>WBMY01017568.1:1813525-1912019 GCA_013397315.1 Donacobius atricapilla | reverse complement strand
AAAAAAAAAAAAAAAGTTGTAGAAATCACCAAAAAAGTACTCTTAGTAGGTCCAGCCGCAGTGAAACACGAACCACAGAGTTTTCTCTGACAACCGCGTTACAAGAGCGCTGTAGAGAGTACAACTCGGCATTCCGGCTATGACAGATTTTTTTTTACTATTATTTTTAACAAACTGCGAGATGGCCCAGGTGCGGTGCCAGCAGGCGGAGGGGTGACCCTCGGGTGACACGGAGGCTCCCGGGGCTGGTTGTCCGTCGGTGCGTCCGTGGCGGGCGCTGCCTGCCGAGGCCGCNGGGCCCGGGGTGGCGGCCAGGAGCGCCCTCGGCGCGTCCCGCCGGTGCCCCGAGCCCCGGCCCTGCAGCCCCGCGGGGGAAGGAGGGCCCGGGGTGCGCGGGGTGTGCCCCTCCTGTCTGGCTGCCCTCCGATTTAATAGAAAGAATGGGGAGAAAAAAAAAAAAAAACCCAAAAATTCTCTTCTCTTTTCCATTTTCCCTTCTTCACCCCGCTGCAGCTGCCTGGCTGAGGGGCGAGCGGGGGACGCCTCGCTAGCTGAGCTCTTGAGCGGCCTGTTCCCCCCGCCCCTCCGCTCGGGTTGTAGTCGCAGTGCTCCGTGTGTAAAATTCCGTCCGCGAGCTGCGTTAGGTGTGGGGCTGTGTGTACGTGAGTGGCGGTGGGAGCAGAGGGATTGAGTGCGCTGGCGTTCCTCAGCCTGCCTACGAGGCAGTCGCCAGAAGTGGCTCTCATGGGTGGCTGATAAAAGCTGTGAGGGTTTTTTGTGTATCAGATAGTGATTCTGCCCTTCAGAGTAACGAAGAAGCTCACTTATTGCCTGCTTTTGAAGAAGCTGAGGAATTATTGCTAGCATTTTCTTTTTATTTAAGTTGTGTCGTGAGTGTTTAGTCTTCTTGGGCCTCTTCTCCCATTAATCTTTCATTCCACATTCAACAAATACCTGGTACGCTGGAGATGAGATGAGAGTACTTGCATGGGTATGCGCTGTTCATTTATTTGGTTGCTGTACTCCTTAGATAGTTGGATCACGTTGCAGAAGGCTTATAGAAAGGAATTTATGGAGCATGTATAGTTTGGGAAGTGAAACAAGTTTTGCAAGGCTGAATTTTGTTCGGCCGAGTTACTACAATGCAGGGGGTTTAGGGCTTTAAGGACTTCTTAGTAGCTGCTATCTCATCTTTCTGGGTGTGAAAACTAAGAGCAGCAAAATCAGTATTTAAAAATAAAGTCTTTGAACAGTTGTGCTTATGTTTGTGATTTAAGGTATGCAGTGTAGTATAGTGTGAAGAAACAAGTATCAGTTGAAGTTTCTCTTAGATCACTAATGCAGATAAAATTCCCTTTTTCCGGATGTTGAAACACAGATTAATAGGTGGATTTTTAAGACAAACTGAATAATAACCTAGTAAATCTTGACATTTTAGGGCAGATTTTTTTTTGCTGGGGGACATTAGGATACATGTATGTTTGTGGTCCTAGGGTTTTTAGACACTTTAAATTGTATCTTTGAAAGGTACTTGTTCCACAATAGTGTAGTAATTTAAATATAGATTGCTTTAAGAGGAGGGGATTCTGCAGTGTTTTGGCATGCAACTTGTTGGATCATTCTGTTCCCACTTAAATGTTATTCCGCCTTTCTTTTTTTTTCTGAAAACTTTGAAAATATGTGTTCCATAGATTTTACATACACCATAACTACTTGTTACAACTTTGTAGCTTTTTGGGTTATGGTTCTTGCCTTGTGTATCAGCAGCCTAACCTGTGCTTTTTGTCTTCCGTAATACTTTAACCTTTAGGGATATATGTACGTACAACTTCTGAACTAAGCCTTGCTTGTAATTTTTCTTTTCTGTTTCTGAGTCTGCATTTAACTCTGATCAGAGATTATGAAGATTCTTAAGGAGAATGGGGTGCTTTCTTTCTGCATGTCATCTGCTAACATTAGAGGAGTGCCTTGTACAACATCTTGTATCTGAAACGTACTAGGTAATTCTTACAGGTTTTGTTTGAAAAAAAATGGCAGCAATTAAAGGAATGCATTGTGTGTTGATTATTTTTGCTTTCTTTTTAACATCTTTTATTTGTTGCACTGCTAGCATGTAGCATTCTAAGCTGTGGTTCAAACAGCAGTTCTTCTCTATGAGGCTTGGTTTTGTTGGGTTTTTTTTTTGGGTTTTTTTTTGGGTTTTTTTTGGTTTTTATTTTTTTGTACAATTGGCAGCTCACATTCTGGAGCTCATGCTGTTGCTTAGCTGACCTGTTCTGGTAAAGTGAGTATGCATCCCTCCCGACATTGCTTGCGCAGAAAAATTTCTGTCAACTCTTATCTCCAGTTAAATTGCTCAGAGCAAGTTGTTTGGCTCCATTACTCATACTTCAACTTTGGCTTAAAAGGATAAGGAAACACGGCTTTTGTGGTTTAAGTGTAAGCCCAGTGAAATAATAAAAAGACATTTTCATTAGATGTTGTCATGCAGTATATATTTAATGCTTTTGGTTGCTTTAAGTGAAAAGTATGGCTTTAAGTTTGAATAACAGTCTACAGTTGTCTCTCAGGGGCTGCTACAAGTAATTTTTCAAGAGTAGCAAATACGTATCAAAAGTCACAGCAAAAGCGAACTTCACTGCTGTCACTGGGTTGCTGGCTGGTGACACCTGTTTCTAGGCTGTGATATTAACTGTTGGGAGTTCTTGCTCCCACTTTAATTAGGTTAGTCTAACTGTTTTTATCCTTATTGCTTCTGGGTTATATGACACATTAACTTGTCTTTTGATTGCAATTGCCTACTTAGATTGTCTTACTTTCTTTGTGTTTAATTGTGATTTTGGTTTCTTTTGGAAATATCAGTATGATATTTCCCAAGCTGCGCTGCTTGGGAGAATTCAAGAACATCTTCCCAGTCCTCAGGGAGTGTGCCCACATGCTGATCTTGAACATACACTTTCTTTGGCGATCTTTTGAGTGCTGAAAGCCAGACTGATTAACTCTTGAGTTAAATTTAGAGGTAGTTTATTTCATAGACGAACCAGGATAAAAGGATGTTAATAGTATTTTAGGACATTAGCTTTTAATTTCCATGTTTTTTTGCCTATACCAAGTTCTTATCCTCTATTTATTGCTTAAGTGGTGAATTTAGGAATGCTAAGATCTCATTTTGAATTGACTTTCTCTTGCAATGTGTCTAGTATTTGGCCACTAGTTGGTGATACCCTATAAATAACTACTGCTTGGAAATAGTTGTAAAATAGAAACTTAAGTATATGCATAAAGTCTGAACATAGCAGTACTTTATTTTACTTTATCTCCATCTACCAGGTAATGTCTGCCAGTTTTAAATTGTCATTCCTGTTGCTTTACTAGAATAATGAGGGAGATACTGGTGCTCTGACATGTGTGCCACACTGTCTTGGAGACACTTTAAATTTTATTGTCTGTCATTCGTGACAGACAAAGATTTACGGGTCATTTAAATACAGAATCCCATAGTTTTGCTAAAAGACTCTTATAGTGATGCATGACCATGAAAGTGAATAAGCCAAATTCATTGAAAGAGTGTTTCCTTCCTCCTTGTGCTGGTATGCAGAATCACCGGCCAGGGTTAGCTGTGTTACAGTACACGAAGATGGTGGTCTTATTTTTGCTTCAGTGTGTGCACTTATTTCATGTTTTTATTTTTTTCCTTCTTACCATCCCAGCTATGCCATCTGGTGGATAGATTTTTTTCTCCATTCTAGCTGTGGGTAGCACAGGAATATGCACACATGAGACTGCCATGAGCACATCAGAGGTGGAATACAGAATCACAACATGATTGGGGTTGGGAGGAGCTTGTAAAGGTCACCTGGTCCAACCCCTCTCCAGTGAGAGGGACAGCTTCATCTAGATCAGGTTGCTTAGAGCCCTGTCCAGTGTGATCTTGGATGTTTCCAGGAATGAGGCATCTACCACCTCTCTGGGCAACCTGTTCAGTGTTTCATCACTGTCACTCTGAAAGAATTTCATCCATATATCTAGTCTTAACTTTTTTTTTTCCTCCCCCGTATAACTCCATTCCCCTTGTCCGATTGAAGCAAGTCCTATTGAAAAGTCTGTCCTCATCTTTCTTATAAGCCTTCTTTAAGTATTGGAAGGTTGTGAATCAAGTGTTGTCTCCTTGAATCCTACTATCCAACGTGAACTGAAGTTTTTTTCTCTTGGGCACTGCAGCTGAATCATTACTTGCGCTTTGCCTCATCTAGAAATACCATGTATCCCTATCTGGGAAATGCCCTAAAATTCGTAGTGATGCTGAGCTAAATGGGTGCACCAGGTCTACATTTAAGCCAGATTCTAAGCAAATTTAAATTTAGTGATGTGTAGAAAAGGCTGCCTTTATATCAAAGCAAAGATACTGGAATAGGTGTAAGCTTGACTTGTAAAGAGTGCTGTGAATGGTGTTAAGTAAGATTTCCATATTTCTGTCAGGGTGTTGAGCTTCCTGTTTCTGTTCTGTCTCTTAAAATTTCTGGATATAAGGCAGCCCAGCTGGAATTAATCTCTGCCCTTTTAAATTTATCGGTGCCTGTCTTAGTAAACACTAGGGAGTTTACCCTGTGGAAGAGAGGATGTACTTAGGGAAACTCAGACACAGTAACCTTGGGTACAAGGTGCCATTCTGTAAAGGGACTTCATTTATAATGCTGTACAAACAAATTTGCCTTGTCTAGGCAAGACACCTTACCTGCCTAAATCTAGCTGTCCTAATTTGTTAATTAAAATTACCAGTGGGAATTATTCTGACTGAACTTAATGTGGATCTTTTTTAAACAAATTTATTTTTGATGAGGCTGAGGGCTACTACTTCTGGTAGTACCAATGCACCAAGAAAGCTGGGAAATACTTACCCGAGAAGAGACTTATTGGACTACCAGTAGATGTAGGGAATGGTCATTGCTTCAACGTTCAGCTAAAAGGGTGATTTTTATGATTGCCTTCCTAAAGCTGATTGCATGATGTTTTTACTGTGTCATGTGATGTCTTCTAAGAAAGCTGCATCTTCATTTTCTTGTGATTTCGGAGGTCTTAACAGGTTGTGATAAACATAGAAATTTGAATATTACTCGACTTTTTAAATGAAAGTTGGATTTTAAATTCTTATTAAATAATTGAGATTTGTCCTTATTAGTTTTAAATGGTGTAGAGCATACTGGTCAAATGCGCTATGGTCAATAACATTTCTTATTTTGTTACTCTCTTAACTAATTAATATATCCAGCCAGCCTGGTGGAGTGCTGTTATGACATGGTAGTAGTGCTTGCAGTTCCTGGCTCTGTAACTAATGCTGAAAAAAAGAGGCAGTTGTAGAGAAACAAAATTGACCTTAATGATCTGTTGCCAAACAATATAAACAAACCATGGAGGTGAATCCTGAATAAACAAGAGCTGTTACCTGGCTTGGTGTGAAATCACCGGATAACTTGCTACGAGAAAAATAAACAAGAAAAGCTTTGAAAGGCTGTGCTTTCAAAGGATTATTTCTTTTAATATTCTTAGTCTTTAAAAAGAGGAAGAAAATAGGCAGTTTTGGTATGTTTCTAGGAGGATAGGTATTGTATTAACTGGAGAGGAGGGGTAGGAGAGTGAAGTTTGTTTCTGGGTTTGTACAGCACTGCAGATATCAGCCACTTCATCTTTAGCTTTATAAGTGCATGAGGAATGGAATGGTTGGCTTGAAAAACTACACTGAGGGCCAAGAGCCCAGCATCAGGCCGTGTGCTGGGGCTCTTAGTTCCATCTGGCTGTTTGGCCCCTTGAAGGCTGCATGATTCAGTAACACTTTCATTTAGACGTTCTGCAGCACAGGTTTCACTTCAGTCATTCAGTGGCTTGCTCACTGCACAGCTCAATCATTGTGTATAAAAGGAGAGAAGCACCGTTCTTATTTACAATAACTGCGGCAATAAAGTGTTAAAATTTCTCTTAAATGCTCATTAGTTACCAGCAAAGGTAGGTATGTTTCCTTATTGAAAGCAAGCAAGCGCGCTGCTAAACCACAGGCTGTGGTGAAGGCAGCGTGCGGTGTGTGGCTGTCACTCTCTAAGGTCAGCTGCAGTACTTGGTGACGGGGGATGTATGGGGGAGTCTGCTCTGAACTGCAGCCTGAGGTGCCTCCACTCGTAATGGGTATCTGGTTTATAATCTGAACAGTGAAATGAGCCTTCTGTTGTGTGATTTGTCTTAGCGCGTTGAATAGGACATCTTAGTTTCACAGTACCATCTTTTCTGGATTTTATGTGGATATTTTGTGTTTGTTTTTTTTTTTTTAATACCAAGCTCGATACAGCTCGATAAGGCTTTGGATACAAAGTTTTTTGTGTATATATCCCGTGTAACTGTATGGATGTACGGAAATTGCACCCAGCTTTTTGTATCAACTTCAGTAATTTCTGGGTACTTCTCAGAAGTTGCTTTGTAACTTTGTAATTTACCTTTACCTTCCTTGTGTTTTAGGAATTTTATTAGCACTTTAAGGGAAAAGCAATCATCCTTTGAGAAAAAACCTTGAAATTCTTCGTTTCATGAAAGTTTTTGCTAGTTTAGCATTCCAAGTAGACTAGGACAGAAATTATTATCACTGTATAATACAGCATTATGAGAAGCTTCTACCTTTGGTTTTGCTGGTTGCTTGAGTTTTAGGTTCAAGTGTACTTAAGCAAACAGTAAATACAGAACATGTGTCCTTGTCCTTCAGTGTTGAATTCAGCAATTGTTGGAACCATGTGTGATACAGAATGACTGAGACATCAGTTAGGTTATGGAACTTCTGTGTAAGGACACAGGTGGTCCAGGACAAGCTAAAGGAATGGGTAAAGGTTGCATGTTTTCATGGGCTTACTGGAGCATCTCCTGGAGCAATTTTACATAGTCATTTCTAATAAAGCCTCTTCTCCATGAGGATTAATTTTGCTGGATAGTATGTATTTAAAGAATGTACGTTCAAATTTGGGTAGAACACCACCACTTCATTGTTAGGGGTTTTTTTCCAGTTAAAGGATTGGGCAGTCTCTTACTGTGCAGTGAGTTTGTGCTTGATGTTAAATAAGCCTGCTGAAACGAGTTCACAAGCAGTCACTGTTCTTCAGCAAAATACTTAATATCAAGGTCATCTAGTGAAGGCAGTTTTAGAAAGACTTCAAGGTTACTTGAATATAAACCCGCAATTTTTCAAGAAAAAAAAACCTCCCTGGAAGACTGATGATTGTATTTTTAGTGAGAAATTTGGGTGGTGTACCCTAGGAAAGGTGCAGGCATTTGCTGGGTACACTGCAGAAAGCTCTATGTTCAGCGATATGTTCTTGCTGAATTGAGCAAAGCTCTAATGGGTTCATTTATATTATTGTTGTCCACCAGTAACTCGTGAATGAGAGCTATTCTAAGCTTAGTTCTGTCACAGCAGTTCTGAAAATTTAAAACTTATGTTGCTGGCTTAACTCTGTTTTGCTGCAAAGTAGGGAGTGGCTGCTTCTGGATGGCAGCTGAACAAATTAAATAACAAAAGATATTCTGAGGGAATAGAAGTTACACTTTTAAAATTGAGAGTTGCTTTAAAAATCCAATATAGAATTCTTGACTTGAACTCAGGAAAGTAAGTTTTGGATTTAAAAAATACTGAGAGCAGATAACTTCAGAACATATTTCCAAAATCAACCTGAGGACTGGTCGTTTTTTCCCAAGTCATAGGTAATGCCACCTTTAGCTTTCAAATCCGTTCTGCTCCTACTATTGACAGGCTGTTCAACATGGCCAAATGCCGAAGTACTCTGAAGTACTTCTACGTTTAAAAAAAAAAAAAAAAGTCGGAGTTATTTGCCAATGATTTAACATCCCATAGAATGTGGGGGGAGTGTAAGCTCAAGGGAATTGCTTGCATGCAATTTGTAAAATTGTGTGCCTGCAATCTTATGTTGTAGTTTAAGGGTTCTATTTTAGATCTGCTCTGGCAAGATTGATTTCTAAAGGCATAATTTCAGACATAAGCTTGGCTGGAGCTACTGTGGAAAGAAGCAAAACCAGCTCCTTATTCTTTCACTAGCCCTGTCTCAAGTTCACAGAGGATGTATTCTTCAGCTTGTGGAACTATTTAGATTACATTTTTGATTTGTTCTAGGAAGAAAAGATCAGTTTGCTGATGCTGTTTACTGTGTGGCCATATAAATGTCTGCTAAAAAAAGCAGAATGAATGGAGAGTGCTTATTAGCAGTAATGCTGACCTAATTTTTTATGATACTAGGGAGAAGTCTGTGGATTTTGATGTTAGGATAAAACTGTGAGTGTTACGTCCAGTAAATGGGACACTTCGATCTTGGAAACCAACACCAGTTAAATGCTTAGGGTAGCTGTGCATACCACAGCTGACTTAGTAATTGAAGAAACTATTAGTGATGCCGCAAAACCAGCAGCTTAGTTGCTTAGAGAGGCACACCAGAAGCAGTGTGACAAAACAGGTTAAATACATTTTTTCCATTTCATGAAAGGCTTTGGAAAGAAGCAAAGCAAGTGGAAGTTGGAACAGCCAATTCTTGACCCACTTCCTTTTCCTTTCCAGTATTGCCTTACATAATCTACTACTCTCTGGCATGAGTTTGGAGGGATTAAAAAAATTATTATTTTTTGCTGAAGTTTTTCTTACCTGCCACTGTACAGCTCATGTCCTGGATTGCTAATTACTGGTACTGAACTTCTTAAGGTTGCTTGCCAATTATTCTGTAGATGCTGAGCTTATTCTAATATCAATTAGAGAAGCTTTTGGGTGACTGTAGGATCTGTTGTAGTAAATTATCTCAACGTTCAGTGCATGTATTTGCTTTTATTTCTTTTTTTTTTCTGTGCTGTGTCACTGTTTGAAGCTCACTAGAAGAAGGGCTTGTTCTGTCAAAGCACTGTGCACGTGAGTTTGTGCATTACAACAGGAGTTGCTGTCCCTACTGTCCCTATTGAAAGGCTAATTTATGTAAATCTAAGCTTATTTGCAGCATCTGCATTTTAGATTAAAGAGAATTAATTTACCTTTAATGTTGATATGGTGTTTCTGCCCTGGGTAACTGACAGCTGTTAAAAATAATGTTTTTCCCAATGCTATTAAAGGCTGTTTGTGAGCTACGCATTTTGCATTGTGCGAAGCTATGACTTGAGTGGTTAGCTATAGTAATTTGTAAATGAGTCTGAAAAACATCTCTTGCACTCTCGATCTGGTTCTTAGAACCTCCCCTTCAATCTGTTCTTGGGGGTTTGGCTTTTGAAAAACTAAATGCAGTGTTGTTTACAATCCGTACAAAGCTCAGCTGAGTCAAGGGAACTCGAACAAAATTCTAGTTGTAATGTAAGATGCTGAAATAAGTGCTTAGTCTTACTTGTGTACTTGTACCCCAGCTGTGGCGTATCTGTTCCAGATGACTAGTTGGCAAACCTTTCAGTGTCTTTTTGAATCCAGTGAAGTGCTGAGCCTTTCAGGGTCACAGCACAGGAGCCTCTCTTTTCTCAATTTGTAGAACCCTTGTTGCTGATCAGGGAACTGTGGGAGAAAACTGCTTTTGTATGAACTAGTTTTGATGATTATTCCTCATGAAACCCCAGGTATTGTATTGCTGCAAATGTAAGTGAACCTACGTGTTTAGTGTGAAGCTGCAGACTGTTTGGGTGGAGGGTGCCTTTATAAAGGTGTGATGGCTCAGATGGGTACCCCTCCCGAGGGATGGAAGTGACTGATCATCAGGTGTGTGCTGTCCCCTCTTCTGAGAGTGAGAGACCTGTCAGAGTTGTAGAAGTGTCTCTCTACCTGGACAATCTGAAGCGAGGTAATAAGTTACTTGGTTGATTTGTCTATTGAGGACTTGGAGAATTTAGGGCTCTACTGTTAGAAGCAAAGAGCCACCATCGAGGCACTGACTGGCAGTTAATGATGCAGTCAGGAGCTGCATGTTCTCTGCGTCTTCCTTGTCATGAAAAAATCCAGCACCACTCAAAGCATCAATCCTATAAAGTAGATGTTCCAAGTTTAAACTCCCGTGTGAGTTTCAAAGGGAGCTGAAGGCTGATGTTGTAAGAAAAACTGATTGGATCTAAGTTATTTTAAGTATTGTGGGTGCCCTACTTTTGAACTGTTATCTCGGTTTTGGTCTCAGTGCTTGGTCTGGTGCTGCATCGGGTAACATTAATGTAGTATGTAATGGGCTTTGCTAGGTTACAGTTCCAAAACTGTAAGTGTGAAGTTCTACTTCTTGGTTTTGATCTGTATGAAATGGCATCATTCTGGTATTGCAAAACGACATGAAAGTTAAATACAGAAGGGAATGTCATTGCTTATGGTTAAAAGAATATGCTGTCTGTAGTGGGAGGGCATGACTGGAAAGCTGGTTGTGTTGCATGGTGCTTTGGTGTGACTTTGTTGCAAGCTATGGGTCTAAAATAGAGCAGTTGCTTAATTAAAATTATAGCCATTGTAATATGAAGATTCTGCTTGTGTATAATGGCAGTTTATTCTGCCTATTGGAGGGAGTTCTAGGGCTCTGAAGGGAATCATTATAAGCTATTGGAACATAAGCATTTGAAATTAAGATTATTGGAACATTTTGATACCTTACAAACTGGATGGTCAAGTCCTGTGCAAATTGCCAGGCCTGAGTTTTTGCTTGGTTGTTTTTGGTGCTTTTTTGCTAAAAATGGGGGCTGAAGATGTATCTGTAAGAACATGGCTCATTTGTTTGAGATGTGATGAACTGGAAGCCTGTAGGTATACATTGCAAGGCACATTGATTGTTTCTGATGCCTGCCTTTGTATTCTTCTAATATGTTAGTGAACATCTTAATGCATGAAGGATAGTAAAATGAAAAGTGTTGCTAAAATGATGTTTGCTTTCTCAAGTGTAGTTGAAATCTTAATTAACAAGAGGAATGTGAGTTACCATGTCGAAATATTACCTGGTAGTGATTCAGAGCGTCACTGAAAGAAGTCCTGAATGACACAGCCTTTTTCATGTGAGGTTCAAGTGAGCTAAGTATTTCCAATATATCCTCAACTTCAGGTAGACTATTCTTTTGGCGCTCAGACTAGCTGTCCCAGGATCTAATTTCAGTTCTCCTCCCTGCTTTTGAAAACCGCCTTTTCACACATTCCCGTGACTGCTTCCTAACCTCTGTGTAATGAGTTCCTGGTGTTTATTAAAAAGAAATATTTATAGTACAGTGTTGGCATGGTCAGATGTGCAGTTACACTGGGACAAGTACGCAGTGATAACCAGAGCAGAGCATTTTGCGTTTAACATTTTGGACTGTAGTACTAAGTGACCTAGGACAAACTGTTTTCCCTGTATCCTTTCTTCCCCACTGCACAGCGTAGATAATGCTAGATGTAATTATACTGACCTCCTCTAATAGTCAGTTTTCTAGGAACTAAAGCAGAAATAAAAGGAAAAGGGAGGTTATGTTAATTTAAAAAAAAAAAAACCAAAAACAAGTTACTCTTCTGTTTTGGAGAGGGAAACCAGGTGACCTAGGAATTTGCTATGTGTGAAGAATTAGTTTTTGCTCTTCTGTTCACAAGTTTAGACTAACTGAAGTTGCAGTTAAATTTTTTATGAAGTAATGTCTTACTGTACATGAATTTGAAAGCATTTGGATTTAAGCTGCAAAAGTTTCATGTTACCTTCCCTTGTAGGTACTGTCATGGTTTAACGCTGAATGTTACTTGCATCTAAAACAGCAGGACAGGATATTTGCCTGTTGCCGACGCTGATAGATTCTGGCTTATTTGAACTCTGAAGTTTGGTTTATGCTGAGATGCAAGGCCGAACTGGATTGGCCAAAGTGACAACACATTTCTTCTGTTTTGCTGCCTCATTAAAGACACACTGAAGCCTCTGACAGAGGAATCATACAGATACTCATAGAAAGAAGCAGCTGCAGATAAACTTGCCAGAGGATATTGGTTGGAGTGCAATGACTTGCGAGTGCTTTTGATTTTATGCTAAATATAGCTCTGAGTACCTGACTTACAGGTTTCGTGAATTCAGTTTCTTTCTAAGTACAATGTTCTTGGCTGTAAAGGTTTCCGTAATGTAAGAGCCATTATATAGGGAAGTTTCATCAAACTTTTTGTAGTTATTAGTGTGATGTTCCTAATATGTCAGTTTCAGTTTATTTAAACATAATCACATCTATGATTTTTTTCTTTGTACTTAACTAGTGCTGTTGGACTTCACAGTCCTAAAGTAGTTTACCTTGTGGTAATGTGGAAATATTTTCAGGTTGTCTGTTCTCAAGATTTTTATGGTCTTTCATGAATATTTTAGCATAAAGGAGTTGTTGAATTAAACAAGTCTTAAAATTGCTATTTATTCAGATATTGAGAAAAGCACAACTTAAAATTCTCTTCTGAGACTTGATTCAACAGAAATGCATACAGATTTTTAAGTTCAGCTTGCCACAGTATCAGAAATTAATTTTACAATTCATTGGACAGCATAATTCCAAGGTATTTGGTACATACTTAGAATGTGATGCTGGCTTTTTGTCAAATACAGGTTTTAAATATAGATCATCTGCATTTAGCTATTCCTGTATATCTCTGTGGTAGTTACCTTCTACTGTTAAATATCTCGTTTCAGTAAGAGGATGTCGTCCTGGAAAGATTGTTCAGATGACCGAAGCAGAAGTTCGGGGCTTGTGCATAAAATCACGGGAAATATTTCTTAGCCAGCCTATTCTTCTGGAACTAGAGGCACCTCTGAAAATTTGTGGTATGTAAGCTTGATATGAACATTTTTTTATTTAGATGTTTTAATATAGTTCTGTGCTAGGGGGACTGGAAGAATACTGAGGCAAATGAGCTTGAGTTGGGATTAGAGGGAGATCTTCAAAATCTTCAATGTGGTTTTCAGTTTGGATTGGATTAAGTGAAGAAAAAGCTGCTAGCGCTTGGCATATTGCTGATGCTCTTCACACTGTTTTGAACCAAGTTTCCTTGGCAATAAGGGCTGTTTGTGCCCTCATCTAGTGCAAATTTTGCAACTTTCCCTCGCTTGCACAGAGCTGGTGCTCTTCTGATCACTATTTCAGAAAGCGGTTAGCTGCTTTTAAAAGACACACGTGTTGCAGTTGCTCACTTCAAAGCATAAACAGAACAAAGACCTCCTGAAATGAAACACTTGAAAAATTGAAGGTATTGTTAGTCTTTCAATTGAGAAAGTAAAACTGAATCCAGACTTAAGTTATGCTTAGTTACCATGTAACAAGTTCCTTGATCTTTACAGTATGTTTTAACAAACATTAGTGTTACTGAGATACGTAAATAAAACCTGAGTTTGTACGCCACTAAGCCTTTATAAGATACTAGACTTCTTTCAAAGTGCACTGTAACTACAAGATTGTAAAAAAGTTTTTAAAAGGTATTGTAAATATCAGATTGTAATCATCCTTCAACTTGCTTATAAAAATAGGCAACGGCTTTGAAAGCATAAAATTCCTTGAATTAGATTAAAGAGAAAACAATCTTTGTATTTGTTACTACTTACATGTTCAAACATAGATTAGCTTCTTCTTGGCAGATGCAATGTCTGCAGTGTTTCTTACTTTAAGAGAGGATATTACCAATTAAAAAACCCAAACCCCAAAATAAAACAGCCAAATCCACAAACAAGCCACTAATGGCAAATTCATTTTTAAATGACTAATTGCTTGGTAGGCTGGGGAGGAAAAACCAGCCCTGCTTGCCTAATGACGTAAAGTTAAAATGCACCTTCATCACGTTGTGTTTCTTTAGACTTTTCACTGTAGAGTAGTCTTACTGTATTCCTAGGTGAAGAAAATGTGGAAACTCACGTAGATTGTACATAAGTCTGCAAAGAATAATTGGCCTAGCTCTTCCGGATCTGCTTAGATTGAGGCAGTTGAAAGGAGTGTTAGGTGTGCAATAATAGGTGTAGCTAATGCACAGTTAAATAAGGCATTTGTTATCTTAAATGGGATTCCAAACACAGTGAAAGTACCAGGAAGTGTCAGGTGCATCTAAATTTAATATTAGTACAATTGTCAAGGCTACATTTAGATAAAAGTGAAAGAAAGATGATTGCTTTCACCAAAAGCAAAACATGCAGCTGCTACTGCTTTGAACTACTACTTTCCTGTGTTCAGGCAATGCCTGAGGAACCATTATAGGATTGTCTTATCTTGTGATCAAGTCAGTTCAAAATAAGCTCTACATCTCGAATGGCTGTGTTTTAATGTAAGATCAAAGATGCTCTTATGTAAATGTCCATTTTAAAATAGATGTGGTTTTTAATGTAAAACTTTTTATCTGGTAGACTTCAACTTGTGCTCACCTGAAGCTGTATTTTAAAATGCTGAATGCCTTGAATGGAATAATAAATACCTTGGTCCCTTTATAAAATTGTTTCTGTAAAGTATTTTTATCTATAAATGCGTCTGCATCTGGTACACATGTATAACTGAAAGTAGTTATAAATAACACAATAATAATCTTTTCTGTAGAGTGTTTACTTGGTAGTTAATTCTATCAGTGCTGAAGTTTTGGGATTTGATAACACGGTTCTGGAGTACTAGGCTCAGCATAGAAATCATTTGTTGAGGAGTCTTCTGCTTTCTTCAGGTTGGAGACTTATAAATATCAATTAGAATACAAATAATTCTTGTTGCAGCATACATAAAAGATTTTAGCCCATCTGATGGAGCTTCAGATTGTGACTGAAACTGGGTAGTAGATACTGATCACCTTTATTAGAAGAAAAGTGGAAAGTGATTCTTCTCCCTGAGTGAAAAATAGTTATGGGAGAACGCTGCCTAAAGGAGGAAGTAACGCATTTTTCATGGAAAGTTTAAAGGAATATAATATAGCATGTACTCTTCTTACCACTGCAGCTTTGGGAACCTTTTTTCTTTTTTAAGATGAAAAAAATTGTGTGAGTTGTTCTTTTTTCTCTTTTGAGGCTGTAGTAGCTCATGTTGTACTGGAGAATAACTCTGCAGAACAAAGTTAGGATTTTGTCACTGAACAAACAGCAACAGTGAAAATACATTTATGTAATGCTTAGTGTACAGGGCCAGGAGGTACTGAATCTAGATAGCATGCAGCTTGTACTGAAGGTTTTTGGCGTATCTGTTTTGCATCCATTCACTCTGGCAATGAGTTTTCCAGTCAGCTGGAATACATTGTATGTGTGCATGCTGCAAGTTACCGTAGAGCAGCTTTGGCATCTTCGCCCCTGTAGACGGCTCCGGGATAGTTTAGCTTTGGCTGCTCTGATGTGATACACTGTGGTGTTGTAAATGTCACACAGAGCTGTTCCGTGGAAAGCCAAGTTAGTTTTAAAGCTGGCAGTGTGAAGAGTAACTAACATGACAGGTATTTTTCCCAAGAACGAGCTGCAGGGTTGAGTATCTGTAAGGAGTGGCAGTCTTTGAGTCTTTGTATTGCTTGTTACATGTTTCAAAGGAGGAGTTAGTCTAAATGCTGGGGGATGGGACTCTTAGTACAGCAATGGTATGGGAGTTGACCTTTGAAGTAAGTGTACTTTGCCAGCACAAAGTTCCATTTCTCTGCAGCCTGTTTGAATTCTTTACTGATGTATTTCTGCAGTAAATAATGTGACTTTTTCCTGATACATTTCCTTCCTGGTCATATACCTGTTCAATTAGAGATTTTCTTTCTGACCTAATTTAAATGTATTAAAGCTTGGTTAAAAAACTTCTGTTTTATTGCGAAGACTTTAGTAGCTTTTGAGTTTCAGTTTGGCTTCATACCTGGCATAGGAGTTCTGCAGATATCGTGAGTTATTTATATCCTGTAAGTACTTCGGCTTTAATACTAGCATGGTTCTCATCTTTGTTATGTATTATTGCCAGTTTTTAAAGGTAATATTAATGCCTTTTTAGTATCACCGAATAAAAACTAATCAGTTTGCTTAAGTTCTTGACTTGTGTAAGCCTTTATGTTGTTGCACTAATCCTTGGTAAACATTTTTTTCAATTCAGGTGATATCCATGGTCAGTATACAGACTTGCTTCGATTATTTGAATATGGAGGATTCCCACCAGAAGCTAATTATCTTTTCCTTGGAGATTACGTAGACAGAGGCAAACAGTCTCTGGAAACAATTTGCCTATTACTGGCATATAAAATCAAGTACCCGGAAAACTTCTTTCTCCTAAGAGGAAATCATGAGTGTGCTAGCATCAATCGAATCTATGGATTTTATGATGAATGTAAGCAAAATCTATTACTTTTGAAATACAACAGACTAGTACTGTTTAGAAAACATTTGTCGTAGTGACTCTTGTATTGCGAGACTTTCAATATTCTGTGAACCTGCTTTAAAACTTTCTAAAAATACTTTCTAAGCCAAGGTTAAAGTCACTCTGGAGCATTACTGTTTTTTCTTGTGCTGTCCTTGAAATCTTGTAAGAGATTGAGACCTAAGTTTGCTAACAGAAATAAAGCCCTATGAAGACAGTGTGCTAACATTCTGGGCTCTGATATGTATTACAGGTTGGCTTTAAAAACCAGTTTTCTCTTTCTAATGTTGCACACTGTTTTTGTAGGCAAGCGGAGATTTAACATTAAGCTGTGGAAGACCTTCACAGACTGTTTTAACTGTCTGCCTATTGCAGCCATTGTGGATGAGAAGATCTTCTGTTGTCATGGAGGTAAGCTGGTGGCTGCTTTTAAAGGCTGTATCTAAACTGATTTGGGGTTAATGCTGTACTAAGTGGAGCGTGGCTGTGTACACCTGATATTTAGCTGGAGATATTTAACCTTGTGTTGTCTGTAAACGTCATGCTTTTCTGTGCACTTGTCAGTAGACCTCATTCTTACCTGATAGACGTGGCCCTCTTGTGCCTGTGGGGGAAGTGCGTCTGTAAGTATTCCCATGGTGTATCTCTCTCTGAAGGTTACTTAATGCTAGAATTATTGCCTGCTTTGCCGCAGGACTTGTTGCTGTTACTATATATCAATGCAGCCTTCCTAACATTGGCATCCCTAGCAGTGAAGAATGGCTTTCACAAGTAACCTTGGCTCTATACTCTGGGCCTCTTTAACAGTTTTACCACACTCCGGTGGGAGGGACCTCTGAGGTCACACAGGCAGGCCTGCAGATTGAGGCAAGACATTTGCTAGCGCTGGAACAGACTGGACATGGCTTGCACGGACTCCGTAAAGCCTTTGCTGCTAGGCTGTCTGCATTCTGTGGGTACTTCTCCCAGTGTTGCTCTGTTGGTGTACTGAAAAAAGTGTTTGGTGTTGATCTGACCAAGGACTGTGACTTGTCGGAATATTGGGACTTACTTGGGCTCTCTTCTTTGTAGAATAGGCCTCGCCATGATTTTACAGGCTGTGATGCTTAACAGATTTTAAGAAGCTTGCTGTGTCAAACGGTTGACAAGAATTTCCATTCCTTGTAGTAAGAGCCATCCTGCCTTTTGCAGCTATATTTGCAACTGCCTCCATTAACAAGAAACTTAAGGCCTTCCACTGAGTGATCCAGAAATGGTTTGGTAGATGTCACACTTGTGTTGCCAGTGAGATGGAAATTGGTGGAAATGAAAGCACTAATTTCTAGTTGAAACATCTGCTTTGAACACCTCCATTTGGAAGTAGAAACAGTGTGGCCCAGAGTTACTGAGCAGACTCTTCCAGACTTCGGGGTTCTCTTGATAGCTGCCATCCTGCCTTTATTAATTATAGGCATCAATTCAAGAGCTATGCCTGTATGGAATTTGCTTTAAAATTGGTCTGGAGTATTCTTGTATTGAAAGCTTCTGCCATCAGTGCCTGCTTGAATAAGCTCTCAGGGTCGTTCACATAACATGCTCTAAGGTATTGTTAAGTCCCTGTAAAAACATAGTTAATGCAGTAATACACTTGGGTCTGCCAGTCTCTGGGTAGCACTGACATGTCAAAATACCTGTTTGCGTACAGTTCATCCTTTAATCTTATTCTCAAGCCATGTGATGGTGTTCTTTCTAAGAAGTGGTATCTATTTTACAAACTAGATCTCATAGTTTAAAGAATGTGAGGTATAAAGTCACTTTGGCACCTAAGTAGCCAAATATCAGTGGCAAAAAACCCCATGCAATAAATTTGTTTCCAAAACTGCTCATGAAAGAATTATGGTTTTACTATCAACATACGTTTTTGAATTTTGTGTTTTTTGGAAAACAGAGAATGAATAGTAACAAAATACCAGAGTGTTTCAGGCAAACAATTAAGGCTAGGTGGAAGAAAATCAAAGCAGCTTAGCAGGTAGAGCAATGACAAAACTGGTAGCTTTGTGTGTATGCATTTAAGACCTGAATGGTGAGAAAGAAGCCTCTAGAGCTATTTTTCAAGAAAAAAGAGTTCAAGTTTCATTGTGAATGGGGGGGTGGGGGGCATGTGTGAATTAAAAAGTTAATTAAAAGTTTTCCTGCTTGACTAAACAAGGGGTTATTTTGTGCGTAGTATGCTTTAAGGATTTTCTTGTGGAAAGCAGTATTTACTTTGTTATTCATTGCTAATTGCCCCTTAAATTGTATGGGCTTAGTCTGTGACTGAAATTATTGCTACTCTAAACTGTTCTGCAGTGGTGAAACAAAGTGAAAAAATTACAATGTGCTGTGTGCTCCTAATAAATGGAAGTGGACGTTCAGCACAGAAATAAGTTTTGCCCTTTTTCCACTCTTCTCCAGTCCTATCCAAACTGCATTCCAGATCAAATGAAGTAATGGACTGTCAACGCCTTTTCATGATGTTGCTACTCTAATAGACACTGAGGCAGCAGCACAAACCAGTCTGCTCTGCTGGAGGTTGAAGCTAGCATGTAGATATAAGGTAGGTGCCTTTTTTACTATATTGCGCATTTTTGCATAGTTTATTTTAAAAAATATTGTCCTCTGGGATATAATAAAACTTTGCAAAACCGCATAACATAGTAAAACAAAAGGCACCTAACTTCAACCCCAGTAGGCCATCTACAATACCTTAATATCTTGAGTCATCTCTTTTACCTAAACTTTTATGGGCATCCATTTTGAGTTATCCATCTTATAACTCAAACTTTTCTTGCTATCCCGGCCTCTAAATGTTCATGCTACTGAAAGGATCTTTCATTGAATCTTTTCGATCACCTCCCTCTCTTCCCATATTCCTCATACATGTCATAATTTGTCCTTTTTTTAAGGCTGTCTTCTCAACTAACTTCTGACTTTGCTCTTTATTTAACTTCATGAAAGCTTATTCCATAACCATTCCTGACTTCTCCCTTTCCCTCTGCTCTGTATTCTGTACAGCATTGGTCCTCTTATCTATGACACCACTCTCTAGCTCTAGTCTTTAGAGAACTTACATGATTAGTTTAAGTTTCTATAAATGCAGTCCATATTGTAGTGTCATATTGGTGGAATGCATTGCTCTTATCACACTGGATTTAACCTCTGAGATGGGAGTTGTGTTTGTACATAAAATACTGCATTTATGTAGTGTTTTCAGGCTCTGGAATTCTGTTTTTCTTGTGACATTAATGACAGTGAACTGGATGTTGATGTTTAACTCTATTTGATTTACGTAGTTTTCAATGATTACACTGTTAAAATTAGTACCTATCACACTTACTTTACCAATTCTACCCACTCAGAGAGTGGTTCAAATGAAATTTGATGAGTCTGCCAGAAGTAATGATAATTCTGTTTTCTCTTAGGAGAGAGGTGGTCTTATGCTTCAAAAATAGAGTGTACTGAGTATACTGAAAGATATTTTTTGTTTAGCTGTTGTGACAAGACAACTTAACTGTGTACTTTTAGTACACTGTAGGTTTCAGCAATCAGTGGCAGCAGCTTTACAGTGAGCTTTAGCCTGTGTTTGCATTCTTATAACCTTCATTTAGCACTGATCATGTAGGAATTTTCTCTGTAGGTATGAATGCGAGACCCTAGACATTTCTTTTTGTGCAAGGGGGGTTAGGAAAATTCTTGGGAAAATAAATGGTTACAAAGAAGTGTGCAAAACTGCAGGCAATTCTGTAGGGTTCTGCTATTTTACAATAATGTAGACTAGCACAAAAATGGACAGCCACAGGGTTGAGATACTGTTTGTAATAACGTTTCCTTTTAAAGAATTGTACAGTGCTTTGATTTGTGAGGAACCTTAAAAATGACGTAGTTCCAACGACCCTGCTGTGGGCAAGGTGCCTTCCACTAGACCAGGATGCTCAGTCTCATCCAGGCTGGCCTTGAACACTTTCAGGGATTAAAGATATATTTTGGATGCAACCTGAAATGCTGAGAGCTGTAACTTCATAGAAAGCCACAAACTGCTTGTGCTTATTTCACTGAGACTGCCCATTACAATCTCTGGATGTGGCACTGAATGCAAATAGATCAGACCTGGGGAAGGGGAGTAGTAGATTTGACAAAAGTTTAAAAGCTGATAGTCTACATGAATTTATATTATTATTCCTGTATTGTTGTATTTATAGACTTGATTAATACCCCCTTTAAGTACTTGACTGTCAGATTTCTGCCGTCCTTTACAACCTCCAGGTGACAGTGTGAAAACAGTTTTAGCAAGCTGATGATGATAGGCTTTTACCATAAGACTGCTTCAAGAAAAATAATCTAAAATCTTCATACTTGAAGAAAAGTTCCTCAAGTCTGTATCAAATGCTTTGGTTCCTGTCAAATGTCATTATTCTTGTAACATATACATTGTCACTGTGCAAACTATGATGTTAGCTGAAATTATTTTACCTGGTGAAATGACATGTAAAATGACCTTTCCAATGACAGCTTTCTTCTGTCCTCTTCAGTGTTCTGGACTGAGTCAAATTGATACGGTTTATTAATATGAAATGTGCTTCATCACAAATTAGGTCTTCATGTTCTATTTGCAAATTTGCAGCTTTCTTAATTAGATATCTTGGCCTAAGTCATTTAAGACATTTAGGACCCTTATTTAAAGATAACTTAAGATGCTAGAACATCTAGCAAGCTCTCTGCCTCTGTGCCCCGAGTAGAGGAGCTTTAGGGTGTGTAAACTCCTCCAAGGGTGGCTTTGGAATTTCATGCTTTAACTGTAGTTGCATATTAATGGCTAAACTGTCAAAAGATAGCTGTGTCTGTACTAAGAAGCTGGGGTTTTTTTGAGTCATCAAAGTACTGTGATTTTATAATTGACTTAAGCAGTGAGCTACGGTAGATGACAACCTCCGTGGCTAAAAGGATGGTAATGAGAGCCCCTTGCTAGTTTCACTTGCATTATTCTCTGTCCCTCAATTCAGCAACTTAATTGTCTTATAGCAAACTGCCTTTTGTTTATGTTGCAGTGGAAACAATGGATGCTGTGTGCCTTTGAACCTCAAAACTTGTGTTCTCTGGAACCCTTTCTGCAGGTAAAATGCGTATATGAGTCACTTGTTTTCTTGTACTTTTACAGGACTATCTCCAGATCTCCAGTCAATGGAGCAGATCCGGAGAATTATGAGACCTACAGATGTTCCTGACACAGGTGAGTGGCATGGAATTTACTGTAAATAGGTCTTAATGATGGAAGAGGCTTAATCAATTTCTGTGCGAGCAACCTCTGTTCACAGTCCAATATTCCTTGGTGCTTGTGAAGGATGTGAGCCTTGTTCCTCCTGGTGGCTTTGTTATCTGATGTGTTAAAGGTTGTTGTAGGTGGTGGTGTTGTTTGTCATAGCAGAGTAGGGTACATTTTTCGATAGATGTTTTTGGCTACATTATTCACAAGTTTCCCTTAAAACATCTTAGAAATCTAATGAAAGATAAAGGAAACTGAAAGGGTAGTTCCCTTTGCCTTGGTTAGGCACACACAAACCTTTTAGTCTATCAGAGAACATAACTGCTCGAAGTTAAACAGTAGAACGAAGTTAAATTTCCTGCGTGTTTTAAGTATTTGGGCTTCTCTCTATTTGTCTCTTTCCTCATTTAATTTGAAAAATCCAGATGTTACTTCACTGCAGTTGGGATTTCAATTGCATCCATCAATGTACTAGTTGTGAAATTTTTTTCTAATAGGTTATTGCTGTTTGTAAGTGTTGTATGTAAATCATTCTGTTTATAAGTGTTGGATGTAAATTGCTAGTGCTTTCTGTACAATGTTCTTTTGAATGGTTTAATCGGTCTTGCTCAGTGTCTCATTTATTACAGATTTTTTTTCTAGTGAATTGAAAAGACTGTTGAGCAGTACAGTGGGATAGTTTTTAAGTGTTGATTTCAACAGTGGTCTGAAATTGACTTTCAGAGGAGATCTAAGATCTAAACCCTTTTTTGAACATAAGTTGCAATTAAACTTTGAAGTAGAAGAATTCTGTTTCCTCTAATGTTCCTTAATGTTAATGCATGGGAGTAATTTAGGGACTAATGTTAATATAGCTACTGTTCCTTAAACAACTCCACTTCTGTGCAAGCCACTATATACACTCCTGACACTAAGATGCATTATAGGCTACTGAGTGATTGTTTCTGTAGTATAAATTACTACACTGTTTGTCCTTTTATACTACTTATTCACTCAATGCATAACCAAATAAATGTCAGCACAAACAAGTCATATCAGTGTTCCCAGAAAAGATGGTTTTATTCAGCAGGTGAATACAACTGCTTGAGCCACCCCCACTTCAGGAATGCCCTTACAGTACGTAGTTCTTGTTTCCATGGACACTCCACTGAAATCATCTCTCTTCTTAGTATCTCCTAAAAATAAGTATGGAGAATTTTTGTAAAAGGCTTTTTTGTGTAGTGTTAATTTTGCTTTCAGAAGCAATAGCTGGGTGTGTACTGTCAGGGCTGTAATGAAATGTCCCATCAGAGGCATGTGTGCTATGGTACAATGACAAAGGTCTTCATCTTTTAGACCTATTTAAGGAAAGCAATTTTACATAATGGAACTAAATCTTGTGGGAAATTGAAAATAAACTGAAGTCTCACTTCCATGAAGGTTTTAAGCCCTGCAAAGCTATCCCTTTGTGGAGGAGCGTCGCTTGAGGAATGTTTGTGTTGATACAGATGTTTTGGTAGATGATCATGTGGTAATGCTAGGATTAGATCATTATGATGGCTTTTTCTAGCCTGATGAAAAAAGCCTTTGCAACTTCAACTGCAATTTAAAGACCTCTCAGGACAGATTTGCTTATTGCTCTGTATGACCCTAAAGATTATTTGATTTTGGGGAGAGGATAGAAGAGGAAGCACTTGCTAAACAGCTGAGACAAGCAGCTTCTGTCACTTGCCGGAAATTCATGGTAAGAAGCTGTTAGAGATTGCAGGGCAATTACTGTTTTGAAAAACAAAGTTACTCAATATAGAAGTAAATTTCAGTATAGTTAAGTTTTTGTCATGCACTGTCTCTATTCAGTAGTTTATTTCTGGATAGAAATATTATCTAAAATTCAGTTGTATTTGTTCTGTTCTTTCTCTTCTGAAAACATAAAACTTTAGCCTGTTGTTAGAGAGGAGCTGTGTCTGGTGCCGAAGACCATTTGATAAATGTATGCAAATAAAAAATGGTCCAGTTGCACAATAAGTTTCAGATGTTGGTTTGCTTGATTACAGCTTGAAGGATCTGTTGTTTAAGTAATAACATCTTCAACATTTTGTTTAGCAAGTAACCAAATGTGAATGTAAATCAGACTTCTGAATGGCAGATGAAGGAGTCTGCTGTCATGTCTTTCAGATTGTGAAACAATGCTGTTAAGTATTTATATGCCTATGGGTCATTGCAGGTAAATAAAGTACAATTTCATGGAAAGCTATGAAATGCCTTTCAAATGTTTGGGGGTTTGTTTGTGTTGTATTTGGATTGGCCTGGTTCTTTCTCATATTAATATTTATGGGAAGTTCTATATATGTAAAGGCATTGCAGTTGATCTAAAGAAATCTTTTTTAGTACCTGGTGTTAACTCCAGAGTTAGATGACCTTTTGTTGGCAGCAAAAAAAACCCCCATCTTGACCAGTGCTAAAATGCCAGAGAGGATTATTGTTCTAGCTTAGATTCCAGACTGACTGTCACAAGGCTTCTTGAACAGTCAACAGAGGCCCAGCAAATTGACGGTGCTATGTGAAATGGTCTTATCAGTGTTCTGCTGTGTTACATTTTGATTTAGTCATCTAAGGTTCCTCATGAATGGTAGGAAAGGTAAGAATCAAAGCCGTTCATGTTCAGAAACTTACGCTACAAATTTGCTTGCTGCATTTATGACTGGCCTTGCATAGTACTTTTGAATTTACTGCAGCTTTCAAACTAAGCTTTCTTGGTGAGCTGTGCAATTGATTGTTGCCTTTTAATACACGTGCACTTTAATATTTTGAAACTCCTCAAATGTTCACTGTAAACACACTGAACATTACAATAAAAGATTATTTCAGAGAACTATTTGGCTCTGACTTTTTTCATATCAAGGCATTTTTAGTGGTGGTGGGGGGAAACAATCTCCAGATTTACAAACTGTACTCTTTGTCTGAGTTGCAGTTCAAGTATTCTTGCATTTGTTATTAAGGCTTATTTTCCTTAGGAGAGTTGCTCTGGTAATTACAATAGACATGTTTTACATCATAAAATACCTCCTAAGACTGGCATTTTCACTCTTGTATTATCTTTCGAAGGTTTGCTCTGTGACCTGCTGTGGTCTGACCCAGACAAAGATGTGCAAGGTTGGGGTGAAAATGATCGTGGGGTCTCTTTCACTTTTGGTGCTGATGTGGTCAGTAAATTTCTGAATCGTCATGATCTGGATTTGATCTGTCGAGCTCATCAGGTATGAATTTTGCTGCTGCTGATTCTTAAAACCTCTCCTGCTCCTTATCAGTAGTGTATATTTGGAACTTAATTTTGCACTGCTATTTGTAGAGGAAAAAAATCTTTCTAATGAAGGGCCTATAAGGCTATATCCTTCCGTTGGCCCATGTTTAACTGTGTGTCTAATGTCAGTTGAGTAGTATACTAACACTGGATATCTCCATTTATCTCTTCCTTTCGTACTGTCTTATTAACGGTTAGACTGATGTATGTGAACATCAGAGGTAAAGTCTCAGGTTTAAAGGGGCAGAGTGACTTGAATTTGAGATTTACATTGAAGTTTGAGTTCCTCAGTTTCAGCAGTTTTTCAGACAATTTTTCAGAAAATTCCCTGGTAGTTCTGGCTTAAACTACCTCTGCTTCGCTTCATGGAAATATTAAATGTGTTTTGACTATGTCTAGAAACAAGTTTATACATTAAAACTTTCACTGTTGCCAGTATTTTGGTTTAGCTGTCTAGAGTACTTCGGTATCGATTTTTTTCTTTCTGTACATTTCAGTCAGGCTGTTTTTGCATTGTCCATCTTAAGCACACATTTTTATTAGGTTACTTTAAGCAAGAGTGCTAGTTAGGTGGGCATCGAGTTTCCATTTCCTGTATAACATTTCAGTTTTATTATTTAGTCAATTTTAGAAGCTCCCTCCTGCTGTGAAACAAAAATAGGGTCTTTATTCTGTGTCACTGTTAGGCTTGGGTACACTATTAGAACACTTAACAATTTTTCTTTCTAATTTTACTGCTAAAACATAAGAGAAGATTTAGTATTGATTGCACATGCTGACTGGATTTCTTAACTGCTGATTGAGATTGCTGCAAATTTCCTATATTTACATAGTTGATTCGGTTCTTCATTTAAGAAGGATGATACCGTATAAAAGATGAGGGTGATTGCACCAAAGTAAGCAATTGGGTGTACTAGTTGTACTACATTCTAACATGAAATTTTTATTTTGAGCAAGAGGGAACATTCCTAGCTGATGCATCACAATACTTGTGCAATTTTAAAGGTGCGTTTTGCTCTTGGGCAAGGTCTGGCAGAATCACTTTTTATATAATTTTGATGGCTCTAAAATCACCTACACTTGAGGTGTGTGCCATCAACACCAATTTAAGCAAAACTTAATTGTTTCAAGTTGCAATGAAGGTGATATCCAGACCCTGTGTGCTCCAAACTAATTTGGTCAAACATCCACATTCTGTGTATAAAGCATAAAATGCAGGGAATCCTTATGCTGGCAGTGTGTAACTGGACTTCAGCTATGAAAATATTAAACAGTCAAGCTGATGTGTGTTTGACATTTGAAGTGGCAGACATGGGGTATGCTACCTGGCCAGCCATTCAGTGTCACGTAATAAAAAATGAGTGAACTTGTCCTGTCTGAAAGTCAAGACATAAAATAGTTTCTTGATGAGTTCCTGCATCTCTCTAATATAAAGTCCAGTTTGCCTCAAGATTTTATTTTTTTCCTTCAAAGTTTCTTATGTAAGCCATTTTGATTTCTTTGGTGTTGACAGGTGGTTGAAGATGGGTACGAGTTCTTTGCTAAACGGCAGTTGGTCACCCTATTCTCAGCTCCAAATTATTGTGGAGAGTTTGACAATGCTGGGGGCATGATGAGTGTGGATGAAACTCTGATGTGTTCCTTCCAGGTATGGTATATTTGTGCACTAAGATGACTGTAGGTGTTGGGCTGTATGGACCACGTTAGTGTAAAACAATATTCTTGGGCTACAGAGAGGACTGCGCAGGAGGCTGGCATTTGTGAACAACTGCAAACCAACTGTTGTCCAGAAAACTGGGATTTGATGTTTCCCAAACCATTGCAAATCAAATTATTCATTCTATTCAAAAGCTCATTCCAAAATTTAAAGTTTAATTGGGTGGGGGTCTTTTTGGTCATACCCGATGATTGTAGGTCTGCAATTATGCAAATCTAATGGTTAGAGGGACCCTTCTAATATGGCTGCTTTGATTAGATTTTATTCTCTATTCCTTCCTGGATGTGTTTTCCAGCCCCCTTGTCTTTCCCCTTCCCACCTCAACATGGTGGTAGAACTAGAGGGAGTTAGAGTTACTATTATTGTTACATGTAGAACTAAGAAATTTGTAGGGTTGCCATGTGATTTCCAGCTCCCCACCATCCTCACCTCTCTTGTTCCTGCTGAACAAGGTTTCATGTGGGCTTAACAATATTTGAAATGTTCTTAGTTGTTGCTGACTCAAAGGAACTTCTTTATTCTCTCTAAGATATTGAAACCATCTGAAAAGAAAGCCAAGTACCAGTATGGTGGACTGAATTCTGGGCGTCCAGTCACTCCACCTCGCACAGCTAATCCACCGAAGAAGAGGTGAAGAAAGGAAATAATGTAGAAAACACCATCAGATCTGTCAAGGACAAAACTCCATATTACAGTATATAATAAGTGTGCACTGTAAAACCATCCAGCCATTTGACACCCTTTATGATGTCACACGTTTAACTTAAAGAGACGGGTAAAGGATCTTTATTAATTTTTTCTAGTAGAAAGATGTGCGACACTGTATTGTAACAAGTATAGCTCCAAGTTCTAATATCCAGCATAGAGAGGAAAAAAAATTTAGGGCAAAACTATTTCAACTACATATTCACATTTACCACGGTTTTTAAAATTGACCAACATCCCAGTTAAAACTTGGTGTAATAGTTAAACCAGATGAGAGCATGATGTTCCATTTGTGTAATGTGGTCTTATTGTTGCTTGATTGCTTTTACTTTGGTTATTTTGTAGCTAGAATGATGCGAATATGGTATCTAGTCTTATTTCCTGGCTCTTTGAAATTGATACGAGGAAGGGGCTTTCTAGAACAGCCATTGATCTCTTATCCTCCCCCTTATCCCATTTTTTCATCACAATGCCGTGTGCCCCATTATAATGCAAAGGTTATAGTACAGTAGCAATTAAAAGGCAAAGTGAGTCCCAAATGCCCAGACTGGACAGCATGACAGCCAACATACATCAAGACAGAAAAACCTGTCCTGACCTTTTAACTTAAACTGCCACACAATGAATTTGTGCACTACGCTATTTTAAATTATTGACATTACACTGTGCAATGGCACTTCATTTAACTTAGGACAAAAATGGTATTGCCTATTAGTTGGTAACTTGATTAAGTGGTACCTTGGCTTTAGTTTTATTAGCATGAAACACCTTTGGCATGCTTAGCTTCCAGGTAACTTCCTACCTGCATCAAAATTCATCTTACACAGTTCCACAAAACATGAAGATCCTTATTTGCTAAGCCTTTGAAACATGACATTCTTTTTCAGAAGAGGGTATGTTTAAATGGATGTTCTTGAACATACAATAGGCTAGACGATGGGTGGTGAGCTGAAAATGCTACAGGAATGTCCAGCTTTATAGTAAGGCTTACATCACTAAAAGTTCTATCATTTGGATTTTCATTATCAAATTTCATATACTATTGTATAGACTTCTGCTTTGTAGTGTACTATAGTAGCAATAATTTCTGTACGTGATCAAGAGTTACGCAGTATTTCTTTTCAGTTCTCTCCTTTATTAAAAGAGTTAACATTGGCAAATGGCAAGCTATAGAGAAGATACAAAATATATAGTAGGATAAATGAAAGGCACAGATTTGTGATGCTTTAGAATGTAATACTTATTGGACACAACTACAAAAGCTTTTTACTGAATACTGTCAAATCAGTAAGATTCTTTGGGGGAAGGCTGCAGATTTATACCATTCTAAATGAGCATCAATAGACGTAAAACTCTTGACTTCAGTATTGTCTTGGAAAATGTTAAATTGAGGATTCTAGTAACTTGTTTTATGAACTGGCACATTATATAATACAAGAGATTGATTTCTGACACAGTGAGCAAGTTCTTTAAAATGGATTTAAGTCTCTTTTCTAATTCCATTTTGTTTTAAATGCATATTTTAAATGTAGGTTTTTCATTTAGTAAAAGTTGTCTAATTCATTTGAATGAAGTCTGACTGGTTATTTTAACATAGCTGTTACTCAAAATGTGTGGAGTTGGTTGTTTTTTAAAAAAAGCAAATCTTACAATATATCTGTTACTGATTTATACTGGGTTGGTCTGTGGTTTTGAACAATGGTTTATTTTCCCCCACTTTGAAGTAAACACCAGTTTCAGTGCTTAGAATAAAATGTCAAAGTAGATTTCTTTTGATGTTGTTCAAAGACACTTGTTCTTGAAAGTCAGTGATGAGAGCTTGTGTGAGGGTAACTGCAGTTTGTGACAAGGTAATTAATGAAATCTAATCTGTAGGCATTGACATGGTAACTTCCTGCTCTAAGTCATTGCTTACTCGGGATTTACTTTTGCAAGTTTTGAAAATGTTGGATTTTACCAAGTGCCAGCCTCCATGTTACCAAACATCTGGATTAACACTTTTCCATTTTTTCTTTAGTTTCTGGAACAATGTCTTCTGTATCATAAAATGTCCAGGTGTAAAGCTGTATGTTATGTGAGTACCTAACATGCTCGCTTGTGTTACAGATGCTATGTCAAAAGAAAAATAAAGTCTTCGGGCCTTCTTCTGTGTCCTAAAGAAATAGGAAATTTTTAGTTCATTTAATGGCACTAGTAAGCCACATTGGGTGCTGGTATTCTGAAGAATTGCTGTTTTTATATAGCAGCAGTCATTTGGAAATTATTTGAATGCTGTTTTGATATCTGGAGAGTTGGGATGTCTAACATCCATCATCATCTATATGATGGAAAACACACATGGTGTAGTAATCTTACCCCTATAGCTATGACTGATATTCCATACTAAAAGCAAATCTGATACATAACAGAACTCACCACTTCAGCTTACATTTACAGGGTTTATATACATCTCTATTTTTAATATTGTCCATTCTGGGAGAAGTAGAAAAGATAACCTCAGCCTAATTCTAGTCAGATAAAAATAACTTTCTTCCATGGAAATTGCTAGTGATCTAATGGCTAATAATTTTTTTTTCACATAAACATCTTGTCTGTACAAGCCTTAAATGTTGTTAATAAATAGCTTGTGTAGTGTGCTGGGAATAAACAGGAGGATTCTCAAATGGGCTGTTGAGAGGCATATAAAACATTACACCATTTGAGATGTGTTTTTGCATGTTCTCCTCCACACACATCCCTTTATCTGACAGTAACACTAATTCCGTGTTTATAGTGAGTACACGTGGCACACAATCTCTTGTCTCATTCCTTTCTGATTGAGGGGCATTTTGAATTTCCCAAGTACCAATTTAAAGTATGCTGCAAGGGGAGCTGCTTTGGTCTCTTTTGTGTTGATTGATGCAAGATTCTTGGTTTTTATCACTTTTTTTGTGTGCTTTGTAGTGCTCAGTGCATTCTATGCATGGATAATTGCTTGCTGTTCTAAAGGCGGAAGAAGCTTCTTATAGTTGTGATTGTGCTGCTGTCATATCTTGAACACTATTTCTGATCTGATATATTGCCAAAAACTGCTATAGAAATAGACTCACTGAAAACGCTGTGAGGGTCTTAAACTAGTGCATTGTGTTTGGTTTGCTGCATCTAGACACACAGGAATACTTGTGGCCACTGAAGTCAGAGTTGGACATTTTGCTTCCAAGTTTAGTGTGATGAATTGCAAGTGTCCTGCTGCCGGGTGTCACAAGTTTCAGGATCCTGTTACGAAGACAATCTCCGTTTCTACTGTGCTCTCTGTTGAGAGGGAAGCCCATAGGTACCTGTGACACAGCTTGTAGCATCCCAGGACTGTGCATTGCTGTGTACTTACTTGCCTGGGAAACTGATGCATATTCTTCACATCTGCCGAAGGAAGTTGCTTTTATTATCAGTAACCTACACCCGCTGTAAGCTTGTTTGATTGTGTGGAAATCCACCTTGCTGTGTTTCTGCCAAAGTCAGAATTGATGAGCAGAAAAGTATCTTACATTAAGTGTTGCTGTCTATGGCTTATCTTTCAATTAGTCTAAGTTGAAACTGTCAGGTTGAATTGCTAGAGCTATGTATGATTAGTTTGGGGCTGGGAGACACGTTTATTTTTTTTGCTCTCTACTAATAGAAATATAAAAGACACCATTGCTGTTGAATATGGTTGAACTGAGAGTAACTGTTCTGGATAACTGAAATCTTCAGAATTTTTAGATGATAGACACAAATACTCCACATATGTCCTTTACTGTAAAGCTCAGAGGTTAACAGAAAAAGGATTCTGCTTTGTAGGGGTTTATGTAGATAACAATTGTAAAAACCTAGTCTTGAACTAGGAATTGAACTTCTTCCTGGCAGACTATTAATTTTTGTGTCCATGGCTGGTGTTTCTGGGACTGTCCTTGCTGCCAGGTTGGTTAGAGATGAAGATGCCTTATACAAATTTGCCAGGTAATATTGCAGCTTAGCAAAGAGCAGACACAATGGTACTGTCAATGTTGTATTGCTTTTGTACTCATTCAAATTGCAGCATAGTTCGTGATTGGTATCCATCTGCTTTGGAATGTACGTGAGGATAAATGTGAATATTTGACTTCATTTCAAACAAACTTGTGAAAAAAGCAAGGATGAGGGAATGTCTGTTTATGCTGGGGCCGAGGTGACAACACAGTCAAATGTCTGAATCTACATGGGCTAACACTCTTTAAAGGACAGGGTGGGAGGAGGTTGATAAAAGTCAGAGTTTGCAATAAAGTTCATGCACATAGCCATTCTTGTAAATAGTAAGGAACTCAGTGTATCAAAAGCAGGGTTGGGACATTTAGGCAAAGCCCTGGATGTTTTGGTCTGGTTTTGTTCTGTCACTTCTGCTGTTTGAAGCTTTCAAGTTCACTCTCAGTGCAGCTGTATGCATTTTGCACATGGATCATAAGTGGGTTTTGCTTGTCTTGTTCCAAAGGCACTCACCAAGGTTTTGGAGACAGCGTCTGACCAGGTGGCTGCATGCAACACATGGGCTTACAATAATAGCCAAGTGTTCTCACTGCATGTACCAGATGATGAAAGCTGAAGGAGCCTCAGACTGTATTGGGCTGAACACTGAAGAATTGTGTGACTGGAACTTGGTGTTGGGCCAGTAAAGAAATTATGCAGATAAGACACAGGTACTTGTTTTGGGTTTGCAAAATTCTCATCTATGGATTTCTGGAATTGGCAGTGCCTGAGCATCCTCCCTGCAGAGCACTCGAGGTGTTGGGAAAACAGCTAAGCTGTCTGGTTGCTTGTTTTGTATCTTCTTGTGCCTTGTTAAAATAAAAAATAATGGGTAATGAGGACACTTCATTCTTTTTCCCAGTATCCTCTTTCAAGTCATTAATCTCTGCATCTCTGTGTCCCAAGAAATGAGGTTTTAAGGACAATTCAAAATAAGCATTTGCCACAAGCCCTTGCCAGTACATGACTACAATAATCTTTTCCAAGAAAAACTCACTGCTGCCTGAAACAGTCAGAACAGGTGCAGCTTTAAGCAGACTCTATGCACTGCCCGTGGCCTAGCACAGCCCCTTTCCTGGGTTCCACTGCCTTTGCTGACAGAATCTGCAGCCCAAGCTTCCTTTTAGTCCACTGCAGACGAAGTCTTGGAAGCAGCCCTATCAGAAGGCAGGTGATAACTAGATCCAGCTGCCAATAAAGAACAAAAGCTTCTGTACCTTCAGGTGAAGAGGTAAGCTTTATGAGAAAGATAAAAAGCTCATAGGCTAAACTGTAGAAATGAGCACCACTTGAAAAAAATCCTCTTTAAATAGGTTAGACATCTCCAGCTGTTCAATTGTAGTGTTTTAACTTCACCTGAGTTACTGTTAAAGAGAGGAGGTAAAACAAATAGGAAGGATTATAGTTTCTGTTTTTACAGATGGTCCATATTCAAAACCAGTAAATTACATTTGCAGAAAGCAAAACAATTAAGCTACTGATTTTTTTTTTTTCTTGGTAGAGAGTTTTCCTTCCTCCTATTGCTTTAAAGGTTTGACTCTTAAGCATGCAAAGAGAATGCTGTGGATGGATCCAATTAATTATTAAAAAAGCTTAACAAGAAAAAAATGGTATCTTGAGGATAAAGCTGGTGCAGCTCATGACATGAAGCAGAGGAGTGCACAACATTGATGAATGACAATTGTGGCAAATGAATATATTCCATTCCAAGTTTTCCTCCATTGTTTTGAAGTCTCAACAAATGTAATATGAAAATAGTTACAAGTATTTCATGTCGTTCCTTCTGGCATCCAAGCAGCATTTCTACAGATGCCCATGTAACTCACTGTCTTGTCCAATTTCTGGGCATGTAAAGATCAGTAGTTTTCCATTAGCTACCCCAGACTATTTCGTTTTTATATTTCAGGTTCCTGTTCCTGGGTGGCCATTTGCAACTTCCACAAAGATGGAATGCACAACACTTTCATGGAATGCTGTGAGAGGGAATATTTTAGGAGAATTGCATTTTAATAGGCATTCTAGCTATACCTTAATTGCATCTGGTTTCCAGGAGACTGAGTTAAGAGAATGAGCTAAAAGACTTAAGGCCCTTTTCTTGAAGCAGTACTGGAGAGCAAATACAATATTTAATTTATTCCTACTCAAGGCTCTTACCTAAAGGTACAATAAACGACTGACATGGTAGGCTATGGGGCTCTTGCCTTGCCTTTACCACCAAGAGTGGGAAGACATACTTTTTAACTTGGTCTGACTTGTTTATACTAATACTATTACAATAATTTAGCATGGTTACTTAATAAAAAAAAGACCTAATCCAGCTAATGTAATTATTTTTTCTTGCTCCAATTGGTGTGGCATGCAGATGCCATCTAGTGGTCGAAGGATAGTGCATGGAAAGCTGTTACTGCAGCTGCAGAACTGACATTTATTCCATGTTTATCCTTCTCTTGTCTCGTGTGAAAACCTTATTCCTTGATTGGTACTGAAATATGTGCATGGTGCATGGCTTCATAACAACTCAGACCTTCATGCATTGAAACTAGGCTTACCTCAATTAGATATACAAATTCATTTCCCAGAAGTTTTGCAGACTTTGTGAAATCTCCTAAATTATCCAAGGATTCTGAAGCAGGTAATGAGGGGTGGAGAGAATCAGAGCTCCCATGAAAAGTCTAGAAAAATTAGTCTTTGTCTTAGGTGAAGATTTCTGGATTTCTTCCCCCACCTCTAGAATCTTCTGTTTTCAAGTCTAACCAAGTTTGGGGAGATTATAGATTATCTGCATTGTTTTCTAGTGATTGGAGAAGGACTGGTGGAAAATACTAAGAAAAAATACCAAGTATGTTTAGGTCTGGTATATATCAAGAAAATCTATTTGTTTGGCATTTTTGTGGAATTTTAATTGAGAGATGGTATCAGAATAGGACAAGTTTAATTTTTATTTATTAAAATTTGATACCTTACCTAACCAAATATTGTATTATTTGTGTTTCTTTTAGTTACATGGTTCTTCATTCTACTTATGGGCTTGCTATTATAGTCATGTATGCTGAAAAGAGATTGGCACAGTTTAGACCTGTGTTGAGGGAATCTGTTGATGTTTAGCCAGGTCCCACTGGTTGTCTACAGTGAGTTGCTCTTGAGAAGCTGTATCTATACCAGTTCAAGGCAATTTTGTGGCATTGAAGTGAATCCTCCTGCTTGTCCTCATGTACTGCTTCGGATTGCAGAACCTCTGCTGTTGTATGCAAATGAGGTCTTTGGGGTTAGTTTTATGCAACAGAAGTTTGTTCCTAGTGTGTGCCTGTGGTGTCAATCATCCAAAGTACTGAGTCCCACTGAAGTCCGTTACTGTGCTGTCCCACAATCTACACAATATCCTTTCTGTTCTTTTTGCCATGCTTTCCGTTGCTCTAATTAGGCAGAAAAGAAGAAAGGGACAATGGTGGCAAAGTCCCTTTGGCTTCCCAGGTGTTGCAGTATGGTGGTACCTTAGGCTGCAGTGAAATACTCATTTTTCAGTCTGTCATGAGAGGGGTGAAATCTTTGGTGGCTGGATAACCCAGCAGCAGTAGGAAGAGATTGTGCACTTCATTAGTCCCTGACTATCAGAATATCAGCAGTTGGGGTATGGGGTACAGTTCAAAAAGGATGAAGAAGCCTTCTTGAAGACCAGGGCAACAAACATTTTGAGGTGTCATAGCATTTGTGTTTACTACAGTGATACTGAAGAGATCTCTTCAGAAGCATTCGGCTTCCTGTGCAGCTGAGATTCAACCCAGGTGAATTTACTGTTTTCCTATCCAGCTTGTTTGGGTGGAGGAGGAGGGGAAGCATGTGAGGCTTCAGATGGAGCTAGTACATGGGGCCTGAGTATGTGGAGAGACAGGAGAACCGCTTTAGGTCTTGAGCAGTTTCACAGGGCTATGAGGTGTGGGAGAAATCTACCAAGAAACAATTTTGCCTCAAAGTGCTTATTTCCTGCCATATGAGGTCTGTCCAAGGAATTATGCAGACTGCGCACAAGGATAAAGGGGCTTGTGTAACCTTCATCAACTTCCAGAGACAGTAGAGTGTCTTCCCTTCTCTAAGTGCTGTAGGGGATGAGCTGATGACACTGCACACAATCCTGTGAACAGTAGCAGTGACAAATACTGGTTGAGGTGTCAGTTTACTTGGAATTAAAAGCGGTTACCTGCTGACACTGTAGTATTGTGTTTTCCCCTCCACCTTCCAACAAGCATGGCAATTCCATGGCAGCTGTTCCTTACTCAGACTCTGGGAGCAACAGCATGAAGTTTGTTCTAGAGGAGATGCCTTGTACTACTGTAGTCACTTCAGGATTAGAGATTTGGATGTCGGGTACAGAGCTGCTATTTCGGTAGGTAGCTGCAGTCATGGATTGGTTGTGGGCTAAGTGCCTCTGGGGTGGCAGGAGAAAAAGGATGTGTTGTCGTGCTTGCTGACATGATTTTCCAAACATGTAGCAGTCCAGTGGGAGGTAAACAAGCTAGTATTAAAAGATTTCAAGCACTGGTTGCTGAGGGGAGGAGACCATGCTGGAAAGTGTGCTGTTCATAATTGTGGTCTAAGGTACAAGTGAGAAGGCAATAGAGAAAGAAAAGCTTGTAGACAGCCCTGGTCATAGCTGCCTACAACTAAGAGCAGGCCTGACAGCAGTTTTTGGACAGCCTGTGTGCCTAAAGCTCAGAAGCAGGAGACTCTGGGAAGGTGGTGGGAACACCAACATCTTCAGGAGGCATTTGATTTCCCTCCACAGTTCACACATCCTGGTTTTTGATAGCGAGTCGTGAGCCAGCTGCAGGAAGAAGAAGGAGGTCAGCCTGATCCTTTGAGAAGCTTTCACATGCTTCTGGCCATCAGATACTCTCTCCAGTCAGGTGGGTGAGCATGAGCTCATGAGGTGTGGAAGCACAGCCTATACAGGCTTACTGGGCCTGCAGCCTTCCTCAACACTGCAGTGTGTGTTTGCCCCTTCTGTTAATGTACACTGTTACTGTTTGGGCTGTTAGTCCCCAGAGGACCATGTTTAATCCCTGAGAGAAGTTTGTATTAATCCATTCATACCTATCTGTTTCTCTCTCCCTGAAGTTCTAGGCCCCACTAGCTCCCTGAGAGCCTTGTGTTTACCCACATGAGGATTATGGGCCACTTCTCATGGAATACAATTTAGACTTTGCTGAGCTGTTTTGCTTCAGCCCAGGTGTTGTGACCATTCACATTTTTGTTTCCACCTCAAATTACCTGGCTTTCTAACTTGGGGTTTTCTAGAGTACAGACTGAGTCATGTGGGAAACTAGAAGGATGTGGTAACTCCAAAAAGGAGGCTTCAATAAAGGCTGGGCTCAGAATAACTGGATGCCTTCTGCTTGGCTCAAGCATCTATGTGGGATGAAAGTATTGCATGTACTTGTTTTGCTGTAAAATATATTCAGTTCTTCTAGTAGTAGGTGGTAGTTGAGAACAACAAATAGCTTTTGCCCTCAGGGCTCTGTAGTGTTGAACTGAGGAAATGCAGAAGCTCTGAAGCTTGTGGCCACCATGTGAAGGTGTTATTGAGCATACCTTGTTGGGTACCTCTGATAATTATGCAAGAGCTTGGCTGTCACGTACTTGTCAGGCATCAATTTATTCCCATACAATGTTGTGTATTCTTTTTGTAGGTGACAATAGAGAAATTTTAATGGGCTAAGCGTTTTTCACTCAGATGAACTGCTTTTGCTGCCTTAAAAAAGAAAAACCTGAGTAAAATTAAGTAGTAGATGTGGGAATTTGAGTTATGAAAACAGCCAGGCGGTGGCATCAGTGCACAGCAAATAAGCATTTGAACCTCACTTAAGGAAGACCAGGGCTTGTTTAGTCACCCCAGTTTGTACAAGTGGGCTTAGACAGGTGAAATGCAGCTTTTTAATGTAACTGATCAATAATTATTTGCAGGCATTTATGTTTAGCTATTTTTAAGGGGTTTGGATATGTTAATTTTTGACCCAGTTACTCAGACGGTATTTGCGTGCCAGTTTGTGCATGTTGGTTTGTTGCAGGTTTGTTATGGTAATCTCTTCAGTCACTGGTTTTGGTGTTCTAAGTCTTCAAACTGCAGAAGACTTTTGTGGGGAGGGGCTGAAGTTCATAGTGTTAATGCTTTAACATTAATGAATAATGTCATTCATTCCTATCCTACTTTTAATGTTAGTGTAGTCTATAATCCACGAGTATCTGAGCAATAAATCTGCCTTGCAGCCTTTTAAGGTAGATTAGTATGATGGCAGAAAAAAAAAATCTAAGGCATTTTTGACAGTAGTGGTAGTGAGAACTAGAGTGAAGATGAGAGTCCTTGACTCAGGCCTGCTGCCAGGGTTAGATTCCTACTTAAAGATAGAATAGTGTTCTGTTTACAGTATGCCAACGCTGGCCACTATTTCCTAATAAAGGGTTCTGGCTTTTTGCTTGGAACAAACCCGAAACTGTGGTTCTGCCTTAGTCTTTGTTTTATCCGATTTCTTTTTTATTTCTTCATTTTTACTTATTCAAAGAAAGAAAAAATAAGCTTCACCCATATCAGACACTGCTTTGTTGTTGTTTTTTTGTTGTCCTACAAATTCCACTTCTAAACAGTATCTGAAGCAAACACTGCAGTTCCTCCTTCACAACAATGTTGTCATATTGGCAGTAGCACTGACCTACTGTGGTGTTAATGTGCAATGTTTAAATTGCCTTATATTCTTGGCTGCTCATCTCCCTTTGCTGATTGCTGCTAGATACCAGCCTTGTCTTTTTCTACTTGGAACTGATGCCTGCAATTCTTAGAATCAGTTCAGAGAAAGAAGCGTTATGAGACAAGAAGAAAAATCATGATTCTTCCTCAGCTTTATTATTAGCACATCCCAGAGGATGACCTAGGCAATGCTAGGCTGATGGCTGGGTATGCTGCAGTGGTCTTGCATATCGCTTTGAGAGAATTTCTACAAAAAAAGGGGCATTCTGCATTTATCCTGTCTGCATTCTTCCCATTGGAACCATTTGTTAGTACCTGTGGAAGATCCCATGTCAACGTGTTGTCCATGAGGTAGGAGTTGGACTTCTTAAACTTCACTAGTGCTTCTTGCTATTCCTGTCCACAAATTTTAAGTGTCTGTAATTCTTTAAAACTCAGCGTGCATTTGTTTTGCACATGTCCCAGTTCTTAAAAACCCAGCATGTAGTCCTAAATTCACATAACATGAACCTGTGATATTAGAAGTCATTGTACATCTGTCCATATAGGAGAGAGTGAACACCGCTGTGTGTAACTTAAAAGAGAAACAAGAGCAGGTGAAACAAGGGGAGAGCACTGGAATGACACGTGTGCTTCTTTGAAATAGCATCTGAGCCTACTGCTTTTACTGGAAACCGCTCAAAATTCCTCTCTGAAATAATGTTTGAACATCAACTGGTTTTATCCATTTTCCTATAGGAAAAGCAGAAGTATGCTGCAGTTGATGTTTATCTTGTTTCAGTATGACTGCCTTTTTTCTTTCCAAGGAAATTGTCCACATATGACTTCACCTAGCTTTAGTATTTCCATTCTAGGAGTACTAAGCATTGTAGGCTGGGTGGGAAGTAAGCTAGTTGTATAGTTTCATACCCACTTATGATGGTCTTTATGTATCCACTTTTTTCAGTCTGAAAATCTGCCTTTATTGTAGTTGCTTCTGCTTCATGTTTATTATTTTGTGGCTTCTGCTGCTATCCTTTCTTACAGGTAGCTGTTTATGTGCACACATATACATTTTCAAGTATCCCCCAGCTTCTTTGGGTAGGTGGCCAACCTGAACCCCCATGGGCACCCAAGCTCATTAAAAGTAAAGCTAAAAGAAGCAGTAAATTGCAGTAAAGGTTAACGTACTCTGGTGAGTACGTTAACGTGTTCTGTGCTGCTTAAGCAAGTGTTTTCCTGGTATCCAGGCTACCCATTTTATGGCTATTCAGCTGGAGGTGGTGATCGTTGGTAATACTGTTTTATAAACAGTACAACTCAGTGTGAACAACCCCAAGAAACAAATACATCTTTGAAATGTGTGATGCTGCTGGCCAAAAGAGCAGACAAAGTGGCCTTTCATTCAAAGTTAGAGATAACCCTGTACTCACTTAAATGTCAACTGCAGTTATTTAGGAAAATAGCATCAAGCTGTTTCTTTTACTAGCTAAAAGAATTTTTCAGTTGAGTTGTGTAATCTATAACAAAGATAGTGATAAAATTTATGACATGCTTCTTTCACCATTTTCCACAAAGCATGGCTTTATCTGGCAAAATGATGACCTCTTATACTTACAATTAGTATGTCCCAAGAATTGTGTCCTTCAGCAATAGTCACTTGTATAAGAATGTCTAGAAACAGAAAAAACCATAACCGTTTTCAGTGGCAGGTCATCTGGATATCAAATACTTTTCTTCTTCCTGGCATGTTCATAAGGATTGTGGAGATGCTGCAGGGAGAGTGGAGAAGGACTGAACCACAGGCCTGAACACCTGGAATTCAGTCTATGTACCCTGGACCTAGCATATTTCTAAACCTCCTTGGCTTGCTCTTCCAAAGAGTTGAACTCCTGAGTATGCTTCCCCCTCATGCTTTTATTGCAACAGTTCACACTCTATTTATGATGTGAGGTAATGTGAGACTGCCTTTTTTTGAAGAACTCCAAACTGCCACAGATTGGAACACTAACTGCAGTCATATACCATCTGTTGTTGTCTCTTGGCCATACGGGCATGTTCCTGAATGTCCCCTGTGTCAGTATCCCATGTGTGATAGGTAAAGAGGTTTAACTATTTGTTTATAAAGCACCAGTATATTAATATCTTTTTAAAGCTAGTGATTGTCTTGCATTAGAAGGAGATTGACCTGTATCACATGCTACTTTAAATCAAACTGTTGTTATAGCAGGTATTTTGGAGAAAAAAATGTAATTTGCCAGGCACATTTAATGCTCATTGAGTTCAAATTAATTAAACTTAGAGAGTTACAGAATATAGCTGTATCCACAACTGATGTATTTCTGTAGTTATTGACTTTCTTGAAATGCTGTTTCACTAATAAGAGCAAATGTTGTTCCATAAAAAGCAAGGAGCTTATGTTGATCCCTGTAATTACTCTTTAAACAGATGGAACATACATGTCCAGTTCATCTCAGAAGCCCCAGGCACAGCAGTTTTGCAGTTATGAGGATTTAGTCTCACTTCCATCAAAAGGAATGGCAATAAAGATAAGTTGTTAACTCTTCTTGATTCTTACTGCACTGCAAGTGTGTTGTTGAAAGGACTTTGAAAGCCTTGGAAAAGTAGCTAAATAGAAATGAATGCTGCACAAAGTGCCCTGGGCACTGAAAAATGTTCTTTTTCAAAGTCAGCCATTCCCAGTGTGAAACTTTCAGTGCTGTGAAGGCTGTACTGTGAGGCAGGCCATCCCTAGTGAGTCAGCTTTTCTGGCCAGAATCTCACACGGATCATTAGCAAGTAGTATCCAATAAAAAAACCTGGAAGGCAAAGGTTTCATCTCACACTGTACAAAAGCCATCTATTTGGGATCAAGGTTTATCTACTGCTGCATGGAATCAGCCTTTTATTGAGCATAAAAGTCTCATTTGACGCTTGTGTAATGATTAATATCTGCTGACTGTCTTTTGTTGGATCGCAACAAAAAACCTGTCAGGTCATGTATTAATTGAGGCATGACAAGCAACTGATTTTCTCTGGATGATGGTAAAAAAGCAACAATTTAAAGGTCTACAGTTGCTAATTTGGAACTAAACTGAAAGATAGGATCTGGATTTCTTTCTTTTGGCTTGTACTTTATCATTGGGATTTCTGAAAGCAGCCGGAACTTCTGCTAAACAGAAACAGGCTCTGTCTGGCTTCAGCTGATGAGATGGTGCACTGCCTGTGCCAGCTGAGCCCTGTGTCCCACAGGAAGGGTTCTGCCCTGTGGGAGGGCACATGGTGATAGTACCTCCTGTCCTCCTGGCCCTGCCAGAGCAAAACTTAACTCTCTGTGCGAGTCCAGGAGAGGATGCCCAGAACCTCTGCACTCTTTTGTTGCCCTGGCAACAGCATCTTCCTTTCTGAGCTGCTTCTATGCCACAGGTACTGTTGCATACCCCAGGGCTGCAGCTGCCTCTTGCCATGATCTCCTTTCTCTGTTTCCAGTGATGCCGAACAGGTAGGCATAACCTTCCTGGTGAAAAGGTCAGTGTCCTCTTGCACATATTTACTTCCCACTGATTTTGGTGAGAAGGCACACCCAGAGAACAACTACTACTACTTAAGGGTTGGGCTTGATCATCTTAGACCTCTTTTCCAATGTAAATGATCCTATGATTCTGTGAAATAATAAACTAACCTTGCTAGTTGGTTCCTGTAATACATACCTGTAATACATAATGAGTTTTCAGATCAAACACTCACCTCAGTCCATTCCTGTTGTCTTAGGTATTTTGTCAAGTATTCACCAAAGAATGTCTTTAGTGAGATGTAGCAAGTCCAGACAACAGAAATCTTCTGCCCTCTCATTCTTACAATAAGTTCTTGTTGCAAGTTCATGCATTGCTAGATCTTTCTTCGGCCGTGTAGAAATGGTACATGTGGATGTTGTTTGTTAATGGCATTTTGGCATGGGTGAAAGTGTGTCAACGTTTATGCTAAAAATTAAATAATACAGCAGCTGTGTGATAGTGTTTGGCCCCAGTCTCATGCCCTCTCTAGTTTACTCTTAAGGACATGTCCATGAGTCCTGCAAGAATAAAAAATTGCATCCTGAAGGAAGCTGCAGAATGTGACTGTTGAAACCTCAGTGAAGCCCTTTCCAATAGCTCCTCTCATTGTAGCCATCCTGTTCAGTATGTAATTCCTGTAAAATTTTAATTCCAGGAAACTTGCTCCAAAGCCTAATCCTATATCTACAGGAAAAAAGGAGACCTAGGAGCTTCAGCAACCTGAAGTTTCATCTAGGTTTATCTCAAGACTGCTACTAAGGAAGGGAGAGCTGCCAGCTGTCTCCTGAAAGAAAAGGGTGTCCTTTGAAGGGAAAATGGCTTTGGACAGGTGATATGTAATAGAACTGAGCAAGTGGAAGTAAGATTGCACTTGGAGACTGTGTATATCATATTCTGTAACCCTCTGCTGACGGAGGAAGAGCAGTCTCTGCCTCTTTACCCCTCTGGAAAGTGTTTGAGATAAACTGCTCACATCTCTGGGGACTGTGTAAAATGCTGGAACCTGAGTAAGGGTATATGAGGAAGAGGAAGGTGATGCCATGGGAACTTCACCCCAATACAGCCTGAAGAAATTGAATTCTTACTCAAGCTGTCAACTGGCTACTCCCTTGTGAGACTGTTCTCTAAGGAGGAGGAAAGAAAACTCAGAATAAACTCGACTATGTTCGTGTTGCTGACCTGTCCCAGGGAGACACTTCATTATGCTAATGATGAAATAAAGTGATACTGCTTCCTCTCTCCTGAAGTTTTCAGCAGAGAGCAGGTCTGCTTCATCTGCCTTTTGTTCATCAAGGGTTTTGGGACTTTGTTGGTGAAGAAGTATTGTAGCCATATGGACTTTGATTTTGCAGAGTCTGCAGGCAGTAGTACCTATCAGTTGTTCAGATGGATTTGTTTAATTGATCAGATAAACTTGTGGGAGCAAGAGGACAGGCCTTGCCTTCCACTTGGGTAATCAACCTCTGTGAAATAATTCATATGCCAAGATGAATAGTACATTATATAAGATTTGACATAGTATATAATTTGAGATTTGCTGAGTCTGTATTCTTTTCTAGTGGGTAAAATAAATATTCAAAGAGACAAAGCTTTCTGCAAATGCGGGAATTAATTGGAGAGGAAAGTGAAACCAGAAACATTCTGACATATCTTGTCATACTACAACCCTGTGATTGCAGTACTGCTTTTAAAGCCAATATGCTTACTTATGTTAGGGTTCCGCTGGTTTTTCCTTTATCTTTTGGTAGTTTTGCACTCTTGAAAAGTAGTGTAGAACAGTAGTTGTACTCTAGCCTTTCAGATCAATTTATTCAATCACATTCTTCAAGGATATATAACCTAGAAGGAAGCTTTTCTATAGATTAGCAATCCTTAGTCCTTTTAAACATTGATTTAATGGAGAACTTATGTGTGTACTTAATTAAATAGAGGTAGTTCCCTTTCAGTCATTAGGACTATTTGTGTAATAAGCTTCATCTGGCTTTCCCCAAAGCCACATACTAGACTCCAGGAAAACTCTCTTCCGAATCTCTGTTTCAATTTTCAGAGCCTGTTATTTGTAGGATTTTTTTTTTTTTAATGTGGGAAAAATGCATTTTTATTCTCACTCAGAAAATTCGTTGAAGTGGGACGCTTTGCTAAGAAGGTGAAAAAGAGCCCTGAAGGAGGCTCTGCTGAAATCTAAAGGGTTAACAGTGGGGTATGTAACAGGCATCCACCTGCATATCTCTGTACTACAGACAAACACAGTTTAAGATCAGAATCAGATCTTTAAAAAGATCCAGCTCATTCCTTGAACATATTTACTCCAGTCATTTGATATTATTCTGAAAACATCACAGAATCACAAATCTCACTAGCATTTGTGCAGTTGCCTGCAGGCTGTGTTCTGCAGGTTTTTTTTCCCAGGATTTCCCATAACTCAAATGCCTCATTAGGTTACTGTTTGTCCTTTTCATGTAAGTTGAATGCAGACCTTAAAAAAAAAAAAATAGAAATTTAATGCCTCAGGCCATTTGAGAGCTGTAATTATGTCCTCCTTTCTTTGAAGGGATAGCAGCTCATACAGGAAACTTGATCCAAAGTTCAGAGAGGGTATTAGAAAGGCAATGAATCTTGTTAGCCTTGTATGAGGGTGTAGATATGTGCAGGTGTGGATTTATCTATGGATCCTTGCCCATGCAGTGTCTAGGAGTTGCAGCCTTGACACAGAATTCTCCCTTAACTACTGCTGCTTGCAGAGTTACTGAGAAGACTTTAGGAATGAAATTACAAGAGGAGTAAATGTTGGTGTCACAAACTGTTCACAAAAGAGGCTTTCAAGTCCACTAGAGGGATTTGAACGTCAAGTTCCTATTCCTTCTAACAGGAAGTACACGTATACCCAAATGGTGTTCAGAATCTCAGCCTCTGCTTGTATTTAGGTGTAGCCTGTCTATATGTGACAATGTGTGTTACATATGCCATCTTTCAGGGGTGCATGTTGCCGAGCTACAACTGTCATGTTACAGTAGTGCTTCTTCCCATTGTGATGTCTTTGGTTTTATTTTGGGAGGGGGAAGAGTTGTGGTGTCAAAGTAAATAGATGCATCTTGTTTACTGCCCTTAAATACATAGTGTTTTCTATAGGAAATAATATTGTTTGCATGAACAGTAGAGGCAGGAGAAAAAACATATGTCTCAGCCAGCTTCAGTAAATTTAGTGCTGTTGGTGTTTGAGTGCTGAAGGGAAAGAACAAAGACAAAAATGAATTGTTCAAGTTCTGCTGTATAAGCCTGTCGCTCTGTAGAAGTCTCCATAAGTTACAAAGTTTTCAAGGAACATCAAGAACTACCAGAAAAACAGCTGAAAGGGATTCTGTAAATACGGCTCAACTTGCAAATACATGTCAGTATTGCATAGTGACCAGCTTTCTGCATTATTCATTACCTAAATGATATTGCTGTCTTATATTTAGATGATGAATTAGACTTTTTTCCCCCTTTTTTAATATATATATAAAAAAACCTCTCAGGTTTTCCAGTCAAAGTATCCCATTTTGCTGCTAGGAAAATGTGGTGTGTTTCTGGTGCTGCAGTGATTGTGCAGTGCAAAAGAAGCTTCAGGAAGCTTCAATGGAATATTTTGCTAGGGAAACTTACCAGTAATTTGGTAGAGCCTGGGTCAACATCTGGGAAGTATATATCCACTTCAAGAATTAAAAGCAGCAGCAAGAAACCAAAGCCTATTGTTTTTGACTGTCTTGTTCCACTCTCCACAGTTTTAGTACAATCTGGATGTAACACCCAGTGTTGCACGTCAGGCTGTCGTGCTTTGTGCTTCCTTCTTAGAAGTTCTAAAAGGATGTTACAGCAGAGGGCAGTAGGAACCTACCTCTGCTTAAAGTTGTTTTGGATCACAAGCATGTAAGTAGCTGTTTTTTCCCTGCTCGTCTTCCCTTCTTTAATAATATTCAAGGAGCAGCTAAAGCTTAAGGATGGGACCTGCCACAACTGTTGTCACTGTATTTGTTATGGCAAATACAAGGTGTGTGTTTGTAGCTTCATTTCTAGTCAGTGAACTGACTCAGCATTTGATGGATGCTGCAAAAAATTCAGGCCCAAGCTAATGGCAGCAATTGGGCAATTTTTATCTCAATTCAGAAGCCTCTAACAGTTGGTAGAGGGGAAATGATGTGACAAATTATACAGCTTATCATCAAGCATGTCTTTCTGACAGTTGCTGAAATACCTGACTGTTCAGGAAGGCTGTTTCCTAATTTCCCAGTACAATATCTAGGATTTGAAAACCAGATTCTTTAAATGTGCATGCATTTAGGGAGGGGGGGAAAGCCAGTGCTGCAAAGTATCCTCCAGCTTGGAACCTTTCAGATCCACACAGCATGATGATGTCAACAGTGCCAGGATTACCTTCCCTCTGTGCATCTCCTCGCTTTGCTCTTCACTCCCCCTCAGCATCTCCTGCCAGTGCTCAGATGCTGCTGTAGTTCACTTGGATTTGGTTGTCATTTTCTCCTGTTAATTCAAGTTAGTGTTCCAGTATTGTAAGCCACCTGAGTAGGTTTGGGGTTTCCCTGCTATCCTGTTTTTATTTCCTTAAGGGGGACATGCTCGAACATGTTCTTCTCTGGCTCAGCAGACTTGTGTCTCAGCAGCAGGCGCAGATGTGTCTAAGCATAATGCCAGCTCAGAGCAGAGATCAGCAGAGGCTTTGAACTTGCTCCCTCCTTTAACTGGAAGTAGCCCGGATCTGATGAGCTTCCAGACAACATTGCAAAGCTCAGCTTTCCCCCACCCCCGGCTTCTCCAAGCGTGTGAGAGTGTAGGTGTGTGGGAAGGAGGGAGTTGTCATTGTGAAGAATTGTTCAGGAGAGTGGGGAATTACTCATTTCCTACTTTACTGGTGAGGATCTGCCTTCTGTATTGCTACACCTAGGATGTATTTTTAACTCTCCTGTGGTAACTATAGCATACGTACAGATGGACTTACCGAAGGATAGATAAAACATACTACGAATTACACAGACTGTGCACAGGGATACTAGGAATGTGGCTGGCTGTAGAAGTACCTAGCTCTTGCAGTCACTCGTTTTTTTTAAATTGAGACAATACTAGATAGTCTGGTTTATTTTCTGTCTTTTTTTTTATTTCCTTTGTTTGCCTATACACTTGTAAAGTATAGGTTGAAATCAGGACTCAGGTAGCAGAGGTATTCATAAATTGGGTTGCTTCTCAGGCCCGACCAGTCCCATCTGTAAAGGACAAACTATGCCCACTGCAAGGATGGAAAACGCAAGGAATCATAGAGGTGAGCTGCAACTTCCAAAGATCCCTTATATCTTGTTCTGGTGCTTTTCTTTCCCTGTTACTCAGATTAAGTCCATGCCTGATGAAGTCCCATTTTGGGCAGGGAACTGTCTTGTAGGATAAGCAGCAGGAGAGACAGGGTAATGAGTTAGTAAAGTATATTGCTTTGGTGATGTCTGCAGCTTTTCACATTAACATTGCATTACAGCAGCTCCGTGTTCAGAGGACCCCTCTGTGCCATGCTATAGTGCTGCAGGGAATCATGGAATTCGCAAATGTTTGCCTGCTTCTCTGAGAGTTGTGCCCAGGACGCTCTGATACAGGAGATACCCACTAGGTACTAAGTGGAGAATACACATCTCTCTGGGCTATCTATGCTTTCAAAGCTAAATATTCCTGCAAAATCCCTTTTAGAAACTGTTTTCACTATGCCTAGCTATTCAGACTGCTTTTAAAAAAATGTATTAAAAGAAAAGGCACTCAAAACTGACCACACAATAATTGAGATGACTGTAACGTGGATACTTAGTTAATGATTGTTCCCCTAAAATATGATCAAGTGGACAGAGAAAGGTGTTTTGAAAACATATTTAAGTCCAAATTTCAATACTTATACCTGAGGTAACAGCAAAGAGTGTAAAACAGACCTGTGCAATTTTACTAAGTACTTTCTGCTTTGTCAATATGAATTTTAGTGGGAATGTTTGCTGCAGTTCTGTTCGTGTCTTTTTAGGGGAGACCAGAATCACTGAAACTCTGCAGGGAAAAGCTAAACCACATTATTTTTATCTAATTCAGAGCTCTGCATATGTTGCGTGGTACCTCTGAGGTAACTCCTTTTCCATCAAGTCATGCTGCAGTGGTACCTTGTTTATGTTTAATTATGTGCTGTTTATTAACAGAAAACAGTGAAAATAATCAGCTGTTCAGGGAGCAGGAGCAAAATTACTGAAGCAAAACAGCTGAAAATTTTCATGCAAATAGGTTTGGTGTTGGAAATTGTATTTCACATACACATTCCGTTTAAAATTTCAAGGAAAGTTTTTTAAACTTTTTTAAATTTGACAAGGTAAAAGTATCTTGTTCCAATTACAATTTTAGATGTTGCATACAATCTAAGTTGGTACAAAGCAATTTCAGTATTTTATTTTGCCATTTTTTGTATTTTTAATTATAAAGCAAACATGGATGTTTTGACATCTTCCAGAGAGGATGGAAAGTCTCTTTTGAAGTTTGTGTGGCCTGAGGTTGGTCATTATCTTATGCAGATGTGAGATCAACACCCTGCATGGCTGGGTGGAGGAGTTAGATTGCAGGAGTTAAGACAAAATAGAGAAATAAACATTCACATTGAAACTGTACAGCCTGTCTTCTTTAGCCTTGGTTAGGCTTTAATGGGTGGCTGTTTGAGTTTGCCTACCCCTAGCTGCATCTGAACCAGAGGAGTGTTAGAAATGTTAAAATTTGTTGTGCAGGGTCTTAGGACTTCATCATTACTGGACTTCCCCACATTGATCAGGTATTACTGATAGAGACATTTGAGGAAAGATTCAAAGAGGTTTCACAAAAGACAGGACTGTTCCAAACACAGGGAAAAGCAGATTGGAGCACCCAACTATTGGGGACCAAGATAACTGGCTTCAATCTATATGCTTAGAATACAATAGCCAAGAAGAAATAATCCTGTTGCTGTAAGAAGACAGAAGTGCTACATGACCTGATAAGTCTGGTTTTCAGTGTCTAGTCAGCCCTTTTGAAAATGGTATGTGATGAAAAAGGAAAAGCAGGAATGGTTACTTGGTTCCTCCTGGTGGACATGAATTGGGGCATTTGGGCACTGTCACTCTTTGGGGACTAAATCTCTAAGTAAACTGTGTGTCCTACTTCATTTTCTGGTCTGCTCCTGGCAGAATGCTGAAATGTTACTGGCTGGATTTGTGACGGCGCAATTGTGGCAGTGCTCATAAGGCAAAGTATTGAGGCAGTAATTTGTCGCACAGATCACTTGAATATCCTTAATAAGAAACTTTTAGCACATGATTAAGAGAGAAGAAAGTAGCAATAGAATTGCTTCTTTATATTCAACTGATGTTTCCCAAATTAAGTAGTAAATTCATAAGACCTACACCGTGAACTAATTTTCCCTGGAGTAGCACCCTCTGCTATCTCAGAATAGTTTTGATTATTACTATTACATGAATACGAAGGTGTGCAGCACACACAGCAAGAGGGGCCACCTGATGGTAAGAGAGTCAACCTGAAACGGAGCGGCCAATTCCCCAGAGGGCTCTGCAGCCCTTCAGGGGGACCTCAGCATGGTGGAGAGATGGGCACAGGGGGACTGTCTGAGATTCAAAGGGAAGTGCAGGGTCCTGCACCTGGGGAAGAATAACCCCATGGACCAGCAGAGGCTCAAGGTGCTGGAAAGGAGCTCTGTGGAGAAGGACCTGGGGGCCCTGGATGGCAGCAAGGCATCCGTGAGCCAGCAGAGTGTCCTGAGGCCAAGGAGGTCAGTGCTGGCCTGGGGTGCGTTAGGAACAGCACTGCCAGCAGGCTCAGGGAGGCGGTCCTGCCCCTCTACTCAGCGCGGGTGAGGCCACGCTTGGAGTGCTGTGTCCAGTTCTGGGCTCCTCAGTACGAGAGACATGAAGCTCCTGAGTGGGTCCAGTGGAGGGTGACAAAGATGATTAAGGGACTGGAGCATCTCTCTCATAAGGAAAGGCTGAGGGCTGGGCCTGGTCAGCCTTGAGGAGATGCAACTGAGAGGGAACCTCATCAAAGTCTATCAGTATCTGAAGGGGGACTGCCAAGAGGATGGAGCCAGGTTCTGCTCCATCTGAGCAATAGGATTGGAGGCAGTGGGAAGAAACTGGAACACAGCTTTCACCTGAACATGAAGAAGAACTTCTTTACTGTGTGGGTGACTGAGCACAGGAACAGATTGCCCAGAGAGGTTTTGGAGCCTCACCTGCTGGAGATATTCAAGAGTTCTTGCAATGTGCTCTAGGATGACTGTTCTTGACTAGGGAGCTTGAACCACTGTGGTCCCTTCCAAGCTTACCCATTCTGTGATTTTGATTCTGTAAATGGGAAGACAGATGAAGGGAAGCATTGCAGTATGCTTGAGTCATCTATTATTTCACTGGCATTTGCTTAACAAGCCTTATTCTGAAATGCAGTTTTCGCTTTGCCCTGCTTTCAAATTCTTTTAAAAAAATCCCTTTAGAAAAAAATTAGGCAGAGGTTAATAGTAGCTTTGCTTTGAAATCTGCTTATGCTTTACATAACATAAAAGCCTGCCTGTCTATGTTGGATGTCTGCTTAGTTCTGTGCCACCTTGTATGAGCATGACAAGTAAGACTCAGTTTTAAACAACGGAAGGTCAACTGAATTCTAGTTAATGCATTTATTTCGATTTGTAGAAAGCAGGGGAGAAAAAGAGTAATCAGTGCAGAATAAGATGATACTCAAATGGTAAACTTCTCATGTAAATTCAGAGTTCAAACTGAGGAAAATTTAGCCTGTTCATCCAGTCTCTACTTTGGGACCAAGTACAGCCTTTTCCTATTCCAAAGGAGAGAGTTTGCCTCAATGGGAGCACCACTGTGGCCAGCAGACAGCATCTAGCAGATCTTGTAACAGCTACAAAGAACACTTGATCTCGTCAAGTAAGTGCAACCGGCCGTGGTGGTCTGTATAGATGATTCCTGGGTGTTGGGTTTGGGTTTTTTTCCCACAGCTTTTCTTTCTTTCATGGGAGAACTTTTCTGGATGAAGGACCTGCATTTTAGCTGAAACTTAGTCAGTCTAGGTTTGGCCAGTTCAAGTGTTGCTCTGATGCCACCTGCTACTGTGGGTAAAACATTCTACTCCTCTGAGATCAAATGGGTGCCAAGCAAACACTGCCACAGAGGTTTTGGTAACACGACTGTCTCTTTTAGAGCCAGCCTGAATCACTTGCAACAGCACCACATCATGTATATATGTTTGCAGCACAAAATATATTAGCTTGCATAGCTGCCAAACTGCATGGCACAGCCATACCTAGTGAGCTCCCTGCTTTCACTTCTAGTTCATTTTCATTATTAGTGCTTTTCAGATTTGTCTCTGGGCTTGGAGAACTGTCTGTAGCTTTGTTTCCTACAGAGAAAATGCTAGTTTGAATGCTTCTCTCTCAAGAAAGATATAAAGCATCACTGAGTCAAGGGTTTTCTGCCCTTTCTGTTCAATAGGCTTCAGGTGAGGTCCTAAATCTGCTCGTGTTCTACTTTCTTTCTACTTTAACCACTCTTATATTACTTCCTATGTAATATTTCTTGGCCCTTGGTAGCACTTGAAGAAAGTTCCCTTTAATATTGAACATGACGGTGTTCATTAGTGTGCCGATGACTCTGCCGTATCACCGAGGGAGGATGCTGAGAAAAATGCCTGGAGACATCTCCTCTTTTCATATCTCAAATTCATATTTATTTGTACTCTGTTTACAGTGTTTAGGGATATCTTAGCTTGCATGACCTGGCTCATATCTGAGACATTTTGAATCGATTTTGAGAGGAAGTTGTGTGTAAATTTTCTTCTATAACCTAACCCTATATGTGATCCTTCTCTTTTGGTTCCTGGTGGTATGTCTAAAATGAAACAAACAACAGCAATATCAGCAACTGAAATTACCCAAAGATTTGTGCTTTAGAGACCTAGGCAGAAGATTACTCTTACTTCTTTTATCCTCTGTATGCCTATAGATTTTTTTTTCGATTCTCAGAATTTGTTCTTTTTCATTTTATTGGCAATAGACGCTGTCATAACTGCCACAGAACAGAGCTCAGCAATTTTTCAAGGATGCTTTGTTATACTGCATTTTCTGTCCCAAGATGGAAGTCAAATGTGTTGGCAGAAATTTTGCAGAACCCAAGAGACTCTTCCTCATGAAGGAATTAGATGCAGCCACACAGTTTAGCAAAGGTGGTGGCATAGTTCTGTCTGAGTCTGGTGATCAGTGGGCACCAGGAGCCATCCCTTTCATTGAGGTTTCCATGGGGGCTGTAGTTCTCAGTTCCCTGCACATGATTCAGTATTTGTCCATATGAGATGTTTGGTATCCAAGTGTGGTGGTATGGCCATGACAGCAGCCAAAATCCCACCAGTTGTTCACTCGCTCTCCTCCTCTAAACAGGAAGGGGAGAGAGTAGGAAGATCAGGAATGAGAAAGCTTATGTGTTGAAATGAGGACAGGGAGATCACTTTCAGTTACCATCATGGGCAAAACAGGCTAGACTTGAGGAAAATTGAATTAATGTATTGCGAATTATTTACGTATTTAGTTCATTATTTGGGTATTGGATCACAAAAAGACTAACACTAAAACACTCAGAGAAAGCATCTTTCCTTCCCCCTTTCCAAGGTTCCTTTTTTCTCCTTCATCCTGACTCCTCTCTTCCTCCTTGTTATCACCACAGGTTATGTGTCCCCTGAGCAAGGCAAAAGGGGACTGGGCTTATGGTCAGTGTGGAGCAGTTCAGCCCCGCTGCTCCCCTCATGTCCTGCTCCTCCACTCTGGTGTGGGTCCTACCCAGCTGCAGGGAATATCGCTTTCCCAAACCCTCCACTGACACAGGGTTCAGTATTCCAAACACCCAGGGCTGGCCACAGTGCCTGCTGCTGGGTCAGGTCTCCCAGGAGTGGCACTGGGCCCTGTGCTGAGTGCCACGTGGAGCAGCAGCCTCAGGAGGAGTCAGGATGCTCAGTGCCCGCGGAGCCTGCACTGGCCCTTCTCTCAGTGTCCAGGGGTGAGTGTGAAGGTGCTCAGCACATTGCAGCATAAGGCTATCAATAATAAACCATTTTAAATATCTCAAAAGCAGTGCTGTGATGACAGCCCAAGTAATTAATTACATTACTTTTAATAGACCTTTCAAACAGTGCCAAGTCAGTGACATCTGCTGCAGTGTGGAAGTACCTTCAGGGAAGAACATTTTTGATACAGTGATACCTCAAAAGGCAGGCCATAGATAGGCTGAAAATGCCCATGCAGAGGATAGAATGTTTTAGTAGATGGTTAAGCTCTCCTGCTATTGCTCAACCAAAAAAAGGACCATTCATCCACTTACTGGTGGATGATTTAATTGCAATCTACTTCTAAAAGCACATAACCCGTCTGCCTAAGATGCATTCTGCCCTTCTTGGAGAGGCCCACGTTCTCCTGCACCTTATTTCTGGTTTTTATCATATTACTATTGCTCATTTTAGCCTAGTTGTCTTTGACCCCCAATCCAGGAGAGTCCTCCCCCTCAACTCATGCACAGTCTTGCTCCAGAGCAATTAAGAGGACTGCAGCAGAGTATGTGGAGCTGGAGTTTTCATAGAAACATCAATTCACTTTCTGCACTGGTCTCTTGGGGAAACAATGCAAAAGATATTATTACAACAGGGTTTGTTTATTGACCTTCTCTAATTTCTGTGTTCATAAAATAATCTTGTTTATTAACAAGTAATCTTTAGCTGAGATGCACTGTGTTCCGTGAAACATTTTGTGCAGAATTCATGGATCAAAGATGGAGAAACTGAATACCAGGGAATTCATTTCAGAGGATATGATCTCATAATCTCACTATTTATCTCTGGAGATAGAGAGATTTTGGCTGGCAGCTGCAACCCTAGAGATAAGTGCATTTGAAGGAAATGGAACCTTTTAAAAAAATATATTTACTATATTACATTTTTATGCTTGTGTCAAGTCTCAGGGTTTGGGTTAAAAGCCAGGTTTGTTCTTGTTTTACTGTTTGTACCTGGCCCACTCTTACTCACTGGAGTTAATGTGGAAATAAAGAGCAACGTAACTTTATGATTCTGCTGCAGTAAATCTCAGGAGGACTGGTAGAAATGCAGCTTCCTAGGGTCTCTTTCCAAGCCTTCATGGCTGTCTGCACCAAGAACTCTGTGCTGCAGTGGCAGTGCAGGGCTGGCAGAGTTGGCTTCATTTCTCACAACAGGGGACTTGTACATCTGATTTCTTTTTTCTAGAGCCAGTATGCAGCCCCTTCATTCTTTGTTAGCCGTGGTGAATCACTGATCCTACTGTGCTTCAGAAATGGAGAGAGGGAGAGCAACAGTGTCCGATGCCAGGTGGAAGTTTTTATTGTTTAAAAACGTCACCATGTAGAAAATAGTGGAAAAGTTGTGTAAGAGCAGCATGGAAGCAAGGGAGGACTGTTCAATAGATCTTTTTTCTCTCTGTGGCATGGAAATAGAGAGCTGGCAGCAGTGTTCCAGTGGCTGGAAATCTCCAAGGTAATTTCCAAGATTTGCTGATAGCTTACATGGAAATTGGACAAATAACTTTACAGATCAGTACTTCCCAGCTAATTCCGCTTCTCTGTATGCTGTTTCCTCAATAAATGGCTGTTCTATCGCCTAGATTTACTTATTTGGCTGCATCATTTGTACAATCTTCCTTTACACATTATGTGCCTAAATTTCAGAGATTTCCAAAGGAGTCATGATTTCCCTTGACATTAGCTAAAACAGCTGGAGTTCTGTATCTGAAAAAGGAGGCTTGCTATGCTCCTTTAAGGCAACAAGCAAAAACTCAGCCTCCAGAATTTAAATCCAGAGCCAAAGGTAGGTCACATCAGCTCTGGTGCAGTTAAGCACTTAGGTAGGCGAGTAGGCAATGTCACTACTCTGATTCCTGGGGCCTGCTCTCATGTTTAAAGTTAGACATGTCTATCTGTCCTGCTGAGCTGCAGCCAGTGTCCTAGAGGCTCGGGTGGAATGAACACTTGGATGCCAATGGGCCAGGCCACCCCTTGTGGAGATCATCCTGTCATATGGTGAGCTGGACCCCTCAGAGGAGCAGGAGTTCAGCCTTAATTCTGCTTTATTCACCCCAGGTGAAGGGAGCAGACATAAACTCATGAGAAGGGAAATAATCTGGCCAGGAGATACAGGACATCTGCAGGAATTAAGACTGAAGTTCTGATAGTGAGATCTTTTAGGAAGTGCGGCCCTTGTAAAAGAGCCTGAAAGCCTTGGGCTGGGCTTATAGGTACCAGTTCTGGGAAAAGACAGTAGGGAGTAGTGTGAAAAATGTGAGGTGCAGAGCATGATGCTTTAGGAGCAGCGGCTCCTGGGGCCCACAATGGGTGGGAATTACATAATGCTGCTGATGCTGGTTTTCTTGCCAGGAAGGAGGAAAAGTTCAACCTAGCTGAAGACTGATGGGGTATTTTTTTTTCTTTTTCTTGGACTTTGGTTCTGAAAGCTATAGAACATTAAATCACCTCAGCTGGGTCATGACCCTGTGATGACAGAATCTGATCTAAATGAGCCTGTGACTAAGCTGAATAATCCCTTCCTTGAGGAAAACTTTTCTCTGTTCAGTGTAGTTGTAGTAGCTGTAGTCATCTTGCTCTGCACTCGCTGCTGTGTGAAGCAATCCCACCACCTAACATACCCCAAATTACAAAAAGTGGGAACAAAAGTATTTGTATGATGTGGTCAGGAAACAGCAATAAAAAGTGCAAGCCACCCTGAAATGCTGATCCTTTGCTGCAGTGTTTTGCATGTTGCAAATCACAATTAGATTTTCAAAACTGGGAGAAGAAAGAGCAGCACCAGAAGAACACTTGCAAGAAGGGCTGTGCCAGACACTGAATGTGTTCTCATTCACGGGCACACCATGAGTGAGAAGTGTTGCCTGAGATTACAGGATGAGATTCAATAGGTGTTAATAAAGGAAAAAGAGATAATTAAGCCCCCTTTTTAATGAGCTTTTGCCTGCCACAAACTTCATCATGTGAGCCTAGTACTTCTCACCTGTTGTAGCTGAAGTGCTGCAATTGTCCTTAGCACAGATTAATGTGTGAAGAACAAAGGTGAGCCGCCTCATACCTCGAGGGAAGAGTGTTGGTGCATCTGTCAGAGGTTAGCAAAGATTAAATTCTGACAGCTAACACCACAGAGGGAAGACTGATAAGCGGGCTGTCTTCTTTGCCTTCTGATTGCCCACCAGGTCAACCAAAATGTTTAAAGGTTTTTGGTGATGTTCACTAATTTGTTGAACCCAAGAAGTCCTTTCCCATTGTAGTTGTAGAAGACTGGAAGAGGCAGAGCTTTTGTGTGTGTTGCAAGCATGATTTCAATGAGTGTTTCCTTTTATTTTCACTTTGTCAGCCATGGGCCTATGCGTTGTTCTGTATCTTATGTAATGGACTCAAGTATTAAAATCCTTTCTGAAAAAAAGTCACCTAGAATGAAGGAGATTTTAGTAGAACTGCACAAGTTAGGTTTTGTAATGGCCTATTTCAGTGCCCATTGGAATCCATAGAAACGTTTCAACTCATTTTGGTGACTACTGATGAGATGTAGGCAGCTTCATTGAAAACCTGGAGGAGAATGGTGATGATGCTATATTAAGACTGTGAACAAAACCCATTTATTCTTGCTAGCATCAGTAAATGGGGGAAGATGTTTTTTGAGGGGAGGTTGAGTCTTTTTACAGTGAAAGAATATAAAGGTTAGGAAGAAAGGCCCTGGAGCAAAGAGAAATATGAGAATGAGTCAGAGCTTTCAGCAGGACCTGACTCTGGCTGGGGTTTTCATCTTTGTGCTCAAAATGAATACAGCATACAGTACAACTAACTAAATCAAACTTACATGCAAAATAACTGAAGTGGGTGACTTTGATACATAGGTTGTCTTAATTTTGTGATCTACAAAATAAAATGTGACAAACTTTTAAAGAAACACAGTCATCCATGTTTTAGTACTAAGTGCTCTGTGGGAGGTGGAGCACAGATTAAATAAATCTTAGTCTGTGGATGTCAAGAGTCCATTTTTGCGTGTGACAGAGGTGATAATGAGGTTAAACTCCATGTGGAAAACAAGTAATTCAAGGGAGCTGAACTACAATGCAGCTTTCTGCACCATGTTCTGTGCCCTGCTCAAAGGTCGGCTGGAACAGCAGACCTAGGAGAAAAGCAGCAAGTAAAAGCCAGTTACTCTTTGCCCTGATACAAAGAAAGGAAACTTTGCCCTCTTCATCTCAGTTTTTCCACAGTGGCACTGCTTTGGCAAGGAAGCTACAGGAATGTAGAAATCTGGTGTTTTGGGTTTTTTTGTAACGTAAAATTTTATTGATGGTTTTTGCTGATGTGGACCCCATGTACAGTGAGCTCCACATCTTTGCTAAGCCACAGTGAAGTCAGGAAGCTCTATACTAATGTGGAGGTATCCTATGCAGAGATCTGTCACTATAGGGTTTTAAACACTGCATGACATAAGGATTATTTGCTGAACAACAAGCAGTTTTGTGTTTCAACAATATGACAAAGACTTGAAAAAAAATTCTCCCAACTTTAATTGAGAGGTAAGAGGTAATTGCTAAGCAGAAAAAAGTGGAATTACTGCTTTCCTTGTGTTACCTTCTTAGTTGGCACATCTCCAAAATCTGCTGATACAAAGATAAATCTGCATTTTTTGAGAAAGCCGTAAGTAAATCCAAATCATCTACTTGGCCATGCATTCCCACTCCACTCAAATTCCTTTCTGAAGTGATGAATATACAAGGAACTTGAATAGAGTGTGGAGGAATAAATGCTGCAATAATTTAAAAGGGGGAGGAAAACCCATGAGGCATGCTGAGCTGCTATTTTCCAACATATCAGTTAGAAGTTTCTTTGTGGTTTTTTTGGGTTTTTTTTTCTGAAGCTGTTGGATTGGTTTCCTCTGTCATTCCTTTCTCTGCATGCTGGAGGATGAAATGAACCCTGGTGAAAAGGGAAGTCTATGGCTTTAAATTCTATTCTATGGATTGAAGTGGATCTTCATTTGTGCTTAGACTTTGTGCCAACCATCTCCCAAGAGAATTTCATTCATTAAAAGAAATACAGCTTTATTTCTCTGTTTCATGCATATTGGGTAATGTTCAGTCCCAACTACTGTTTAGATTGATGAAGGAAAGTTTTGTTCTTCATTAACGCCCACAACTTAATTGATGTTTGTGGATCTATCATCTTTTATCTCCTCTTTAGCTCTATTTTAGCCCATCCATATTAGATGAATGATTTTGCCTGTTCCCTTCTTAAATCCTTGTTTCTCCACCAGGCACTGTGGTGTATGCATGTAACAGACCAGGATGGAGTTGCCAGGCACAGCCTCATGGGGAAAAAAAATCCAATTCCTTGCCTTTTTGTTAACCAGTATGAGGTTTTTCAGACATATCCCTAAGTATTTTTTCTAAATTTCTCCTTCAGTAACTTCTTCAAACAAGGATCCATTCTGACAGGAACAGAAAATTCCAGGTAGGTGTGGCCCATCTGCCATCAATGGAACAAGGCCAGCCTGCTCAATAGTACAAAATCCCAAACCAATTCTCGTATACTGTTCTACTTTCTTCCTAATTGTCTAGTCCAGAAAATATTTCCCAACAGCTCAAGGTCAAAAAGTGGAATGTAGTTTATAGCCAAGACCAAAACCAAGAGAAACCAATGGGTCTTTTGTGCAGGAAATGTGAAACGCTGCATGGTTCCTTCCCTAACTAATTATCCCTGCGACCATTTATGTTGTGATCTCTTGTAACTGATAGATAGACCGATATAGATATCTATCTATATATATATATAGATATATATATATATGTAGGGCTCTAACAGTGGTGCTGAGCTGATAATCAGAACTCAGCTTATCCAAAAAACCTAGCACAGGGCAAACAGCAAAAGTGAATGCTTTCCCACCCTAGACCCCTCCTGGTAGGGGAGGCCATAGCTGCCTCCCTGTTCCCAGTGGGCACTTTGCCTGCAGAGCTGCTAGCAATAGAGTATTGACTCACTGCCACTTGAAATACCTCCATGCTGATGTTGCCCAGAACCCAAAGTATATTACCTCTGCATTAATTGAAATGTAGCTTTCAGCAGCCCTTATAAACGTGCTCAGTTGCAGTGTGAAAGCATTTGTTCCCAGCAGAGATCCTGATAACTAGTGAAATTCAGGAGTGCTGACTGACCTTTGATCATCGGCTTTCAGCTTGGCTTGCTGCCGTGCTGAGAGGAGGAAGGGAAAGTTCTTCCTTATAAAAGCCGACTTCATGTCAGTGTCTCCTGTTAACATTTAGTTTGTTTAGCTAAAAACACTGAGCTTTGAAACTCCGTTTGTCCTGAATTGCCTGTCTCCTTTTCCTAGTGATACTTGTAGCTCAGAAGTTGTCTTCATTTTTAATCCATATGTGACTTAACTTTTGATGAATATTGCAGCTGCTGCATTTCCAAGTTTGCCTGTCTCCTAGCTTTCCCCTCATTTCACCTCAAAAACTGCCTTGATATTTTCCTCAAGGCTGCCAAGTCAACTTTCCCTCCTCCTTGGAACCTCCTTAGCCCCACTGTTTAGGAATGAAACCTTGTTGGATGCTGCAAGGGCAGCCCTGGCTGTGCTCCCCCAAGGGCTGGCACAGTAAGAGCCAGCAACCCTGCAGGCTGCTGCATGCTTTTGCAGTCCCTGGACTTCTGAGAGAACCAGGACTCTCATGCCTGCAGCTCCTTCAGGATTCATTCCCGTTCATCTTCCCCTGATTCTTTTTCTGACCGTTCTTTGCAGCGGGAGGGTCAACTGACACCTGTTCAAATCTAGGTTTTAGATTGCTGTCTGCTATATGACCTGGTTCCTCCTCTGACTTTGGAGCAATTTGTGCAATCTGAGCTTGACTCCATGCATTTCTCTGAAATCACTCTGATTTATCCTGATTACACAAAACCCCCGTAGCCCATGTCACTGATAATGTAGTTCAGTACTAGTGGAACAATAGCAGATAACTATGTTTGGCTTCCAAACAAACCACACCCAAAACCAATATAAAAATGAAAAATTACTAGCATCCACTAAGGCAAACTTAAAAAAATGAAATGCAGAAAGGGGAGCACAGAGGTCACAATATTTAAAATAAATGCAAATTGAATACACAAAATTAATGCATCCCATGATCTGCAATGGCAGCTGCTCACTTTGAACTTTCATGGTGCACTGTGTTACTACACAGCAGGTAGATAACCACAACCTCAGGTCAATGGCCCATTCAGGAGTATGCTGATTTTATACTAAGCCATTGTTAACAGGCAAGATTTAATAGAAGTGACTTGTGTTCTTATCTAATCTCCTAAACAAATCTTAAAGCATTTTGATTTGCCTCGTCAGAGGATCAGTTCAGTGTTTCTGGCAGTCTTCTTGTTGGAAAAATCTCATCTTTAAATACTAAGAGGGATGCTGGCTGTTGTTTCTGTTGTTGTTCTCTTCCCCTGCTGTAGTTTCATGTTTTCAGATATTTGACAAGGTCCATACCAGTAGATGTGCAGAAATAGGGGAAGGAGTGACTGAGTTAGCCCTGGGATGAGTTTAGAAATGTGATAATTTTCCATTGTTGCAAATATTTTTACTATCAACTTTAATGGTATATATTGAATCTGCTTTGTTGTAACACATCAAGGACTCTTTGGAAACCTGTGTCATCAATTAATTAATTTTTATAGACCACTAATATATAGTTTCCTAAAGAGCAACACATTTTGATCAGATATGAACTGGTACAATTCTATTGAGTTTACCACTGCTGCTTAATTTTTATAGTGGCATACCTAAGGGATATTTTGCATTGTACTTACAGGAAGAGGCTTGCGAAGATCACCTGCCTTGGGTTGTGGATCTGCTGAATGTGCATCAGGAAACACCAGGGCAAGCACCTTGACCACATGCCTGTTTTCTCTGAGGACTTATGTGCCATAGCAGTAGCAACCAAACTGTGAAGCCAGAAAGCCTCACTCTCAAAAAAAGGAAAATTCAAGGACATTCAAATTCTGGATTTAGAATCATGTAATAGCTCAGTGAACCTGTCAGAATCTGATATATTGCACATTTGTGTGTTCTGGTGACTTCACATTTTAACTGTGGGCTCACACCAGTGTTGCTCAGTAGCCCACCAGGTTCCTCTGTTGGGCTGAAACCCAGCTGTGTGCCATCCTTGCCTAAGTGGGGTTTCTGAGCAGAGGCTGGAGTCTGACCTGGATTTTAATGGTGTAAGCTATGGTGAGGCTCTGGGCTAAGAACCACTGCTCTTTCAGTTGGCAAGAACAGTTGTGAAGGTCTGCAGCAAGAGAGCATTTAACAAGCCTCTGCTGAAATGAACACCAACAGATTGTAAATTGCAAAGTGCAGTGTAATTGAATCTGATCTCTGGCTTTTACAGACTGTAGTAATTGGAAAATGCCTTTCTTTTAAATATATGCCATTCCAAGGATGGCTCCTTCTTGAAACTGTGATCTGATCATTTTTAAAAGCATAATGATGTGAAAGAAATAGTAGTATGGAGTCCCCTTGGTACTGGTGGAGAATGGTGAAGGGTAGGGACTTTGGGATTTTTATGCTGTGTCGCTGGTATTAGAATCTAAGTCCTATACTGTAATTAACAGCTTAGCAAATATGAACTAGGTCCTTGAATAGCCACGGCCTGCAGCCCAAATATCAGTGCCCTGTTTGGGTCCAAGCAGGTGACCTACAGCAGGGCAGGGTGGAAGCAGTCCCAGCCAGCCCTTGGCAGGGGGAGGCAGAGCACTCCTCCAGGCAGCTCTGGCTCTCCTGGGTACACTCTGCACAACTTAATCCCAGCCTCTGGCTGAACACTGCCCTGCACAGTGCCTGTCTGTAATGCAGGAGGAGTCTAAAATTTGTCCTCAGACATGAAAATACAATGATTTCCCTAATTTTTTTGTTCCTGTATATCTCCTTGAGGAGATTTAATGGTAAGGTTGGAACTTAACAAAACAGAGTAAAACAGATGAAGTCTAAATCTGAACCTTGTATTTTGTGACGTGGTAGACTTGCTGTTTAAAGTGCTCACTCCTTCTCCTCGTATGCCCCTTTTCTGTCTCAATATCCTTTATTTTGTACCAGATATTTTAGTTGCCGAGGTTTTGATTAAAGATTTCACAGAAAGTGACAAACAGATTTGAGGCCTGGAATCTTTAGTAGAGAGCCTTGGTGGAGCGCTGGTTTAGCTTTATCAGGAGGAAGATTAAAATCTGACTTGCGAAGTATAAAGTACTCTCATGGTAAGATGGAACTACCAAAAAATGATTGGATGGCTCAAGAGAATGTGTGGAGACTGGTGAAGTATGTCTCAGACATCTGGAACCTGAGGGTAAGTAAGCTCAAATTAGAAATTTGGCTTAATTTTGAAATTATTTGTTTTATTACTAAAAAAAGCCTCCTGAGGAGTGATTGTTCAAATACTCTTTTTAAGACAAGAATTAATATATTTTCAGAAGACATGTTTTAGCCAGATATTTACTTGAATTGATGGTTGTGTGGTTCTTTATGGGGTTACTGAATTGAAATTAAATACACTGGAGATTAGAAAGGGTGATTGTAGTGGTCTATTCTTGCCTTTAACTCTCTCACTTTATAACAGACCAATTTCTCACCTGCATATGCCAGGTAAGTGAATACTCAAAACTGGCTTTAGGTCTAAGCCAGTGGCCATGAATTCTAGAAAATCTGGGGTAGGATTGAGGCTAAGAACTTCTGTGAACCTTTCTCCACATCTACCTACTTCTTCCAAGTGGGGAAGAAACACTCACAGTACTCTTGTATGATGCTGCAGGTAGATGCTGGTTATCAGTTCTCCTTGTCCTTAAAACAGTAACAACTTAAAAGTTGTTTTGTTGTCCCAGTTGTTGATGAGGCCATACCACCACTTCTGTTGTTATGCATAGTGAGCAAAAGGAAATATCGTCATTATGAGGTGCTTTGGGGGGTCGCCATGGAAGAGGCTGACCAGCACCTACTTGTTCTAAAGGCTGAGTCTCTCTTGTAGTTTCCAAGTAGCTCAAAGCTGCCATCCACCTGCTCTGTCTGCCAGTCAGGATGATCATGTTCTCAACTTCCCGTTTCATGGCCGGGAAAGTGCATGAGAATTTGGACTGTGAAGACAATTATTACCTGCAACTGCACACTGCCAAGATACGGTTAACAAGCTGGGTTTCAGTTTCACATTTTGCTCCATGTTTTTCCTTCATGAAATCCATCTGCTGGTATCTTCTTACTTAAAAAAAAACATATTTGCCTGCAAGTCCCCAGATAGCCAGTGCTTCCCCAACTCCCACCTTTTTAAGGAAATAAAGCTTGAGTAGCCATTTGTGCTGAGTGGTGGTGTTCGAAAAAGTGGGAATGTGTTTCTGCAGTCATAGGGAAAGAGACGGGACCAGGTATTGCCATTTCTTCCATTATCTCAGTTGGAGTGAGATGGAGGTGTGCAAACCTCTAGCTCTTGGATGGTTTTAGTGAGGCCCCTGAAATGAGAAAACACTTAATAAACACAGTGTAAATAACATTAGTATGAAGGATTAAAGGAAGAGCACTGAAGGAATTTAAGGCCAAGGGGTTGATGGGTTGTCCTTACAACACTCCTTCAGACCTGTGACCAAATCCCACCATTTACCCTGCAGTAATACTTACTCTGCTGTGCCAAGGCAGTTGTCTCTTTTGGAAGAGGTAACAGTTTCACATATGTACCATATTTTAAGAATGAGTGACTGGCTCCAAGGAATCAGAGTTTTAGTTACACCTAAGTAATTCTGCTAGCTAACAAATATAGTTAGCACTAACTTCTTTAGGGATATTCAGAAGTGTCTGCACACGCAGTCTGAAGGATTCTCCCTGATTTTAACTGTATTTTTTTTTTCTGTGCTCACATCAGTGTTGGGATTCTCTGTTCACTTAGAAAGGTAGAGGTAGCATTTGTTCTTCTTTCTAGGACACAATATTCTGCCTGCATATTTCTATCTCTGAATTCATAGCTAGGCCTCACCCAGAAGGTAGTGACATAAATTATTTAATTTTATGTTTTGAAGGTTGCCTGTGATCATATAAAACACATTCCATTTGAAAGTGTTTTTGTAATCAAATTTGCTTTTAGCTTTTAAGGCTAAAAGCTCTGTTGAATGCACTTGGATAGAGCATACCCTTTCAAGTAACTTTTTTGTTAAGAACCTTAAACCAGATCTGCTTAACAAATGTTCAGTGAACGTGGTCTCTGCTGCTTCTGTGGTAGCGCAGTGTTGTGATATTCTACGGAAAGGCACACTGCAAGCAGTTTGGACCTGAGAGTGGTTAGCAATCTGTGGAACACAAGTCAGGGGCTCTGCTGTGAATTCCTCTACAAAGCTGTTATGTGATCCTGAGGAAGTCTCATTGCCTGTTCATTCCTGCCTCTTCCCCATGTCTCATCTGCTGACAGTACTCTACTTAACATGTTTCATTTGGGAGGTAGTCAATACAGAATTTTACGGTCCAAAACTGTAAATTTTTGAACTCATTTTATACTCATACCGCACCAATTGGATTAGACAAGACATAAAGAAGAGTTTGGTCTTCACCTGTTGGTGAATCGTACATTCTGAACCAGACTTACTAAGGAATTATCTCATGCATAAACAAGCTATAGACAATATAACCTTGTGACTGTGTTTGCTCAACAGTGTGTTTTTGAAAATCCAGCTCACTGTCTGCAGGTGTTGTGCTAAATATGTCTTGCCCTAAATTATCAAGCACATTCAAGTGGACAACTACAAATTCCCATGATAATATAAAATGTTATATCTTTAAAAAATCCCTACCACAAAATTCCTACATTTGATACTGATACTACAGACTGAAGGACTTTTTAGTTGGTCACTGACCAATTCTGCTCAGAAAATTATTTTTAAAGTACTGCTTATCTATACCTTCTGTTTGTGTGCGTGGTAGGAGGTAATAGTTTCATTTTCACTAACTATACTGTACATCTTGGGCTGCAAAGAAGTAATTGTGTTGATAAAGCTCCTCAGAAAAAAATTCCACTATGTGCAACTTTTAAAATCATGTTGAATGATTTTAGAAGTGCAAAAGTTTGCTTTTCCTCAAGTTTAATTACAGAAACCACCTAACTGCTTAGACCTTACCCAAACCAGTCTTTCCCTAATAATGTATAAAGATTCTGCTCCGTATCTGTTATGTATGTGTGTGAATATTTGCTTACTTAAATTGTTCATGGGAAACCTTATCTTCCTTGTATAATGTGACATGAAATATGGTCACCAAGACGTGCCAGTAGGCTGTGCAGTGGGGGCAAGGCATGGATAGCTGCCCTAGCCCTCTCTGAAATTAGATGGTATGCACTGGATTAGACTATATCTGCACAATCTGCCACAGAGAACACAAAGAGCTTCATCTACAAAATGTATTTTACAGAGATTTCCATGGGGAAGGAAACGCCTAAATACCTTAGGAGCTCTGGAATCAAACAAATGGCAATTCTGAGATTTTTCTAACAGTGCTGTATTTGCTTCCTTTTGAAAGTGTAGCTGGATGATGGCTGTGCCCGTCTTTGACACAAACAGCTATTCTGTCAAGCATTGCTGATCACCTGGGTGTGATCCAACAGCAGCACTCCCACTTGGCTCTGCTGTGCCATGCTGCAGCCAGTGATGGACTCTTCTGGCTGTGATATCTTCCGTCTTCCGATCAATGCCGTCCCACTAAGCAAAGAGAAATACAATATTCATAGGAAGGAAGAGAGAAGGCAAGGAGCTATGTCTCTTTCTCAGTGATGCCAGCATGCAATCAGGAATGCAGACACCAGGATTTTGATCCCCACTCTCTTTTTCTGTATGCTATACATGACCCAGCATCTAACCAAAAAAAAGGAAATCTCCTTTCTGATACCAGATCCTATATTTAGAAATTAGCATCAAGTCCTGTTTCTGTGCCAGGCAGCTCCTGGCTAGCTGAAGAAGCTATCTCACTACTCCCACCTGTGGATCTTCTGTTATGAAACTAGGTACAGATTTCTTTAATGGTCTGTTTAAATGAAAAAAACAATCTTCTGGGTCTCCTAGAGAGACTTTGACAGCTCAAATGTAATTTTCCATGTGGGATTTAGCCAAGACATATAATCAACTGTCTGCATAGTAGTGAAAGCCTTGGGGCCTTAAAATGACCATAAAGTAGTATCTACAAACCTCAATTTTTGTCTCATATAAACATCTGTGGGTGCTGCAGCTCCTATCATTTAGCAGCATGGTGAAGCACTGTATCAGAAATTTTGCTGTTGCATCACCTCAACTGAGCTGCAATTGCAGATTGAACAAGAAGGAAGGCAATGCTTTCTCTACATATTTTACAGCTCATACACTATAAGCTTTGCAAGGATAAAATAAATTGGGGGGCGGCAGTGGGGAGGGGATATGAGGGTGTCAGCAGTTAGTGTAGCTGTAAGCTTGCTTTCTCTGTGCATTTTAATAGAGATCTGCTAACCAAAGCCTCTGTGTGGCTCGGTAATAGCCTCCTCTGTGCCGCCCTAGCCACAGCTCACCCTGTGCTGCACATCTAGTACTGAAGGCTGGACCTTGCTTCCTTACACAGAGCCTTAACCTTGCCTTGCCCTTCTACCCTACAACAGCTGCTTTGTTTCCTTTCACTAACAGTCAGACATCACAAATTCCTTCCCTCTAAAGCCATTAAAACAGAACCGGCACCACCCCAAGTGGTTTCAGAACTAACTGATTTAGATGCTGGAGACTGCTGCAAGGCCAAAAATAACTCCCCATTTCTTTCTCCTTCATTGGTGAAAGTAGGAGAGAAAGTGGCCAATGACAGAGACACAAATCCCCTGTAGGCATCAGAGACAAATCTATTTTGTGGCAGGAAAAAAAATAATGCTCCTGAAAAATGTTTCTTTGCTCAGGCCAATGGATACAGACCTGCTGCATGCAATTTTGCTGAACCGATGGTATTACTTGAATGGCTCACAGACTACATAAAATGCATTACATAATTATATTTTTAAACACTGTCCCCAGCTGTGCTGATGCACATAAAAGCTGTGTTTACAATGGACTCCACACATGTAATTATTTTGTGGCACTAGCTCTGTGCATTTCCTTGATGGATGCTCCACGGTGCATAAAATTGTAGCTTTTATCATAGATTCTTGAATATATTCTTTAGCAGTTTCAGCTTTAAATACCCTGTTGTCCTCGCATGGGTGAACAGGACTGATGCCTGGAAGGGCTAAATTATAGCATCTGAGGGAAAACCTTTAAGTCCTTGGGGAGCAGCAGAGAGGGAAACATGATGAGTGTTGGAGTTGAGGCACCTGGGTCACGGGAAGCACTGAGCAGCAGAGCCGGCTGCTCCTCCGTGAGAGGCTTCCTGTGCTGCTCCTGGGGACAGAGCAAGGGCCCTGCCCCTATTTGGCCTGCACAGATTCATCTCAGCCTGATAAATGCTGCAGCAACCCAGGCGTTCTGTGGGACAGGGAGGCTCAATAATGCCTCATGCCTGGTGAATGCAGGAGCAAAGGGGCTGTTGGCTGTCGGTGCAGAGTCAAACAGAACATGGCCCGGACTGCTGGGATCAAAGAACAGCTTTGATTTATCTTCCATTCTGTTTGTTTACAGCGAGCAAGCTCCTGGCATTTCACTGTGTGCTCTCCCTTCTCTGTTCTCCATCCAGTTGTGGAATACCAAGCATTTCTTTATCCTAGTGCAGTAGTTGGTGCATAGGACACAGTGAAGAGTACAGTGGGATGTTTATTTTAGATCCATTCCTGTGTTCTTGAGTATTAATAATGCTGTGAATACCTAGATGCTGAAAGGATTGGTATATAACACAGTCCAAGAGTTTTGCCTGCCAAGCAATAGCACTTGGAACTAAATAGAGACAAAAAGTAATACAATATCCTGAAGAACAGCTTCAAATTGATGAGCAGCACCACAGGTGCACCTTTCCTTTTGTTTTTACTATTGCTGCAAAGAACTAGCCGACTTTTATTGTCAATAATCAAATTGGTTTGGCATTTTACCTCTAATCCCTGGCTAACCTAAGAGATGAGATTCCACAAAGGAAATGAGGAATTTGTGGGAAACCATTTTTTAATGGCAGGTGTTTGGTCGGAAATCAGGTTTGTTTTCTGGTAGCAGATAACTTGAATTCCTTTGTTATCATTCCTTCCCCTTTTCAGTCCTGTGTTTAGCCTGTTACAGTTGCACCATGTAAACTATTAATTGGTCTAATGCCAACAGTGATCAAATTATTCCAAAGCAAATGGCCTGACTGTTGGTAAACCAAGTTTTCCTCCCTCACATGAATATGAGCTTCTCCCGTCATGGAAACTCTTCAGCTATGGACGTCCTTTGCATTCTCTATGTTTGGCATATGAAGTTTCCACACTAGCTTCTAGCCTGTTGCTGCTTTTTGCCCCAAAGTGTCAGGTAATGGAAGAACAATCTTTGGAGTGGAAAAAATGAGGAACTGCATGAGTTTATTGTATGTTTGTTTGCATAGCCTGCCTTTCAGATAAACCTTATCCCTGCAAGTGTACTGGAACTTGAAAAAGAGTCCTTGAATAACCTGCACAGAAGCTGAACCACCAGAGAGGTGCTACTTTGGAAAAGCAAGCAGGGGGAGGTACCAGAAGCAATGCAGAGGAAACACTTCTGAAGTAAGCCCCTCCTTGTATTGTTCATATGTGTGTCCATCCTGTTTCTGCAGCACAAGGTGTTGTTATTTCATTAGAGATAGCATGGCTTGTAGATAGGAAAAAAGATACATTTCTCACTGGGTAGGACATACTTCTTTCTTGCTTACCTTGCTGAAATATGTGATTATTATCTTTTAAAAGGGTTTATTTCCTTCTACTCCCTCACTCTAGTCTATCAGCCATCTAGGCCAAAATATGTTTTACAAATATGTCATCATCTTATACAAATCAACAGAATTCCATAGAGCTATGACTTAAGACAGTGGAGGATCTAAGTCCTCAGTATTTTATGTAACATAGATAAAGCCCAAAATTTGTGAACAAAGAAGAAAAATTTCTAGATATAACATGTTTGCATTGTTACTCTTCTACATTAGTTACAGTCCTTTGCTGCAGCTACTTGCAGCCACTTGTGCAAGACTTCTGTGTTTATCTTTATGTACATGGAGATAAGAGTTGCTCATCTTTTGCAAGACATTAGGTGTTGCATACAGACGAGAGTAGGAAGCCACACTGAAGTTAGTGCAAGTTTTGCAGTTCAACAGGAGAAAAAACAGTCCTCTTAAGACTACTGTTTGAATCCTGATCTTTGCCTTTTGTGTCTAAGTCACCAGAAGCTTCTGTTTCCAGAAGCAAAAAAATGCTTTGAGAAGTCACAATTCAGTGTAAATGATGTCATGGCTGTAGGAGTTGAGGCATCATCTTTGTTGCATTAAGTCCCTCTTGGAAATGTCCAATAAAGCCAGAAGGAAAATGGGACTTATTTTACCAATTTTTGAGCACTTTAATTCCATTCTTGATAAATTTTCATCTATGAGAAGCTTTTTCTTTTTTAATTCTATAAAGTTCTATCACTATATTATCTAAGCAGCTCAGTACTCTGATTATGTAAGTTGAACATAATAGGATGTCTGTTAAACTTTGCTCCTTCCAGCTTTGGAAATTTCTGTATTGCTCTTCTCTGATGACTCAGCTGAAGATCTCCCATATGATCTAGGAGAATGTAGGGTAGGGTGGGATTTCCACCCTTTGAAGGAATGTATCCTAGTCCTCAGGTATGACAGTACCTGCAGCCTTGCTCTCTTCCCACATCCCCTGGACTTTTCTGGGCATTCTTTAACCATTGATCAGTGGATGCATGCTGTAGTCCCTGCCATACATTTAAGATCTGTCTTTCCAGGAATATTTACCTAATTTTTCAAAGAAAAAAAATCCACCTTTTGATTTGCACAGCAGGAGCATTTGCCTGTTGTACCAGATAGCAACCTCAATATGTACTTTCATGGTCTGTTTCTTCTAGAGGGTATTTTTGGCCCATAAGTGGTGTTTTAAGAATATTTCTACCAGTACTATTTTTATGATATGTCTCTCATCATGGTGCATTGCTAAACATATGGTGAAGCACAGTATATGCAGCTACATGGCAAAGTTTACTGCCCAGCAGGCATGAGAAGCATTTATTTTGAATAGATGTGTATTGAGGAAAAAAAACTTTCAGCTTCAAAGGTACAGGTTTAGTACTTTTATTTCTTCTCTTGATTCTCCCTTGGTTTTAAATGAGGTTCAGCATCTCTCCCTTGGAATCTCACTGCAATAATGTAGGCTCAGAGCAGCTGTTTTTACTTTGCCTTGCTGATGGCTGGCAGGAGATGAAATATGAAGGAGTAAATTCTGCCTGGCTGCTACAGGTTGCATCACAGGATCACTGACTGGTAGGTCTCTGAGAATTGTTACTGATAGCTAGATTTTATCTTGGTAGGGGTAAGAGCTCATGAAACAGGATGACTCAAGGAATGACTAATGAAAGCTTTATGATGAAACTTCTGTCCTAAGGCATATCAACTGCGACCAAAAATTATGATCAGGGAGTTATTTGACAGTTTAGGGTGAGTGAGCAGATGCCCTGAGTCCCGCTTCATGTAGAGATGTGTCTTCAGTGTAAAATCCACTAGCTCAGCTTGTATCAATTAATGGCAGTGGGGAAAGGCACTGATGGTGAACTATGCCATTACTACTCAAGAGGCTTTGCCCCTTTAGAGCTGGGCCATTTAATGAGCAGATGATATTGCCATTACTTTGTGTTTTTCTCTTTTGTAAATAAAGCACTCCAGTCAGATGTATACACACAGCTTTGTGTGTTCACACAGAAACGCAGGCTCCGGGCCTCTCAGGAACAGTTCCAGCTGCCCAACTGCCACTACATTATCAATACAGGTGTCATAATATTTAGGTGGGCCTCCTATGCCAATGTCACAGGGAGTCCCCCTGCCTGACTCTAATTTATGCCTCTACCAAAATATCCTTCTTCAGCTCCTTGATTCCAGGCTCTGGAATTTGCAGTGTTTTACAAGTATCTTTGCTTTTCTTGTGACATCAGTAGCTCCTCTACAATCCCAAATCATTAGTCACACACCTAAGTCAATGCAGAGGGATCACCTACTGTTTTGACTGAGCAGTGCTCAGTAAAATTTCTGCCGCCTTCTTGTGCCAATGGTCACATTTTCTGTACAGCAACACCTGATTTCCCCATTTCTGCCATGATGCATCATTTTCCTTGGAGAAAAATAAACTCCCCCTTTTGGACAGGGTACAAATGAGGCAAGATTTGCTCAAGGGACAGGGGCGTAGGAACGGGACATTTGCAAGTTTTGCTCTGGCAGTCAGGAGATGATATGGGGATCACAGAAATCAGAGGTTAGCCTTGGCTCTGATAATGATTTTTTTGTGTGGCCCTTTGTAAGCTCTTTCATGTTTCCACTTCATTTTTCCTAATCCTAAAATGGAGTTCAAAATCATCACTTCTCTAACACCTCCCCCTCCACACACACACACACACACACACAGAGTTGTGAGGAGGTTTAATGTTTATCTTGGAGGCTTTGAACAGTATCATATATCCGAGCAGTACATACATGTATTTAGACCCCATAATGAGCTTCGGAAAAACATCAGTAAAGAAAACAGCGTTTATATTTTAATCATATTAATCATAGATTTGGGGTTGGAACAGAGTAAGTGATTAACAAACCTTCAAAACAAGCTTTATTTCATTTGCTTGAGCTGCTTTCTAGCTCTGTTTGTGTACGTCAAAGTGATCTTCAGTCTTTTTAAATGAGTCACAGGACTGGAAGAACAAAAATATTTGATGGTAACATATAGCAGCAAAACAATTACCCTTTTTTTTCTGACAGGCATCATAACCAGAATAGCAAGTTAGAGCTAGAGGTCTAGGCTGGTAGTTTCTTAGCACATATCAGGGATTTTAGATCTGGTTGCAAGACAGTGAAAAAGAACTGAAATGTCAGAAAAAATTAAAAGATAACACTAGATTAAAGAATAAAAACAAGCATTTCAGTTAGGATACAACTATTTGTATTTATAAAGGTGCTACTGATCAGTGAGTCCCTGCAGTATTCTCACACAGCACAGCCTTGTCTAGCAGCTTTCTGTACCTTTATCCAGAGGAGACTCCTTTCCACCCTGCTTGCTGCATTGCACCACTGATTTAGTGAAGACATCATCCTCATAAGGATGCTCTTCTAACTCACCTCTGAAATCCGCTTGCTTTTCTCCTCTGACAATTAGGTTTAAATGTGCTGCAGTAAAGTACTCATCCTTAGCAGTCGTATGGCTTTTTAAGTGATAAACTGCATTAGCAAATTTCTTATTAGATAATCTATCAAATGAGGTCATACATAATTTTAGCAGTCTCATCTTGATTTATAGCATGATCACAGCAAATTATGCATACACAAACCAGCATGCTGGCTGTCAAAGTCAGGTATTTTTACTTGGCTAAAGAAACTATTTCCAGGCCAGCCCAGTGACCTACTGGTAGCACTCTGCATCACCACCCTGCCCAGTTTGCAGGACAGCCCTCAAGCTCACCCCTCACCTCTTATTAGGACTGATAAGAGCTGGAGGCAGCAGGCTAAATCTTTACTTCGTACTTCACAACAATAATCCTTACTTTATTCCGACAGGTTTTCCATACTCCCCTTAAGTAAGGACATGGGCTCACTTGGAAGGGTAAGTTTATGCATGGGGAAACTGTGTCTGCAGGGTGCTGATGTGCTCTCTGGCTCCCTTCTGTGTTCCCAAGGGAATGAAAAGCAAGTTGGAGTGAATCATCAGGCGGCATTGCGCACGACTGTATCAGAGTCTGCTTCCCCGTCCGGGCTGCTCGGGCCAGCAGAGGCTTGGTCACCTGCGCCCACCGGCACTGGAGGAGGCAGCGCTCCATCTCCTGCCATCTGCGTCAGGGAGCCATGGCACCTGCCTCACTACCAGCAACGTGAGGAATAGAGGGAAAAGGGGGAAGAAGCTTCAGGAACTTCAGCGGTTTCTGAACGGCCCTTTGCTAGTGCTGTTGCACTGTTGCTCACTGTAGCTGGGGTCTAGTCCCCACACTGCAAGTAAATTGCTCCTGGAACCCAGAAGGGACAAATTTCCCATCCCCTGGAGTCAAACTTCTGCAGATAACACTTCATCCATTGAGATCTATCTGAATCTACAATAGGGAGGAGCTGAAATAAATGATCTGATATTGCCTTTCTCTTCACTTTCTCTCACCTCATGTTTCTAGGGTTTCTAGGGTTTAAGCTCTGCAAAGTGGCGAGAGCACGTCATCTGCATGGCTCTGAATAAGTTATGTATTTCCCACTGGACTTGTGGCCAAAACCTGCCCATGAAGTACCAAGCATGATGGAACAAGATGTGTTCCTCAGCATTCCAGGTATCTGTCCCTAAACTGTAAAATAAAAGCAAACTGAAAATCGAAATAAAAATTACCCCAAGGAATATAAGATCTTAGAGGCCTAACTAGCACTGCATGAAAACTTCTTGAAACAGTACATAGGTCTCCATGTTTTCTCCGTAATAATATTACTTATTACGTAATAATAGTGAGAGACTGAAAGAAATCAAAATCATTTATCAAAATGAGCAAGCAAAGGGCATGCTTTCAGTGGATGGCACTGCTGTTTTGCACATGCTCTGGTAATTTTACCTAATCCTACTGAATGAGCTTTTCATGCATATATATGTGTGTATATGCGTATCTGTCATGAGTAAAATCTATTGTATCCTCAGTTGACAAGCTATGTTTGGCAGATTGCAGTAGGGTTTGGGGAAAGAAATTCATGACCAAGGCTAAGAGTAGAGTATAGGACCTCCCTCTGGAACTCATCATCCAGAACAGCAGCAGCACTGCTGGTACCAACACCAGTTCAGGGTCCCTCTCCTCTCCCCTCCTTTTACCCCTGCCAGGGTGGCTGAAGATGCAGCAGAGAGGATGGTAAGGGGCTTGTTTTTTGGGGCACAGTTTTACAGTGAAAATTTGGCAAGTAATGGAGCTACCCAGGTTGTGCCAGCCCTGCAGCGAGGCTGTGCCACAGGACGGACAGGGGTGAACAGGCAGGAGGAGAGAGCTGGCTGCAGAATGGGTGAATGGAACCCCCCAAGCACCTGAAGATTAGTGCTGAGGGAGGGCAGAGGACTCTGTAGACGCCCCCTCAGGCCCCACAGCACCACCTTGCAAACAGCAGCCTCTTCCCTGGGTCCGCACTGCAAGGGCACGTCCCGCTGAGCAGCACTGAGTGAGAGCAGAGCTGGGAGCAGGGCAGAGTCTCCGTTGGTGCAGCGGGCACTGGGCTCCCCGAGCGCCCTGCCCGGGCCCTGGACAGGGACCCGCAGGCAGGCAGGGAAGGGGGCACAGCACCATCTCCCCACTTGGCCTCTGTGGGGGTCCCTGGGGGAGCAGCTGTGGCACCCCCGACTCCGCGGGGTGATGGGGCCCCCCCAGCAGCCCCGGGTTGGCCGCTCCTTCTGTAGACCTGCCTCTGCAGAGGTGTTCGCAGCCATTGGCACGGGCGCTGCAGCTCCGGTTGCCTGGCAGCAGGAACGCGTCCTCTTCCCCATGACAAACATCATCTCCATCGACCCAGACCACCTCCCGTTTCAAATGTCTGCCCAAGCTGGAAAGCTCAGCAAGGGGAAATGTAGCTCGCCGAAGTGAGCTGAGGAAGCCCCGTTTCTTCACTGGGATCGTGCGGGGACCCTTGCATTGATCAGCTGCCCCACAGGTGAATTCATCCAGCGCCATGAGCAAAATTCCGTGCGCTTGGCCGTTCAGCCTGGATTAGCACTAAGAGAACAAGCTCCCTTAAAGAAACACGTGCTAATTACATGAATATTCATTTAGCTTTATACAAAACTGTCAGAGGAAAAGTAAGTGTGAAGCTAGGCCCCAGGTCTGCCTTTTTGTGTCTGGGTTTTTGGGTCCTGCTGAAAACAAACCAACATGCTTGATGTGCTGAAAGAAGTCAAAGCATCATATCTGATCAGGAGCACAGCGTTGGGTCTCTGTGCCTTACAAAGCATGTGCACTGTGTTTATCTGTGTGCCGCTGTATCCAGCTGCTGTGCCGTAAGAACTCTGCTGCTGATACCACAGCAATCACAGCAGGATGAATTTGAGAGACACAGAAATCACCAACTTCAGAGATATCCATCTTCTTTAAAAGAAAGCAAGCCATTATGAGTCAGGCAGATTATCTGCCAGCAGCCCACTGAAGAGAGCTGTCTTCTGCGGAGGGGTGGAGGACGGGAGGATTCCTGATGAGTGCAGCAAGGGCGAGGGCATAGGCTGGCAACGGAAGAGAAGATCACAGCTCCTGCAGCTGCAGTCTTCATGCCAGGGTGCCAGTGCTGTGCATGGAGCACGTAGGAGAAAAAGTTACTGGACTCCTGGCCCGGAGGACTGTGACGTACTGCGAGGATGTGGATTTGGGCTGCTCAGGCTGTGGGAGAAGCTGGGTTTGATGGAAGTGCAAAGGTGCCCAGCAGTGCTGAGATCCACACCACCACAGCTGACCACTGTGTTGAGGGGTGGAGTCCTCTATGCTGGAGTGCAGTCATTTGTAGAGACAGAGGACAATGGGACTCTCTTCCTGTCTGCAGGAAGGCTGAAATTGGTGCGGCCTCAGTTATTTTCTCAGTCTACTTTGAAACAGAAGATTTGTCTTGAGGAGGCTCAAGCTGCATGAAAGCAGTCGTGCACCAGCTGCAGAGGCTGCTCCCTTCTGACTTGATGTGATCTGAAAATAAGTATCCTGCCGTCAAGGAGCTGCAGCTTCATCCTCAGCAACATCAGCATCAGCCCACCCCACCTAGAGTTGTGGTTCCAGGGAGCCAAAGCCAGGGCAAAATGAGAGAGGCAGAGACCAGTTGCAGGGAGGCACCTGGCAGAGGAGCATGGCAGCTCATCCATTTTCAGGTGAAGAAGGAAAGCCTTGGTGGGTGATGCACGAGGGGAGCTGTGGCACAGGGGTGGAGCTGTTGAGGTTGGAGGAGGGTAGGGAGGAAGGGCTGCTATTTAATTGCCAGCCCTGGTTCTATCTGCAAATAGGAGGCCGAGCTGTCACTGGTGTGCAAAGTAGCAGATGGCCTAATTGTGAGATTTCTCCCTTGCAAGAGCAAAATGCTATGCTGTTTTTAACATCTTTGCCTAGAGCTAGCTTCAGATACAACCGAGATATATCGTGCTAGAAATGTGCTCTAGTGATAATCAGGAGAAAACTGTGCTTGAAGTGAGATTTTAAAAATAATTATTATGGCCTATCGCTGTTAGTCACACATCCCAAAAGCTGATCTGGCTAAAAGAGCTTCCCAAATCATCTTCTGCTCAACAGACCATCTGGAAATTATTCCATGATTGTGTCACCATGTCTTGCTTTATAAGCCCCAGGACACTGTCTGTGTATGCACACCATTTCTTCCCTCTTCTTGGTGGAAAATAGTTCTCTCCAGGTTCTGATTTTTCTCATGCAGCTTCAGCAGGTTTTGTGGAGTTTCTTGTCTTGGCCATTTTGCTGGAGAGCACAGGGTTTCCTTCCCCAGAGACAGCTATGAAACATGGCCACCTCATCTCTCCTTGGGTGCCTGTAAGAGCTCAGTGCTCTGCAGAGCCCCAGGCCTCCAGGCAGAGACAGCAGAGCTCGCCAGTGTCACACTAATATCAGGTGCTTGAAACTTTATATTGAAGGTGCAGGGTTGTTACTGGTGAGTCGTTATGGCAGGTGCGTTTTGTCAGCTTCAGTTCTGATCTGAAATCAAGGGAGAGGACAGCACTTCTCCCAGCTGGCTCAGGTTTGCAGAGAAAACTCTAGTAAGGACTTGAGTGGAGAAAAAACTTTGACTAACCTGTAAATCTGCTTAATGTCACTTACCATTGAGGGCAAAACCTAGGGCAACGATCAGCTTGGAATGGAATCAAGTGAATGCTCTGTTTGAGGACAGCAGCCCTTGTTGATTTTTTTGCAGGCCACTGATCATATACTTAAGGACTTTTGCCTGCTGTGTATAGCATATGCGGCCTCTTTCTGACAGGCCTTTAAACTTTCTGATGTCTGTTGGGGTTTTCTGGTAGTAAAAGGGCTTTAATGGGTTATCTGTAAGCTTTGTCTCCTAAGTATGGGAATGTATTAAATCTTCTTTAAATCTACCTTTCCCTTACTGTCCATCTTCAAAAGACTCTTATCCATGCCGTAGATGTCTGTGCTGCAGCAGTCTGTCCTTCTCATCCTCTCCTCTGACCTTCTTCCCCTGTTTGCTCAGAAGTCTCCTGCTAAAAATCCCCCAGCTGTGACACACCAGCCCATCTCTCAGATCCCACTGATTACATGTCTCTCTCAGCCTCCATGTAAATCTCCCTATCTTTGCCTTCAAGGTCCTCTGTAAGTTACTTTGCCTTTAATCTCATTCCTCCCACTCCTCCTCCTATTCTCCCAGTCATCTCTCTTTCTGCTCATTTTATCTTGTTCTTGGATGGTTCAATCTTGCTTTTTTTCTTCATACTCCTCAGACACCTCAATCCATCTCCCATTTTCTGTTAGCCAAACATTTTTCTTCTTGTTCTGAAAATGCTGCCTTAAATCCCTTTTTCTTCACTGCTAGCACTAACACACCACATGCCCTCATGCAGAGCCATCTGAGCTGCTGGCCCATGTGGTTTTCCTGGAGTGCATGTTCTTCACACCAGGAATTTGTGGTACAGTGCACACCACACAGATACAAACACACAAGGGTCTCTTGAAGAACAGCAGTCACTGGTAAGTAACCATGCATTATTAATGCCATTGCTTATATTACACACAGAAAACTTTCTCTAGCTGGCTAATAAGAGGAATCTTTTCTGTGAATGTGAAGGCACATCTTGAATGCCCCAGCTAGGTAAATGCATAAAAATGAGTGTTATTTAAACTTAAAGGGACTGAAACTTCCTACAGGTGGCAAAGATATATGAGGGACATAAGGAGCAGCCTATTGGAAGAGGTTTGGGGTCTCACTTCTGCATTGCTTTGCACTAGCACATCATCAGTGACTGCATTCAAGTTGCCTTTAACATCTTTACATTCCTGCACATGACAAATAATAGGGACTAGCTTCCTCAGAGCAGAGGAAATACAGCAGCGTCTCACATCCATTTCTCAACTGTCATCAAATAGCTTTTATTCATGGCATAGCACAAGTGTCAGCCAACTGGCAATGGCAGCCTATATTAAAAATGTTGGGGATTATTCATGTCAACAGACACAAGGGAGCTTTTCTCAGTCAGTGGATCTGCACTAGCAGTGGTATAAAAACGCAGCAGGCTCTCTACAGTAATCTCAAATCTGAATAACTTTAGAAGGAGGCCAGCAGCAGACTGCCATTTCCAAGTAAAATTAAAAAATCAATCTAGCATGTTAGACGAGAGCTTGGATAGGTGAGATGTTTTACTGTGAAAGGGCTATACCATAAGGATGTTAAGACTGAGGTGATACTTTTTTAAAAATGCTCAGATTGAAGATGGTCTGAGGTTGTGAGCTGATGGTGGCTCTTCAGGTTTGCTTCTGATTACCCAGTTAGCTCTTAGGTCCTCAGCATGTTTGATTGCAGGCATTTCCTGCACTGTTTCAAGTATGATTTCTGTGGGCCATGTGATCTGTCTTTTATGGACAAGCTGCAATTTGGAAATGGATTGATTCTTTCTCCTTTTAGAAGATTAAAATTAACAGCCCTGTTTAACTGAAAATCATGTTTATTAAATGTTTGAGACTTTTAATAGGAAAAAAATAAGATGGACACAAGCAGTAAAATTGCCTCTCTCTAAAATCATCATGTAAAAGTGGGCAAGGATGGAGGTTTCAGATGCCTCAGGTCAACTATTACGGACAACTCCCTGACCGGTATTTTGAGTCCCACTGTATTTGCAGACAACTACTGTATTCTGTCATGTTGCATTTTGAAATGGTTGCTTTTAAAACATATGGCCTGCTTCTTTTTCTCCTCGATTATTTTTGACTAGTTTAATTGTCTGAACTCCATGATGTTATGTGGATATGAGATCAGGAGCAATTTAAGTGGAAAATAAAAAATTAAGGCCTATGCAAGTCATCATGAATAAGGTGACCTGATCTGCTCTGACACAGATCTATGTTCTACTTATGCTTTGGAAAACTTTGGATACTGTATTTTTGTCAAAACCTAATTTCTGTACAAATGTGTGATGCAGAAGAAACCCAACCAGCAAAAGCCTCAGATGAATCCCATGGCATCTCCATGACAACATATAGATACATAGTCTGCTATATACATCCTTACTGGCAGACTGACTGCTCTGAGCTTTTTCCCACGCTGAGCTGAAAGGCAGACTGACCAACAGGCTTCAGAGGATGTTGCTGGGATTTAAATGTGGAAACTGAAGATCATGTTTCATTCAGGGTAAACCAGAGGCAAATGGAGCAGCCTTACTGAAGAAGTGAGCCTTGCACCACAGCTTCCCTTGCTGGGGCTGCTTGGTCAAGTAAAGGAATGGGCACTGGCAGTTCTCCACCGAGTCTGAAAATTCATGTGGAGTACCTTTGCACGGCTCTGAAAGTCTTGTCAAAAGCTTGTCAGTGTGACTTACAAGCATAATGAGATAAGAATGGAAGATAATTTGGGTTAATAAGTTATCCTGAGAGGGTTTTTTTTTTTTCCCTGTGCATGTAGAAGGAAAAGGAGAGTGATCCAGTCCTCTCTCCCTGGTGAGGAACTCTGATCTCTGTGGCAAGAGGTTTTCTTTCCACTCCCTGGCAGTGTGTCGGAAGCCAGGGGGCCAGGCCAGTGGCAGGTTTCCTGTCAGTAAATCCCACAGTAAATGTGGCCGTGTCATTTCGTTGCCTCCCAGCAGGGTCAGGAGCAGGCCGGTGGGGTCAGGAGCCTGTCCCTGGGGCGCCCTGCAGGGCAGGGAGTGACCCCGGGAGCTGCGGGCGCCGTTCTGCACCTGCCCCGGGCACTGCCGCGGCAGGGCCCGGCCCCAGGAGCGCCTGAGCTCCGGAAGCGTGGGAAGGATGCAGCGCCTGGGATAGCAGAGCAACGATGGATTCAGTGAATCCCCGCTCCTGCCTTTCTTCCCGGCCTGTCCTTGCCCCTGCTCCGTCCTCCCGAGCCGGCGTGGCTGACAGGACTCGGCCGAAGGGTGAGCGGCCCGGCAGGCGCACGACTGCTCCGGCAGAGCAGCTGAAGTGCTGTAATTTCATACTCCAGCTGACGGTGCAACAACTCGTTTGTCTGCCTGTCCCCCGGCCTAGGGGTGGCCCTGGCTGCCACAGGCACTCCCGGCGCTGTCGGCGGAGCTGTAGTAGTGTTTGCAGTGTTTGGGAAACATTCCTACTGCAAACCGGGTACTGTGTGTGTAAGCACCTAAGTAAAGCGCAGTTGGCCCTTTCATACTTCTGACTTTAGGGTGGAGAAGACTTTTGGACTCCTACAGCCTTCAAGTAAGCCTCCTTAGGCACCTTCACCTCCACTCTGCTGCTCAGCTTTCCAGAGGGAAGGAGGAACAGAGATAACAATATTGACCTTCTTAGCAGAGCACTTTCCCATTTTTTTATGATATGCTACATAAAAACTGATTGTCAGGTTTTGTTCAGCTATAAAAAGTCCTTAACTGTGGGGCATGGTATGTTATCAGCCATAAAAAAGCCCTTATGTTGATCTTCAGCATTTAGGAATAGAGCTTTGTTCTGCTTAGTTACTTATAATCTTTGGAGTGGTTTGGCCCGGGTTTGGTTGTGGGGTTGTTTTGCTGCTTTCTATGTGCATATATATTATGTACATATGGTTGACTTTTGCTTCTGCTAGGGCCAAAGATCACTTGGTTTGGTTTAATGTACAGATGTCAGTTGGCATCAGTCAAGTGACTGGCCTGTGATCCTCCATTCACCATATTTCCTATGAAATACAAGGGAAGTTAGTTTGCTAACAGACAAGAAGCTGGGTAAAAACCCTACTGAATAAAGGACTATGATCCCTTAGAAAAAATCTGCCTTAGCTTCAGCATTCACTCCATTAATGTTTTATGCTGACAGACGGAGCTTGTTCATTCATTGCAAATAGCCTTTTCCTTTACCATAATAGCACATATTTCCCTCTATGCAGCCTCTGAAGAAGAAAAGGAATTCCTTTTTTTGTCCATAGGACAGTTAAAGGCTTTGTCCCCAGCCTGGACAGCACGGTGCAAAGGTGGCAGTGTGGAGGAGTGCCGGAGTTCATGGAGGATGGCATCTGGGCAGAGTGGCACCCAGGAACCTTAGGTAGGTTCTTATTAAACAGCATTTCCAGTGCAATATCCAGCTAAGAATACCAAGAAGTTGCAGACAGACAAGAAGCCATCACAAATAACATTAGTTCAAAGTCATAATCATAGAAGGAGCAGCAAAGCTGAGCCCTAAATAGTTCCCATGGCCTACTACTTGTTTTGAGAAGCATTGTCTGGAAATGCCAAAGGGGTGTATAAAATGTGGAGAAGCTCTGGAGCTGGGCTGGGTATTGGATACTGGATACCAGAGCTCTCTGGCTACAGTCCTGGGAAGTGGCAGTAGTGGTGGGACATCGTTGACAACAGCGATGGTTGAGTTTAGGGTATTAACCGTGCTTTGTCTTAAGAGATCACTGAAACAACTGGAGCTGGGCAGGCTCCCTGTCAGGCTCTTCAGGAATGTGAACCCAGCAGTGGGGTGGTTTTGTTAGGGACTAATCTACCCATTCAGGCAGAGATCAGCTTGAAGGCAGCAATTTCCTTGAAGGGTAGAAGAGTGGCAGAAACAGAAGAGAGACAAGCAGGCTTGGGTGTAGCTGGAGGAGGCCTCAGCAGTGTGATCCCAAACAAAATCTGATGGAGGGGTTTAGGGCACAGTGCTTTCAAGAAAGACACATAGAATTGCAAACAAAACCCCTTCCTTCTGATTTGGCCTCGGTTTTAAAAGTTCAAGGACAAAGAGCTTTGTGCATTTGGTGTTAATCAAGAGCACTGGTATAAGGAATTACCAACTCCATCAGCATTCTCATCCCAATAGAACCAACCTAAAATAACTCTCACCCCAAAATGATTTGGGCTGCATAACTGATATGGGCTGAAAATAATAATGGTTTCTATATTTCTTAAGAAAAAGTTCTTATTTTAAAGAGAGTTGAAGGCAGCAAAGAGTTGGATAGGCTATTATTCTCCAATCAATTCAATTTTTAAGTCTTACTAAAAGAATGCTAATTTTAAATGAGATATTCTTCTGATCATTTCTACAATTGAAGGAATGTAAATCCACATTCATAATGAATGCTTTTTTTTAAATATTTGATTGCAGTAATCCAAATGATCCTATTTAATATCAAGGACAGAGCTGGTATCTATTTTTTGATAACTGCTTTGCATAGCATACTCCATACAGTTAAATTTTTTTGAGAACTGTTTTAGAAGGCACAACTCTTTGGTAGGACAGTCCTGGCTGGAAGCATGAATAGGCTCCTCCTGCAGAGCACCAGCTATGGTGCTAAAAGTCGCAAATTCCAGGTTCTTTGTCCTAGTAATCTTTTATTGCCTTGTTCTAATCTCCAGCATCACCTGCTTGGACTATTAAGAAAAAAGATGTGATCATTAACAACTGTCTTCTCTTTTTAGCTTTCATTTCACCCTGTTGTCAGGTCTTAGTTTGGTTGGCAAACTTCCTACCCAGCTGTACCCTCTCAAGTCTGAAAACAACTTCCTTCAGCCTTGAAAGGTTCATTTGATTGGCTTCCCATTCTCAAGGTGATGAATTTAAAACACCACAGTCTTTGGAAATGAAATGAAATCTTCAGTTCTCAGGAGTGTAAGTAGAAAATCCTGGGAAAACAGTTTTGTAGGGATTTTGACCAATGCAAGTCAATCTGAAAAAATTCCTTAGAACACTGTAGGTTTTATATGGTAATTACATGCACTTAGAGTCAATGAGAAAGTGTAAGAAATGCTATTTGTTTCTGTGTCTATATAAATAATTGTCATTATTAACAGAATAGGGAAAAAGAAAAAAAGCAGATGTCATACATATTTTGGCAATAATGAGCTGTTCATAACGGGAATATTTTTGTGTGTTCTGTGGGGTAATATATAAATATTTTAGTTGACCAGAGTTTTAGGTCATATATAGCTTTCTTAGGCTATAAAAGATCAAGAACCAGATTTTCAGGCAAGCAGCAGTTGAGTGTAGTGCAGATGAGAAGCAACACCATCCCCATGACACCTTTAGGTATCCTGAGCTGAAAGTTACAGCTAGCCAAGGTCACGTGGAGTACAGGGCAGTGGTGTACCTGGTAGCCACTACAGTGCTTTATCGTGAATTATTACTGTTCAGATACTATGTCGCCTGCAGTTTGTAGATACTGAAAGAATTTTAAGAGGGACATAGTCAGAATTTCTCAGTATAACACCAGAAGCCAAGCATTTCACTTCCAACAGAGATTCATGGCTTCAGACAAAATACCCACACTCCCTTCATTCCCTCTTTAAATTAGGGCTAAGATTTGTGTCTCATGGGAATTTTTTCTTGTATGCATAAACTGTTTTGAAGGTGGAAAGCTTCAAATCTCACCTCATGACAGCCTTGCATTTACAGTACTAATGGAGCAGACCCCGTCTCTCCTTGGAAAGGGACAAACAGCTTGGAACTCGGCAAGTACTCTATCCAGCTAGAACAAATACAATTTTGCAGTCCATTGATTTCCATTTACAATGCCAAGTTTTATTTGATTTTTTTTTTAATATCTATATGCCACAACACCAACTTCCTTTCCCCCCCACACCCTTTCTAAATGAAGTGTGACTGGCATGTGGTCCTCATTAGCTGAGAGAGATTTTAGATAAGTTAAGGGATCAGCAGACAGACAAAACAGGACCGTTTTGGGAAAGCCTTGATGATGCATCCCAAAATTGTTTTCTCCTTATGCGAGCAAGTTTAGGATTTCTGAGCATATTGGACTACAGTGCAGCTGCATGGACTATGTAGGGGGCCTCACACATACATAGACAGGACCAGAGTTACACACCTGCATCCTAGGTGCTGTTTTTATGACTCTTAACAAATAATGGTAGCGGCTGCATGAGTGTTACTTGCAGAAGATTCCGTCCTTCTGTATGACCCTCCCTGCACTCCACTATGTGCTGCCCAGCACAGTGTTGCAGGGCATCAAGCCAGAATCCTCCTGGTGCTGAAAGGCAGGTGCTGAGAGTGGATACTGGCTTGGGATCCTCTCCACAGAGCCTGCTTTGGGGCCCTTACACCAACTGGGCATGCACCCTTCCAGCTTCCCTTCAGCTGCTGTATGGATTGCTGTCGCTGTGACCGTGACTAAACAGTGCCTGCCACTGCTGAATGAGCAGAGAAGCCCGAGGCGGGAGGTGGTGGTATCTCACCCAGAGAAAGCAGGCTACTGCTGCTGCCACGGGCACTGGGAAAGGTGGGGATGGCTGGGAGGGAGAAGGGAGAGAGAGGGAGGAGCTACTGTCAAGGGGAGCCATGCGCTGATACCCTCTAAACTGTTGGAAGAAGGGAAGTTCTGGCTGATAATAGAAAGTATGGGGTTACAATACTTAGGGGTTACAAAGAGAATTTGACCCATCAGTGAATTAAATATGGGGAAACTTGCATTGTCACTGCTCACTCTGACTGGTGCTTATGGGTGAATGGAAGATCGGACTGTCAGGCTGTCAGCTCCTATGAGCCCTAACTTTCCCCTGAAAGGGTGATGGCCATTTTCCCAACAATGGCCCCAGCTCTTTCAGTTACAGCCAGTCAAGTCCCATGACATCAAATATTAATCTGGCACAGAACTTGGGCTGTCCGAGTACATTTTATAACCAACAGCATATCAAATCCTTTGGACCTGATGACATTCGCTCCTTTGTTGTCACATCAGTCAGTCACTTCAACCTAGATTCTCAGTCAATTCAAAGGAAAGAGAACGGCACTTCAGAGAACTGACTACTGCAAAAGTACTTTAAAAAAATGAACAGACGGAAGGCAGGGCTGAACCTCGTCACAAAAGATCCCACCATAAAATCGGGAGAGCGTACAAGAAGCCTTAGATGACCTCGCAGCAATAGGCTGTGTTGCTGTTTTATGTACAGTTTCCCTGCAGGGGCAGGCCTCGGATTATCCCAAATCTAGTCTTGGGGCTTCCAGTTACTTAAGAGCCTTGGGCCTGATCTTTTTGCACAACAGCATTTATATTCATTTTATAACAGAATTTCTGTCTGTATAACAAACATTTCTAATACTGTGAAAGCAAACAAAGCTCGGAAATCAGATTTCCCAGGTGGAACATGGGCAGTCAGGGCCAAGGAACTGGTCTCTTCCCATTTTCCTTGCCTGACCACAAGAACTCTGATGTGGCAGAGAGATGCTACCTCCAGAGGAACTCTGTCAGGCAGCTTCTGCCTATGTTTTCTCTAGCATCCAGAACTGGCATGATGCTTTGATCCACTTCTAGTTTTGCAAGGAAAAAGCAACTCTTAAGACAGTTAGCAGAGGGCTGAGCATACAAGCATAGCACATTAACAAGACCATTCCAGTGAGCTGGGGGAGGGGGCAGAAAATTACAAAAATGAAAAGAATTTTGCTCTTCTCTACACACGCCTAGAGACAGTAACAGAAAATTATAACTTGACCCTAAATTATCCAAACCAAGCAAAGAAATAAAATTTAGGCTCAAGAAGAATTCTTCCTAACAACTTGAACCTAAAGCCAAAGCACGTTAACACATGAATACTGGAGGGTTCAGAGAAATAGCTGGCAATTGCATGCCTATAGTCTTGGAGGAAAATACAGGAACTCCCTTAATTCAGTAATATACCTGGCACATACCTCAAAAAAGGAAAGGTATTGGTATTGGCTCTGACCTTGTCATGTGCAGAATAGATGGCTCAGGGGGCAGGTGAGGAATACAAGGCAGCTTTTTAAATGGTCAGAGGGATTCTGTCATGGAGTTTTCTTTCAGAAGGTGTTTCTGAATGAGCTGAAGTGGGAGAAGGGATCAGAAGCCCAACACAATTGTTCTCAATTGCAGAATCCCTGTTAAGTGATGGTTAGAGGCATAAGCTACCCCAGCTATGCACAACAGTGTGCTTCAGGGTGTTCCCTGAAAACTGGTGAGAACCTTTGGTATTTCCAAAGTTGGGTACAACTACCTGAGCCTGAGCTGTTTATATTTAAGGACAAAAAGTTAGCAAATAAAGAAGAAGGAGACCTAAACGTGTTGCTTAAGGATGTCTCAGAGAATGCAAAGCATCATGTGAAAAGCTACTTCTATGGCAATGGAGTACAAAATTCAAATGAATTGCTCAGGCTTCAAAGTAACTACTCTCTGGAAGGATTGATAATCTTGTATCTCTTCTAGTAAGTGTTTCAACATGCATGAGGACGAGCAGCATCCACAGCCCATCGTAGTTGCTGGTTCCCTTTGGGGCAGCTTCGGCTGCAAGGACAAAGGCAAAAGAAGCCCAGGGATGGGAAGGCCCTCTCAGTCCTTGGTCTTTACATTACAGGAGTTTGCAGCATAGTAGTCAATGCAGCAGTTAAGCTGCAAATGGAGAGCTCTGGTCTAGTGCTGTCAGTCTCACGCCCACTGTTCCTGAACACCTACCTTCCATTTAAAAATAGAATTGTAAAACCTGTGAATACAAATGGGCAGAAATTTTACTATTTAAAGGGAACTTCTGGAGAAACTGTGTCATATATGTAGCTCTTTCTAAAATGCCAACAGCACCCAGTATTATTTGTTCTGCAACCTCTGCTTTCTGTGTCCAGCCAGTAGGTGGATGGAACTCACATCCTGCATGGAACTACCCCTTCTCCCAACTGCCTGCCTCCTGCCATGTTCCATTTCACTACTGCTTAGGCAAAAGCATTTGCCAAAGTTGGGAAAGGACTGGAAATCACATGGATTTGCAGCTGGCAGCCTTTATGGTTGCCTGAGTGATCAAAACCTGTGGCTTGGGGATGAGCAGCAGGAAGTGCAGGAGGTAGGCTCGCTGCCTTCAAGGGATGCTCCACAAGGCAGGAGCAGCTGGAGGGAGAACACTGAGGGCCAATGCCACCCAGCCCAGAGCACAGCTTTCTCAAGCTCTGGTAGCTTCAGACAAGTGAGATGCAGAATGTCACATGTAAGGAGTCGAGGAGGGGTGAGGGGAGCAGAGGGGGGGGCAGGATGATGGAGGATGACAGTGGAGGCGCTAGGCCAGGTCTGTGGTGTCCCATTCAGAGGTTCAGGTGCTCCCTTGAGCACCTCTGTTCAGTGTATGTTGGCCAGTTTTAGTGGGTGTTTGCATGGTTCTCAGCTTTCTAAAGACGTGAGATGACTTCCGCTTATACATTCCTGTTATTTAAGGGGGAAAGCAGGGTGTTTGAACAGGAATGAAGGCATCAATACCAGATAGCCTGTTTGCCAGGTAAGCCAATAGCATGAATGGGATGTTCTGCCAGTCTCAAGGCATTAAATATTTCTGCTTTGACTTACACCAGCTCTGAGATGTTGTTAGAAAAACCATTAGCTGCTTACATCCAGACACTAAGCCAATCCTGGCTCCGGTGAGGCCAGTCATAAAACTCAAATTGATTTCTGTGGCAACAGAAATTAGTCTCCTAGGTAGTTGTCAAGAGGGAAGAGTTGGATGGCAGTTTGCTGTCACCTAACAATGCAATTCTATGTTAAATTCACCCAGGGTCGTGACATATTGAAAACTGGTGTGTGAGCGTGCGTACAGCACCAGGGCATGGCAGTACAGCATTAGGAGACCTAGTGTTGCTCGCTACTGAAAGTGATTTCTAAACTTTCCTGCAAGTACAGATGACTATTTTAGGAATTGAGAGACATGGACATCCTGGCTCCCAGCTGTGTATGACTGACAGTGTCTTGTCTATCTCATATTGCTTAGTGCTGAAAATTTGTTCATTTAATTACTTAGCCAGACAGAAATATTAAATGGTGTTTCAGAATCCTTTATTATGGTATATGCTTTCCAGTAACTGCCTCACTTGTTCTCCAATAGCAGTGGGGGACAAACACTCTCCCTGGGTTTTTACTGCCTGTAAGAGTAAACACCTCTTAGAAAAAGATTTTCTTCTTTAGCCATTTTCTGTTTCCAGCTGCATTTACATTGGTCTCAAGAAAATGTGCAAATCGCTGTGGATGATCTTCAATGTCCATTTAGATTTTCCCCTTATTTTAAGGAAATGCTTATGGACCATATTTTTTTATTTCCTCTTTGCTTTTCATTTCTACATAATTTTCCATTGTGATTTTTAAAACGCACTATGTTCAGATTCCATTCTGCACACATATGAAATAAGTTACATTTTGTTCTATTCTAGACCTAAATTTTACATTCACCATTAATCTTAACTGTTTCCTCTTAGACTGTATAAAAAAATCTGCAATTCAGAGTCCTGTCTGCTGTCCTGGGTAATTCAAATCTTAGATTTATTATATTTGCCAACAGTAAATACTGTATCCATTTTTAGAGAATGATCCAATCTGCTTGTATTTCCTGATCTTTCTTCTCATTCCTTTGTTATGATATGCTTTTTGCCTCTTAATTGTTTCCATATGAAATGGCCTCAGTCAGAGTGGCTGTGATGAATAACATCCATTTCAAACTCAAGGTCTTGATCACAGCAGATAACCATGAGCTTGTTACTCCCTACCTTCAGTAGCACTCCTTAAGGGCAAGGAATAAGTTCTGCAGTACTGGTAAGCAAAAAACTCCAAGACCAAATATTGCAGGCAAAAGGCAGCTCAGTTAATGTGATTTCTGCCCTTTTAGCCACTAGTTTTGATCCCATTTTTAAGTTCTGAACAGACATGAAATTTTATTTTCAGTATGGCTGAATAGCATTAGGAACCAACTTAGGTTCTGTCCCATGACCTGTGTTTAAAATGTCTTTTTTCTTATAAATTGGGGGGGTCTCTTTTATATTTTATGTACTGAGGCTGCTCTATTGATGTATAAATCTGAGTCCCTTCAATGAGGCAGAAAGCTCTGCTGGTTCTTCTGCATTTCATGGCTCAGTACAGGGCTGGATGCACTTAACTGGGAGGTGTGAAGGAGCATCCTGGAAGAGATGGAAGCTAAATATATTCTGCTACAAGATTTCTTCCATTCCACTCTCCACCCCCAGATCCCAGAGACTACAATGGCTTATGCAGGGTTTTACATATGCAGCTAATGGTGGAGGGAGGAGAATTCCCACGGATAAAGAGCTTTAGCCCAGTACAGCACACAGCCTGAAGTGGTGCTGGGGTGGATTCTGAGGAAAAGCCTCCCATCGTTGCTACCAAAGAGAGGTCCTACACAGTTATTTTTAGGAAAGGATTCCTGGCTAGAAGGACATCCTTTCCTACAGCTTTGGTATAGACCCCTGGACAGGGTGGACAGGGGATGGGATTTCATCTAGACCCCCTGCACTTAGTGTTCCCTCTTAGCTCCAAGAGGCTTCTTGGTCTGGGGAGTTTATTTTGTTTCAAGCCACCCTCTGACAGCCAGCTGTGTGTGCCTCACACAGCTTGCAAGACTGAAATGCTGCGATCCTTCCAAGGCCAGGTGCCTGTCGACACACTTTCCAGTGCTCTCTTCCAAGAGCACTGCCTTGTGTGTAAGGAGCCCAACTCCATAAAAATACAAAAGAGCAAATAAGAGTTTCCTCTCATTTGTCCCTGTGTTTATGCTTGTATAATTCCACTAATTTCATTTGCATGAGAACAAAACCAGACCTCTAGTGTCTTGGTAGAAACAATTTTACAGGGCTGTTATCCAAACCAGAAGGCCGAGCTGGAGTCTATTTCTCATGCACAAACCACGACAGCAGAAGTGACATGCAAAGTGGTTATTTTATTCTCACTCTATGTTTTTATGCACGTTTATATATGTTGAGTGTAGTGGGATGGGGGCAGAGAACAAGAGCCAAGCAGCCTTCCCTCTTCTGCACCTGATTGTCTAGCTCACTGGTTTTATCTCCAGGTACACAAAAGGAAATGAAACCATTAAAAAAGATACCTGCGAGCTGTAAACTCTGAGGGGAAGAAATTACTGTTGGTTTGTCAGGTTTGTAGGTGAATTACTTATTTATGTAGTTCAATAGATTTAATATTAATCACAGATGAAAGACAGAAGTTAAACATGCCTTCCAAACACACATTGTGCCCTCTCATTTACTTGAGAATGGGTCAACTTAAAATTGCTCCTGGACAGGCACAGATAATCAAGCGTGAGAGCAGAAATGAGGATCAAATGCAAGCAACCCAAATGGCTTTTAAAAGTTTCAAATGAGTATGCTGCTGGAAGTGCTATAAAAGATAACACATAAGAGCCAGCTAAAAATCGTGGCTCAAGCTCAATTTTTTTGCAGGCAATCATAAATCTTAACTTCAGCAGCTTTGTGTTCAACTAGGGGCACTGGACAAGTGAAAAAAAGTTGACCTCATCATCATGTGAAGTTTCCTATTCCTGTCCTAAGTTGTCATTGGTGAAAGCCTGCAGCAAAAATTCCAGTTGTAAACAGTGATGTGCTGCCAATGTTTCAGCAAGGGTAGCCCACATTTTTTCCTCTCAGCAGCTGTAGTGCAGCTTGTAAGGGGCTCCATGGCTCCAGAGGAGAGGGATGCAGACCAGGCCTCCCAGCCCTCTCTTCCTTTGCTTCTCTGGTGAAATACAAATGGCCTTTCTCAGGTGTAACTAAAGAGGGAGAAGCTGTATTTTGGCAAATGGAATTTGAGAGTCACAAGGTCTTGTTTCTGTGGAACTGCTCATGGAAACAGCAGCAAGAAGCCCTTACCCTCTCTTGCACCCCCTCCAATTGCACAGCACAAAGACGTGTCTGCAGGTTTTGCACTCTCATGGCTCATTCTCAGAACTTGTGGCACTTGTCCGTACCATCCTTCTGGGAGAAAGGCAGAGCACTTGATTTTTGGGTGGCTGACCAAAGACCATATGAGTGATGTTGCAGCCCTTCCAGCAAGCAGATATTCCTGAAATGTGGGGTGAAATTCAGTTCACCCAGAAAGCTGTGGGTTAGACTTCACTGCAGAGATGAAGGACGTGATGCAGCAGAACAATTAGTTCCCTTCCAACACATCTGCCAAAGGCAGCAGGCACGTGCCTCAGCATGCAGCTCCCACTCTTACTTGCGGGATGGCTTCCTCAAATTTAGTTTTAAAAACATGGGGATTGGTGACTACTTATTAGCTGTCTCACTACCTGCCCAACAGTTTTCCTTGGTGCAATTAAAAATGTCTACAGTATGTATAAGAGTCAATTGAATTTTCCAAGAATCATGCAGACAGCGTACATGATGTGGAAAAATACACTTGGGATCTGGTAGGCCATGACTGAAACAGACAAAGAAAAAAGCTCTGGGCAAAGAAAATCAGAAAAAAAGAGCTTTGGAGAGAATTTCAGGGATAGTAACCTCCCTTTGAAATGTGCAGTCTTGGAGAACCTTGAAAATGTTTGTATTCTTTTCCTGCTTTATATCCTTAAAAATATCCCACTCATTTTTTCTTCCCCTCAGGCCTAGTCAATATTGTCATTAAGCAACTGAAGGACCTCTCCTAAACAATTGGAAAAAATGTGCTTGTAAAACTGTGCAATACCTATTTCCAAAAATAACTAAACTGGCTGTGGTTTCAGAGACACAAGTGATGCATTTTGAAATAGGACTAAATGTTTATTTACATGAGAGAGCATGCTAGCTCTGGTCTACTGAGAAAATAATGGGCATTAAACCCTATACAGCACACAGTCCAGTGAATAAAAAGTAGATTAGAGTGATTTAGTAATCTACCTTTTCTTTTTAAGAAAAACAACTCAATTTAAAGGCTTGAGCAAAAGAGTAACTATTTTGTTAACAACTTATCTCTTTTGATCTTAAAACTCTTAGGACTTCTTTTACATAATGAAAGATAATAAGATGCAAAGCAAGATGCAGGTTTCTTGCGCCCTATAGAAAAGCATCAATCCAAAGGTGGATTGTAAGCCCCTTAACTTGTTCTTCTCTGTGTCACTGAGTTGATGCAATGAGGCTTTAGTATGGTCCTACCCAGCCAGTGGTGGATTTCCTTTGAGGCAGAGGATGTTCCCAGACGTAAGAAAGCTGTCCCATGTCCCCACCTGCCTTCATTGCCCAGTGAAGGAGATGGCACGAGAGGGAAGAGGCAGAGATGCAGCCTGAGCAGCAGAGGGCTGTGCTAGTTGCCTGCTTGAGCAGCTTGCACTAATTTGAGCAGCCCAAAGGTCACGACTATTTATGCAGATAAAAGGTCAATGGCAAGCTGGCATGTGGCTGCAGGCTATCTTGGTACGCACTTCACCCGGGGCACTGGTGCAGGCTTCTGATTCACAGCTTGTCTTTCTGCATGAACTTTCAGGCCAAGCTTTGGCTGGGAAAAAAAAATCTCTGCCATGGGAGTTGACACATTTAGGATCCAGATGCAATTTTTTTTTTGTGGCTCAGGCTCATCCGTAGCTAAATCACACCTTTGAATCTTTATTTATGAAAGCAGCCAAAATCTGAACTGTTTGCTCAGTATTTAATCAGCCCTTGTGTAGGATAAACCCCTCTGAAAGCATGCCTGAGTGCAGATAGAGGAAAAAGTGAGTAAGATGCTCAGGATGTGACCTGCTGAAAGAAAGCCAGTGAAAAGCCTACTGAATCCAACAGAGGTGGATTCTTCAGTTGCCAGTGTGTGTGGACATAAATCTCTTTAAACATGCAGGATCTTAGAGCACAAGACTAAATGACAGGGTTTGAATTTCCAGAGCAGTTTCAGCTTAGGTGAAACAATGTCTGTCTGGGTGAAAAAAGGAAGTAGATATACTATGTTAATCTAGTCAGATTCTACACTGTATTTCAGATATTACAGTCGATAAGTGTTTCACCATTTGCTGTTCCGGTTCCAGCAGCTGTCTGTCTGTCTGTATTGGTTTTAAAGAAAATCCTTTTGACTTCTGCTGTAAATCAGTCCCATATGCTCTGGTCCCCAGTAGGAAGTATGCAAAATATTTTGTGACATTTAATTACTCCAAAAAAAAAAAAAAAAACCGTAATGGGAAAGCATCATTACATCAATTTGTTTTCCATCACAGAGGTATTTGGCACCATGCCCTAATTAAGGCTGCAACAATAACTCTATTATAAGCCATGCTTTGCCTCCCCCGGGAATTTTTTAATAGGAGTTACCTATTATTCTGTCATTTTTGTTTGTTAATAAAGAAAAAACATGTTAGGATGAAAACCTTCCATGGAGAAAGCCGCCAAAACTAAGGGTCTTCAGATCCAGAAAACATATTTTTCTTCTATTTCTTCCTGTTAAAATGGAGAATTACCAAGTACTTCCTTGGCCACTGACTTCCTAGATCTTCACATGAGGGGAAGTTTAATCAGTTGCTTGGATGCATTTTGTCCAATTGTGATGATAACAACTGGGTGATGCTTCTCAGAGATGAAGGCTTCTGCCCCATGGGTGGGAGAGCTATGACTCTTGATGACTTTCTCTTACAGCTCATCAAAGGAAAGAAAAAGAAGCCTTTGCAGAATCTGAAGATATTGGAATTCATTCTGCAATTTCCTGGACTTCATGCTGCCTCTTGTAAGTGTTACAGTATTATTTCCAGTCCCTGGAAAACAGAACTGTACAAAAGACGGTGACTGTGGGATTTCTGTTACCTTGGAGTAAATACAGAGTTTATGCTTTCCATCCTATTAAGGTGTTTTAGAAAATGAAACACAGAAAAAGCAAGATCTTGCTCAGAGTTAGTGTGAGAGGCATCTATTCTCGTACTTTGAGAATACAGTTTAGAAATGGGATCTCTTACTGCCTCTGCCCAGGCAGCATTCTCGTCTTCCAGAATGATACACTGGTGAGATTAAGTCCTAGAGCTAGGTTTTCCTCATAGGAGTACAGAAAATACTGCAGGTTTATGGACAATGTTCCATCAGAAATCCTCATAAAATGGAAGCAATTGTTTGTCTTCTAAAAACCAAACCAAACCAAACTGCGAGTCCCATTGGCTTTTTACTCTTAATCCTAGTCTAGAGCCTATGATTAGATATTGTGCCTTCCTCCAGCCTCACAGTTTTATATGAGTGCACCCATCTGCCTTTTTGGACTCGACTGTTTTGTTTTGTGTTAGTGAATGGTCACAATGTAGTTAAAGAGTCAGTTTTAGGTCACCTGAATCAGCTTTACAACATCTAGCCTCGAGGAGGGGAGCAGTGTAATCCCAACAACAGAGCTCTGTATCCACTGGCTGCAAACCTGCCTGGCTTCTTGAGTGGGTCTGGTGCTCCGTGGAAGGCACCACACGGCTAGAGCTGTCTTGGTATTCCTGTCTGAATTACCTAAAAGCTGACTGGGATACGCCTGGGTCACCGTCAGCATTAACACAGCCATGGGTATATTCTGAAAGCGTGTAATGCAGTCCCTTCTGCCAGGCACTGCTCTTGTCCGTGCACTTCCCACAAAAAGTGAAGTGTGGGAGGAATCACCTGTCCATACTCCCTAGGGGAAGAAATGCCATCCCCATGATTTATGGGCACTGTGCAGTCCAGGTGTGAGTGCTTAAGGGACCAGGCACAAAGGACAGGACAAGGCTTCCAACCTGCAAGGAGAAAGTGCAGTTATTCCCAAAACCGTGTTTATATTAGAGGAGGTGTCTTCCATCCAACACAGTCAATAAACCTCTGGGGTTTTTTATCCACTGCTGCCATCCAGGTGAGGTGAGGGTAGGCTCCCAGATCTCAGCATTCTGGGTTTTTTCATCAGTAGATGCTCTCAGGATACCAGAAACTGACGTCTCATTTAGCACCTTAATATTTTGTAGACAACTAAGTTTTTCCTTGCTGAGGGCTGGATGGGCCTTCCAAATACGTCTGGGTGGACAAATATTGATTTTCACCTTAGTTTTATGCCCATAAAGCTGAAATTGAGGATAAAGGCCTTTCTCAGGGGGGCAGGTTGTCTGTTACAGAAAAAGCTGAAAAAAATCAGACCCATTATGGGAAAACAGCCATGAGCAATTTTCCTCCTGTATGCAGCTGTTAAATGCTAAGTGATAGTACTTGTGATAAGTAGAGAACTTATTTGTTCTTATCCCAGAAATTCACTTATAAAATTTGCAGTTAATTTCTAATTAGGTTGTTCAAACTATTACAATAATCTTGAGGAAGCAGCTCTATAGCATTTTATACCATGGCACAGCATTTTGTATACATCAGTCCAAATGATCCACTAAAGTATTATTAAAATGATAGAATAAATTGCATTTACACAATATTAAATATACCCCAAAGGGTAGCTGTGAGAATTGCTGGCATATACAGCTCATCTAACCCTGGAACTCAAATTGCTTTTCTAATTTGCTGCCCTAATGCTGAGACTGGACTTCTGTAAAACTGTATTTCTGCGTTGAAGGGGGCGGGGAAAAAGCACGGATCACAAACATTGACAAATCTATTAAATTACATAGCAGAGAAATTATCATGTTAAAAAGACTGAGCTGGTAGAACTATACCTGACCATTGCAACAGAGAAATTACCGTCATGTCCCATTATTGCTCTGTCAGAGGTGTCAGAGTCGCAGCCTGCCGCTGGGGCTGGTCATTTGATGTATCTCCCTGTCTCTCGTGGCACATGCAGGCTGCAGAGAGCATCAGCTAGGCTGCTGAAAAGCAATTCTGCCTCTCTAGGCTACCCCAATGTACCTGAGGATCTGCTGGTTTACCTACCTGAGGTTGCCAACAAGCTGTTTATGCAAGGGGCAAATTCCCCCATCTCCCATTAATTTCACCAGGGTGTTCGCTTTAATGCTTAGTAATGCCACTGGAAGTGTTGGTGTAATTTCACGGGTAGTGTAATTGCAAGTTAACTTCGTGGCTGATCTCTTCAACAGATGGAAGCAGGGTGGGGGTGGTGATGAAACCCACAGGAAATGGGTGCTGCTGTAGGAAAATGCAGATGGAAAAAAGGAGACACATAAGAACAGAGACATGGAAGAAAGAGAGAAATATCAAGGAACCAGGGGGCCTAAGAAACATATGGCAGAGGGAGGATGCTCTGAATGACCACTTCTTTAGAGAAAACGGAATGTAACTAAAATGAGTATGAACAATTTAATATAAATTACAGATACCAAATCCTTTAAGGGACATACACAAAAATATACAGTATGGTGGTCAGGTTCTCTGGGACCCTTGCATTCAAGCCCCTGCTCCTCAGCAGATCCTTAGGCCATAATCAATGAGCTTACATCTTATTCATGCTGTGGCCCTCACGTTTCCTAGAGCCTCCATGCTCGTGATGGCCAGTGGCAAACTTCTGGAACAGGACTCAGCCAGAATTTGCTGTCTCAATACAGCCCTTCCACATGCTTCTCATCAAGTCCCTGAGGACCAGTTTCACAGAAATGCAGATTTACAACATCTCAATAGATTCCTTGAGCCTGGGCACCTAAGCAACCTAGGTGTCACAATGTTTTGCCTCTCTGAGGTAATGTGAGGATAAAACATAGATGCCAAGGAGAGGTCTTGGCACATCAGGCCCAGCACCATGCACGCGTGGGTGTTCTGTTGCCAGGACCCGAGCTAAGGTCTCCACAGGAGATGGTTTTGCTCCACAAAATGCACCAGCGCTCTGCTGTGCTCCAGATTTGAGGGTGTGACAGGCATGCACCCTGAGCGCTGCTATGCCACTTTTATCCCAAATCTAGAGCAGGTGATGAATGTTTTGGTCAAAAACTTTTCTGCATGGATTCACACCTCTAAACATGTAAAGAAGTTGAGAATGTCAGAGCAATCCTTAAAACTGAACCAAAGGGGACATCAGGAAGGAGGAAAATTCGACTGAAGCTCATCTATCTGCATCCAACATAGCCTGATCACAGCCAGGGATTTACTCCTGCTTCCTATGGCAGTGGTTGGAGGAGGCACCCGTAACAAAAACCTTGGCAGTCGTTGCCTGCTCTGGGAAGTATTTTATTCATCTAGGAACACATTACTCATTGAAAAAATGTTATCAGAGTTTGAAAAAACAATAGTTCAGATGTGCTTGATTTGTGGACTGTAAATACAGGTAGGGGGAAAGGAGGCTTAACAAACCAGTGCATCACAAAACAGTAACTGCAGATAGATTCAAGGCTGAAAGCCAGCTTTAAGTATACAGTGGTGTTTTATGTATTGCCTATGACCACAAAGTGAGGATGCAAGGATGAGGCACTGTATTTAGTAAAGGGGTCCTTGATTATTTTAAGAAATTAGGCCTTCTTCTGGGTTTTTTTTTCCCCACTTTGTTTCTGAATTTAATGGATGCAAGATCATCCTGAAAAGAAAGCAGTCCTGAGAATTTGAACTAATGTTTGGGGGAGAAAAACTCACAGAATTTTTGTTTTATGAGTTTATTCATGCCAGTCCCCTCCCAAGCACATCCTATTTCTACGGCCTATAAACCAACGACTGCGAAGAACTGACTGAGTAAAACCTCTTAAGTGTGCAAAGTGAGAGCCATTGCTCTAGTTTGTGTAGTGACAGTGCATAGATAGGTATAAAAAACTATTTATTTGCATTATGTGTAAAAATCAACTAAATTTTTTCAATGGATAAGGAATTAGGTAATTTTTCATTGAAATGTGATTGGTATTGTGATTTGTGTTCAAACTTAGGTCAGAAAACTTTAACTCAGGCCCCCAAAGTTTAATAATGTATTTATGATCCCAAAGTGAGTGTTGTGGTTTTCACAGAGGACAGGTAGATCTGCTGTCACTGGACTCAGCCAATGTTGCAGCTCTCTGTTGAATTATCTTTGAAAGTACACGTGCAAGTTTGAAAATTGCACCTGGAGCCATTTGTCCAAATGCATCTTATAACCCTTATAAGACTCCAGATTTTAGCTCAGAATTGCTGGCCACCTGACCTTAGGTACAGGGCCAGGGCATATGTGATTCCTAACAGGGGAAATGGCGGAGGAACAGGGAAAATGTCTAACTGGGGAGGTTTAGGTTGGACATGCGGAAGAATTTCTTCACAGAAAGGGAGATTAGACTTTGGAATGGGCTGCCCGGGGAGGCGGTGGAGTCACCGCTCCTGGAGGAGTTTAAGGACAGCCTGGATGTGGCACTCGGTGCCGTGGTCTGGTTACATGGTGGCGACTGGTCACGGGTTGGCCTCGATGATCTCAGAGATCTTTTCCCACCTAATCGATTCCGTGAAATCTGTTCTCTTAAACAACGCTACCAAGCGACGAAGCATCTCTAGCTTGCAGCGCGAGGAGGGAATTTTTCTGGACTGCGCTGGATGCAGAGCGAGTCTCATTTGGTAACTCTGTGTGGGTGAGGCTTTCCGGAGCACAGCACGGAGAGAATGGCTCGAAACGCGGCGGCAAACGCGCTCCCGGGCTGGCGGCGGCGGCGGCGGCTCGGCGGGGCTGCGGGGCCGCTCCAGCACTCACGCACTGCGGGCGGGGGAGGGGCGCGCGCCGTCCCAGCCCGGAGTGTGCATGTCCGAGTGACGCATTGCAGGTACGAACCCACCAATCAGCGCCCTCCGTACGGAGTCCCCACACTCCTCGGCNTTGGCTGCTGTGGGGCGAGGTCGCTTGCAGAAGGGTGTGGGGAGGGATGAAATTGTCCCTCGCTGCGGCCGGCGGGCTCCGGCTGGGGCGGAGGGTCCCGCTCGGAGGCGCC
>WBMY01017568.1:1588622-1813433 GCA_013397315.1 Donacobius atricapilla | reverse complement strand
GGATTCAAATCCAAACGGCCCCTGGGTCGGCGGGAGCGCCGTGAGGCGGCGCCGGGCGTTGCCGTGGGGGAGCGGCGGATAGCGGTCCCTCCTGGGAGGGGACCCGCCGCCTTGGGAGGAGGGGGGAAAGGGGCTTGCCACGATGGCACCAGCTCTGCTTTCTTGTGGCTTCCTCCCTCCCTGCTCTCGGCGTGCGCGGCTGAATGGGGCTCAGTGAGGCAGCCTAAGGTGTCCGGCTCGCTAGGGAGGTGTGCTGCGCCTGGTCATAATAATGCACTGCGGAGCCCTGCAGCTTCTGAGCAGCATGATGATGAGGGGCAGGCTGTGCCTCACTGCACCATCGCCCTCCTCGCTAGACCTGTTGTCAGCTCGCGTTAGAACCCCTGTCGATCCCATGGTAGCGCCATGCTGTTGGTGGCTCTGTTGGACAAGGGATTATTTGTGTTGGGTTTTTTTTCTTTTTCTTTTTTAAGAATTTTTTGCTTCCCGTTTTGGTGATTGCAGAGCACAGATCCTGCGTTTTTACTGTTACTAGCGATGCGTTTAGAATTGCAATCCACTGTCGAAATATAATGCGTTTTGTGAAATCGGAGAATGGTTTCAAATTCAGTCTAAACGATGCGAGTTTAGCGTTTGTTGGGTTTTTTTTTTTGATTAAAACAAGTGGATACTGAGAAGCGTACTAAGAGGAGCAATTCTGTTGCAAAAGCAGCACCAGCGACCACTTAGTGCTATATCTGCATTAAGGGAAGATGCAGTAGAATGGAGTTGTGTTTTCATTCATTATGTTCTTCTGAGGAATCAAATGACTGTCAGGTCATCATGTCTGATGTGAACGATGGCTACTGAAAATTTGGGTTTTTTTGAAATACTGTCTCTGGGCAAAGAAATTGGGGGAGTGTAATTTATTCTTTAGCTTGAATTGTGAACTTATACAGCAAACCATCCATAAAGCAGGAAAAAAAGGCACTGAATGTAGCAGCAAAAGACTTACTGCATTTAGTCATCATCTGTACAGAACCAAAAATGGAGTATCTTCAAGCAAGGTCTGAGTAAAAATGGGTGTGTCCAGGAGGCACAGTGACACTTTGAATGTGGTTATAGTTCATCCTGACAGACCAGACTGGCTCAACCTATGACCGTCCTGTGTTGCCCATGCTAGATAAGACAGAACGATCTGCTCCCAAAACAAGCTAACCTACCATAAACCTCGTTTTAGTCTGTGTAGTCCAGCGTGGTTGTTGTTCCTTAGTTAATCCTGCCAGGACAGCAGTACCCCTTCAGGGCTGATGCCTGCCGAGTACCGAGGAGCCAGATTTCAGAGGGAAGCTGTGTCACCTGCGCTGCCCTTGCTGGTGGCTCTCGCTGGGCAGCGGTGCCGGCGCTGTGGAGGAGCTCGCAGGCTGGGCACTGCAGAGCAGCCGCGGCGGTGCCGGAGCGCTGCCTCCGGAGGCTGCGGGTGCCACGGAAAGGGCCGCGCACGCAGCCGCTCCCTGCTTTCCTGGGGGTTTGCATTCTTTGTCAGGCCCTTCGCGCCGCCTGGGGCGGGGGATGGGAGCTATTGCAGTGAAAATGGAAGTGCTGCAATGTGAATCACAGAAAGCCGCGGCAAAGCTGTGATGGCATCAAATGAGGGTTTCGGGTGGGTCTGGGCCGCAGGAAAGGAAGGGCGCGTCAGCCCTTCAGCGCGGGCACCTCGCAGTCAGAATCCAGCCGCCTGCTCTGGAGGCTGCCTTGCCCTGGTGAAGGTGTGCCTGCCTGGTGGTGCACCGTGATGGAGAGAGAGCGCTGCGAGGCCCCTCCAGGAAGGCCGCAGTGGCCTGCAAGGGGCAGGCTGGGCTCCAGGCTGATGGCCCTCCTCCACCTGGGTGGCAGGGGAGGCAGGGAGCTGGCAGGCTCGCTGGCTCCGCCTTTTACTGCTGTTGCGCAGCAGTGCCTGCAGAGCCCGGCACTGCGGAGTACAGATGGTGTTTGTTCAGCCTTGCCCCACCTCCCCACTTATCTTTCAACTGCTCCCTACCTGTGCCTTCTAATAAGCTTTGTGCTCTTCTCAGACACTGTACCCCTTACAGGCATTGCCAGAGGTCATCCAAATTCGTGGCTAGGATGTGTTAAGTTGCTTGGAAGAGTTTCTCTTTATAAAGAAGGAAGACTTCAGGAATGCTTAACAACTTATAGACTGCTATGTCATGTCCCCACATAAAATTGTATATATAAAACAGTACGTGATTCAACTTGGTAACCCATAAGTATTGACCTAAATAAACTCGATTTTTACTGCTTAAATCTGATCTGCAGTTTTCTGGGGATTAAATGCCTTATGGCAATGCAGCACACCATTCTCTTCACTCAAACAATAAAAATGCAAATAGCATGCAAAGGTATGAGTCTGTGTTAATGATACTCTTCAGACAAGTGAAAATCTGTTAGGCTTCTGCTAAGTGACCAGCAGAGCACTTCCATCCCAAAGCTGAGCTTTGAATTGGTTATGTTGTCAGCAGTGCTGCTGCCATGCTAGTCCTTTTTTAACAAAAAGTGGAACCTGCAGGGGCGTTCTTCCTACAGCAGAAATGAATCTGTAGCTGCCAATACCCATTGGCTGCTGCTTTAGAAGTTCCTCAGGATCGTGATCTTTCTTCTTAAAGTAGGCAAGCCCCAGCCAGTCTTTATTTTGGGCTGTTGCTGTGTTGTGTGCATAGAGGGTTTTGTAAGCAGTTCAGCTTTGTACGACTGCTCGAGCAGCCATCTTCACTTCTGTTACAGGAAGAATAACCAGCAGCTGGGAACTTTCAAGTTCCCATGTAGTATAAAGATGTAATTCAAATTGAAATTGGCAATGTAAAAGTTGGCAGGTATTGTAAATACACTTTTCCAAGGCTGTGGACGGACTTTGGGGGGCATAGTTAATGACGGAAAAATTTTCAGTCAGTATTGCAGTCATTACAAAAAGGTTGCTGCTTAAATAGTCACAACAGGAAGAAAGTCGAAAAAACAGTGGTGAATTTCAGCAGTGAATATATCTTTTCTGTATTTTAGTGGTTTGTATTCTTCAGTAAAGGGTTTCAAGAAGCTTCCCTGAAGGAAGTGTGTTACCTTGTTACTGCAACTCAACTCAAGCTAGCCAGGATTTGAAGAATCAGCTGATTTGAGAACCTAGGGGAGAGCATTTCTACAGTTCTCAAACACCTCGGTGGTTTTTCAAGAACAAAGTTCGTTTGGGGTTTGGCCTGAAAGACTGATGGTTTTCATTGCTATCAAATCTAATGGATTCAAAACTGCTGAGAGAGGAGAATGAGGTATAAACTGGAGCTTACCCAACTGATACTGAAATTGTCTAGGACCACAGAACCTTTGTCTAGTGTCCTTGTTACCTTAGGATGACCGAGTCAATGTAGACAACACAACGGTCTGAAAAATGTAAACAGCTGTATGCTGCTGAAATGACGAGTTTGGACTGAAGCTGCTTATCTTGTCTTTTACAGCCAGGTCTTGGATGTGAAGCTTCATGTTAATCAGGGGATGATTTAATTCTAGTGAAGAGTATATTTTTCTGATTATAGCTAGTCTGCCTTAAATTTGGCATTTGGAGGTTTCTGCTGCCTTACTGAGACCTAAAGTGCTTAGTGTTGGAGCTGAAGCTGGTGGTGTGCTGTGTAAATGAGTTTTAAACCCAGTCTGTGTTTTAAAGGGAGCTGCATGCCTTGAGCTTGCTGCTGCTGCTGCCTGGGTTATTGATTGGTACACGTGGTAATCTGGTACTTGGGCGGATGGGGTATTGCAGGGTCTGGAAAGGATGGTAGGCTGCCAGCTCTTACTGAGCATGCAAGCCTGATGACTTCTGAGCATTATTAGAACTATTTCAGAATGCTACAGATCAGTCCTGAGTGGTGAGCAACTCCTGTACTCAGAGGCCTCTATAAGTCTGCCTTATTTTGCCTTGAACTTTTGCTACAACTATAATCATATTCTCTTTCATTGCAGGCTGATCAACTGACAGAAGAGCAGATTGCAGGTGAGGTTTTTGTCTTGTGTTGCTTCTCCTACTTGACCTGGCACATCTCTTAATCCAGTGACAGTCTGTGTTACACAAGATATTTATCTTTCTTAGATACTAAAGGAAAATGGTGGAATGTTTTAATTTGTCACCTAGTTTTTAAAGGCTTGTCTACTATAAAAGCACCATGGATATAATGAATTATAGTTATGTAGGTGATATAGTTAAACAATCTTCACTGCCCTCCTGGCTAGTAGAGTGGTGATTATTCTTCTCTCATGGCTGCAGAATTGTCCCAAGTGCAGACTGGAAGTGCGGGTGGGGCACAGGGGATGACAGCGAATCTGGTGAGGGCTTGGGATCTGCAGTGCTTTTTTTAACAGAAGGCAAAAATAATTTACTCTGCTGTCTCCTGTCAGCAGAGATGTTGGAGTGGTTCTTGTTGATGACAGCAGAGACTGGCTTCATGATGACAACTCTTGATATTCCATATTTGGAACTGTATTGTGTACTTGGACACAAGTGTAGTGTGTGTGTGCTGTTCTGATGGTCTGGCACTTGCTCTGAAATGCTTAAATAAATATACATCTGGTATATCTTGGTACTGGCCCCCTGGCAGTGGGTTCTGTGCACTGACAGCCGTGTACTAATGGCAAAAACTTCTGGTTATGGCGTCTCCTGTTGTGCAGCTGCGCAAACTTACTGTCTCATTGCTCTCAGGAGGCTGACCTTAACTCCAGTTATAGATGGGACTTCCGGCTGGTAAAACGGAGTTCAGCTTTGCCACAGACATTCACGAACTTCATGGTTTTGATCCGACAAGTGTATAGTATTAATACTAGGAAGTCTTAATGGGCATAACTGCATGTGAAATTATTTTAGCGGATTCTAGGTTTCTCCTAATCTAATAATACCAAGTCAAGCATGAAAGCAGCAGCCTCTGAGATGCTACTCTTTAACTATGGTGTAGCTCTTGAAGAGACCGTATTAAACAGAAGTGTCGTTATGAGCTGGTTTGTTTTTGCCGTAATTGCCAAATCTGAAGTGTAAGAAATTCTTCTGTAGCCTTTAGACTTTAGAAGCTTGCTTTTACTCAAAGGAGACTAATTATGGTTTTGTGGAAAGTCCTTAGTCTATTTACTTGTTGCCATGGTACTGTCTTATGAGTAAGCACAAGCCAAATTTAGTTCAACTTTGGATTTTNTTTTTTTTTTTTTTTTGAAACTGGCCTACATAGCTTGAGGGTTTTGTGATCAGTTTAGTTTAGAGCAGGCTTATCAGTTGTCACTGCTGTCTTTCCAATAATGGTTCATTGTTCCAGTTCTTAATTGCAGAAGCTTTATTAGTTGATGTAGCTGATTATGGAATATAAACAGGAAGCTTGTTAACACTACCTTCGGATTAGTGCAGATTTTAGCTATTCAGTAATGATCATATAGTCCTCAGAGGCAAAAATAAGTCCTGATGAGCCTGTTGTACTGAAATAGAGGCTTTCAGCTGCATAGAAGGAATAAAAGTATATCTTAGTAGCCAGTGTAAAATGGCCTGCCACTTTGAGGGCAGCTATGATGTTTTGTTAAGCAAATGTATTTGCAAGTAAACCACGAACCTCAGATGTGAAGACATAAGCCCATGAAGGAGTCGTTCTCAAAACTACTTAGGAAATGTTGCATCTGCGTAGTTTTGCTGTTGAAGGCCAGTCGTCTTGCATGGGAAGACTTTCAAGAGTTACAATTTGAATGTTTTACAGAGACTGGCTTGAAAAACTTGAACAACCGCCATTTTAATTGAGCTTCCCTGGAGATAATGTAGCTTTTGGTTTGAAGGCAGAGTAGGAAATGATACTGCAAGGTAGAGATAATACTACCTTTCCTAAAACAGACAGCCAGAGTACTTGAAGCAGGCACTTCCCCAGGGCCTAAATTCTTCCCCCTCTGCTGTGAAGCAGCAATACGGTTAAGGGTTCTAGATGTCATTTCCTGTGGAACACATGGATCATATAGGACTGAAACTTCTTGTCAGTGTAGGTGGGGGTGAAAACCTTCCCAGATCTTGTTCACGTGAAGGACTGGTACTGACAGCCAAGTAGCTACAGAATGTGAATACTGGCTGCAGTTTCATTTTGTAAGAATTGCAGTTGCTAAGTCGAGTGGCTCTCGCTTTGGTTAAGTGTTGTATTAGGAAGGAAATGGGGTCAGGACCACCTGGCTGATTGGATGGGAGAGCAGCCTGAAGATGCTCTTGCTCAAAGCCAACTGGTCTAGTGAGCTGTCCTTCCCCTGGCCTTCAGAGCTCGCGATGGGCTCTGCGTACAGGCAGGCCTGTGTATGGTGTTCCCTCTCTCGGTCCTTTAGCCTGCTGTGGTTCTCTGGTGGGGATTTGACCACAACAGTGATGTAAAATTCAGCGTAGTAGAAATAGACATGTTTAAGTGTTGAGGTCCTGGTAGCTGTGAAGAGAACAATGGACATTCTCCTATCAAAGTTGCAGACATAGCTGGCTAAATTGTGTAGGAGTGGATATGGTAGTCCTGGGTCCCTGAACATACCAGGTCACTGAAGGCTGCCACTTCATTCGAAAAGGTGATGTGGTGCACAGATCCCTCAGAAGCTGTGGTTAAAAGAACATTTTGAGCTAGGTTGTTAGAGTTCACATTGTTGGGTTAGCTTGTCTTTCATGGGGCCTGGAAGTAGTCTTTTTCTCATGATGCTTTTTAGAAGGGTGGAAAGGCTGAAACCTTGTAGCCTTAGAGGAGAGTTTTCATTTGCAGTTCGGTATGGAATAACGAGGATTTGCGTTACATGCTATATGGGGTCAAGGTGTTCAAGTGTGCAAGGTATGTTTTATAACCTTATGTTGCAGGATGCCTGTATTGAGCTGCTCGCTAACTTCAGTATTTCATAGGTGCCTTCACTTGCCATAGCTGCAAATCCTCCAAAGCGATACTGGGTTCTTGTTCTAGTCTAAACTCATCTGCATAGGTTGTTACTCCTTTGTTCTGATTACTGTAGGTGGTTCCTAGAAATGGTTAGAGAGGTATTTTAATGGCATTCTTAACTTGATTCAGCATTTCAAACAGGAATATGCTGCTAATCTTCAACTTGCTCTATTTTCTTTATGATTTATAGCTGGTTGCTTCTTAGCCTATTGCAGCTTTGAGTAAAAGAAGGGCAGAGTTGTCCTTTGAATGGTTCCTTCCAAGAGTTGAGAAGACACCACTAAAATAAATGCCCATCCTACAGAAAGCAAGTCTTTGAATTTTGTGTGAGAACACCAAGTATTACTCTTTTTAGGCAGGATCACTGCAGTACTGTGAAGTCTTCTTCATGTTTGGGTTAGTGATGGTTGACCTCCACATGAAGAATGAAGTGGTTAACAGTTAAATGTTTCGAGTAACACTTGAGCCCTTGACTCTTCATGAAGATGCAACTTTTCAATTCTGAGATTCTCCCATGACAGACTGTGAACCTCTCTACTACAATTGACCCAAAAGCATTTTCTTTCTTGGTGCAAGAGTTTAGTCCTAGGAAACCTGTTTATTGCCTCCAAGATAACTGAAACTAGCAAAGATCATTTGGAAGGAATTGTGGGTACAGATTATATCTGCTTGTTTCTGCTTTGTATGTATTCACTTGGAATGATCTCTGCTGGTCCTGTGATGGCCTTGCTTGGATTCTCATGGGCTAAACAGTGGGGCTTGGCTCTTGGAACACTTCAGACTGTTAAATGTAGAAGAGAGTTTTTTTCCTGGATGGGATTTGACTGTGTGACTGTTGTAGCTGCATTCATGAACTATAAAAAACCTATTTTTGTAGTTGAAGTTTTAACACTTGCCAGTTTATACTCACCTCAAGGGTTTCAGAGTATGAGCTAAGGTTTCATTCAGGTCATGTGAAAGCACAACTTTTACTATGACTAATTCTGGTCTGGGAAACCCACCATCTGGAAAGCTGACTGCATGGAAATGTTGAAAAAAAAAACAATTCTTGGAAGTATTTCTGATGCAGGAGTACCCTTGAGCTGACGAGCTGTCCAAAGCCATGCTCTCAGATGGATTGGAAGCTTGTAAAGGGATCCAAAGTCTACAAGGGAATCGATAGGATGCTCCAGCTTAACTGTTGTGTGTGTGTGAGCTGTCACAGTCCAGCAAGCAAGTTCAAGGTCTGTGGCTGAAGACAGATGGCATGGATTAAAACCAACTCCATTTTTGGACTGGACAATTAAAACATGTTATGCTTGTATTAATGTTCCTGGCTACAGTACAGCCATTGCAGGGGGTTAAGAGGTAGTGTAAGAAACGCAGCAAAGCAGTCTTAGAACTAGTCAGAAGTATTTCTGTGAAGGCTGTTTCAGGATGCAGTAGGGCTGGAGCAGTTTTGTAAGCAGCTTTTCCGGAATGAAGACTCCAGTGACTTTCCTCCTTGAACAATTGTGGTAGCATAAATTGCTCAGACATCTGTGTCCAGCAGAAGTGGCTTATTTTGAGAAACTTGGGTGTAGTTTGGTCTGACGATACCTTTTTTGGTTGACTCATCTCTAATAGTAATAAAAGTGCTATGAAGCTGTCACATACGTATTTTTAAAGCACCATTTTCAATTCTCTCATAGCAATTCCATATTGTTTTATTTTGAGATGCAGTTCCTACCAAGGATGTCTGTCATTGTAGTTGCAGATAGCTATTTCAGCTCCTTATTAGGAATCCTTGTTCAAGACAGAGTAACAAACATTGGAGTACTTCGGAAATGGATGACCTTCCACCTTAATTTAGGTCACTGGTTGATCAGTAGACTGGTGGGTGTGTTTTCAGATGCTGATGCTGCCATATTGGCATTGCAAATATAGCAGGCTGAGCAGTATATCAAAATTTCCTAGAAGACTGAAATCAAATTTTGGAACTCGAAACAATCAATTTCAAATCTTAAGGGATTAACCTTTTGTTGTTGTTGTTTTGTACAGAATTCAAAGAAGCTTTTTCACTATTTGACAAGGATGGTGATGGTACTATAACTACAAAGGAGTTGGGGACAGTGATGAGATCACTTGGTCAAAACCCCACAGAAGCAGAACTACAGGATATGATCAATGAAGTAGATGCTGATGGTAAGAAATTTACTAATAAGTAATTTAACAAAGGGCCTAAACTATGTTTTTCTAACAAAGTCATTATCTTTCAGGCAATGGCACAATTGACTTTCCAGAGTTTCTGACAATGATGGCAAGAAAAATGAAAGATACAGATAGTGAAGAAGAAATTAGAGAAGCGTTCCGTGTCTTTGACAAGGTACTGTAATATTTACCTGGAGTATTTCTTCTAGGAAAAGTCGGTCTGATTATAATGTGCTTTCTCAGATCTGAGGGGTATCTGCAGTCATGTCACAGAGAGCCTCTAGGTCAGCCAGTCACCCAAAAGCTCACTCTACTGTGGTTGTATGGGCAAGTCAAAGGAATTGAAAGTCTTTCATGTAGTCTTCGCTAAGTAAATTGCTGAAAGAGTCTAAAGTTACTCAGCTTACTTCAGATGCACCTTGGAACTGAAAACATGTGAGGTGCCTTGAGAGGTGGAGAGGAAAACATCAATTGAGTTAGTATACACTAGTACTTCTATATTCAGTGTCCCAACTAGTACTGGAATTCGTAAAAGTCGTCTCTGAAGGCCTTGTGGCTTTATGCTGGATTCCCATGAAACAGGCAAATCAGTTAAGTAGTTCCTGTGCTAAGAAATCACCACTTGAACCAGTGTCACATGATTTAATAGGCCTCCAACCTAGGAAGTTGTAGAAGGTGCCAATTGCATTGTTCGTGGTTTAAAAATGTGTCAGAATAGGCGGTCAAAGACTATCAGATATTACAGTGTCCAAAGATGACATTGGACAGTGCTGAAGGTGTGTTTACCGCTCTCGTTTACTTTGTGCAAATGCTAGTGGTTTGAGGCTGTGTTAACTTCATGTTCAATTTGCTCTGCAATATTCCTAAATTAGAGTTAAGTCGTCGTTAGGCCTTAGGCAAGTCTATTCCAGTGTTCCATTTTCTCCTCTCAGGATGGTAATGGTTACATTAGTGCTGCAGAACTCCGTCATGTGATGACAAATCTGGGGGAGAAGCTAACAGATGAAGAAGTTGATGAAATGATTAGGGAAGCAGACATTGATGGTGATGGTCAAGTAAACTACGAAGGTAAGGAGTTGTTAATTGATTCTTTCTGTGTAGCACTTCTCGTGCTTGTTCTTGTGTGGGTGCCGGTAGCCACGCCAAGTTTAACTAGGGCAGTGTTAAGTTCATCTGAACACACAGTGTTCCTTTAAGCTAATGTTCAATTAGTATGTACATAGTGTACCTCTCAATGGGTTTAAGTTTGAGTGTTATTGCTGCCTTTGTGCCAAAGGCAAAAAAGGACTATCCAGCTGTACAGTGTAAGAAATAACTTCCTAAATCTAATGATGTCTAATGACCATTAGAATAAGCAAGTTGTCAGAGATGTTCACATACTGTTTGTGCGGTTCTCTTCACTAATGCATGGTGATCTGACTGTAGGATGTCAGTCATTTGTCATTAATGCTTTTAAAATTACTTGCTAATCAAAAGGTGTGGTCGTTTGACCAGGAAGTGAGTTTTCAGGAAGTTAGAGACACATCTCTGTGAACTTCCAGGGGTTAATTATTGGAGGCTCTCAGGGAACTGCTCTTTTCCTCCCTTGGAGGCCTTTTTGGCTGTGGCCTAAGGGTATGCAGACATCTGTGAGTGAAAAGGCATTTTTATGTACAAGGCTGCTGCTTCATCCCTGTGTTTAGAGTCAGCTGTTCAGAGACTGGCACTAGAGAGGGTTGATGTCCCTGTTGTTTCCAGTTGCTCTTCCAAAACTTGAGCAACCAGCTAACTCCATTTAGGTTCCGTGTTTCCTGTCACTGTTGTACCTGAAACTATGTTTCAGCAAGATGAATGAAGAATCCTATTTTGTAGGTTCTAACTTTAAATGGTTTATGACTAAGGATTGAATCAGTTGCTTAAAGCCTGCCAGGCAAAATAAAATAGTAATGCTTGAACTATTCTGCTCTGGAAAATAAAAGTTCATACTAACACAATGTCTTGCTTGTACACTTACTGAGTCAATTGTCACTTCAGTGTGATTTGTACTGATCTCTTAGTCATTCGTGGATATCTTGTTCCCATCTGTAAGTCTGTGGGCATAGGACCCTCCAATGCTTTATCTTGGAAGTAAGGCTGTTCGCCAGCTCACTGAGGGACCAACTATGGAAAAGTAAAGGCCTTTTGCCATTAAAAAAGGAGGAGTTTAGGTGTGATTAGTGAAAAAGGGGACTGTCTTGAAGATGCTTTTTCGAATGTATCTGAAAGTGTAGTTCTGGAACAATGTTCAGTGCTAGTAAGGCCACTTCTCAGATCTTGCAATTCAGATTTTTTTTTCCTTCAAATAACTCATGCAACTCTTTCCTTTTGCAGAGTTTGTACAAATGATGACAGCGAAGTGAAGACGTTGTACAGAATGTGTTAAATTTCTTGTACAAAATTGTTTATTTGCCTTTTCTCTGTTTGTAACTTATCTGTAAAAGGTTTTTCCCTTACTGTCAAAAGATTATGCATGTATAGTAATTAGAAGGCCATTCCTCCATGTTTTTCTCCTTTATCTTACTGTCATTGTTCTGATTTTTGGAAAATTGATCGAAGTAACAAATGTTGCATGTGGCTTACTCTGGATATTTAAGCCCTTCTGCACATCTAAAGTTAGATGAAGTTGGTTAACTGAGGGAACATCTGGATTGTCTATTTAAAAAGTAGCTTTCTATAGCAAACTTAGGTATGACTAGTGTGACAAGTTACATAAAGTAAGCTAGGATTTGCCATGCATTAGCTGTCCCTTAGTTAAAGCAACATGCTGGTTCTAGTTCTCGAGTATATAGGAGTTTTTTCTATAGGAGTTTTTTTCCCCTTTCTGTGATGGGACGATAAGGACTCTTGCAGCTGAACTGCAGGATAAAATGTGACTAGGGTGTATCATGTGGCTAATGCACTATAAAAGTCATTCTCCTAGCTTACTTCACAGTAACTTGTTTGTGGCCATACCTGTAACATGTTGTTGAAATGTGGAGTCTTAACGTTGTAGACGATTGACAGTCAACAATATGAAACTTAAGTTGCACTAATGCAAAACGGGTGATTATCCAGGTACTCGTACACAAGGTTTTTTTGTACTGCTGGTCCTGTGCCAGAAAACATTTTCTCCTCTTGTTACTATGCTTTTTAAACTTTGTTTAGCCACTTATTTTCAAAAAAAATCTGCTTATGGCACGATTTGCCTCAAATCCATTCCAAGTTGTATATTTGTTTTCCAATAAAAAATTACAATTTACCCATACTGTTTCAATGTATCCTTGAATTATTTACAGGAATTGTTCAATGCAGTTGCTGCTCTGTGTTTCAGTATGTAGCAGTTTGGTTTGCTTATGCAATGGATTGGCTGTCTTAAAATAGCTTGGAAGGTGAAAACTTAGTCCTTAAACTCTGGCCCTTAATAGTATTGTTGACTTGAAGAAGCTTTCTTACTAGTAGTTTAAAATGTATTTTACAGTCTTGTGTGGAGCTTGGTGCTTCAATAAACTTACCGTAGTGACTGGCTATGCCCACTATTTGTAGACATTGTGAACTGGATGTTGACCTAGTTCAATAGTTGACCTAAAATTAAAATTCCTTGTTCGGACAACTAAACCTGTTTGCTTTCTTTTAATTATTTTGGAGTTTATTCCCTGTCAGCTGTTACATTGGGGTAACTTAGTCTCACACTTGGGCTTTTCTGAAACTGCCATGTCTGAGTTGCCATTCACATTGCAGTCAGCTGAAAGTAAGGAAGGAAAACATTCTCTTCCTCATTTGTTATTGAGTTGTGATTGTGCTTCTAGCACTAGTTTTTTGTCAAGGTTTAATTTTTTTTTTTTTAAGTGGAACCAGAACCTGGTTTCTACCAAGGACAAATCCAAGAACTCAAAAGAATGCCAGAGGCTGCCCATGCCCATTGCGTCTCTACTCGCCTGGCAACAGCGGCCTTGACTGTACTTATGCTGTATGGTCATCTTGTTTGGGGATTCTGCTGGCCCTCAAACAAAGCATTGGCCCCTGCTTCTGGGTACCCTCACCACTGGTCCCAGCTGAGCAGTTACCTCATGTTTTAAAACTGTTCCAGTCACCTTCGATGTATTTCTAATTGCGGTGAGCATCCAAAATTAGGACAGCTGGTCAATCTGAATTCAGAAACACTTAATCAAGTATTTATGATCACTCATCTTAAAGGTCTGCTCTCTGAGGACTATCAAGAGCTCTATTGGTTTTCCAGAGGAGGCTTGTTTCGATGGCCAGCATCAGAATTCCTTAGAACTGTTGTTTGTGTGCTGGCAGTCTGATTCAGGAAGCTTATGCAGTCTAAATTTCCTACCAATTGGGATTTGCCTTCTACAGAATAAATAATCAGACTGACGCTTCCTAACCAGTCTTCTCCCTGTGCTCTAAGAGCTATGGGGCAGGACATACTTAGGGTGGCACAGGTTGAGGAGAATTCTACTGAACCATCAGAACAACCACTTGAGATTCTGCATTGCTGGAGTATTGGAAGTCTCATTTTTAGCGGTAAGTAATGCAAACAGGAATCTGACAATTTTTGGTTTAGCCAGTCTGGTGCCTTCACTTCCAGGAGGCTGGGAATCACACTTAACCCATTCGGTCTTCTGCTACAACTCAGCATGCGTGTGGAATCATGAGGTGAAAAGGACCTTCTCCACTGGGGTATCATGATATCGCAATATTCTAGGTTAGAAGGGAGCCACAAGGATCATGAGAGGCTGCCTTAGCCAAGAGAATTGCCTTTGGTAAGATGAATGTGTGAGAAGGCCACTTTATTTACAGTCACTTTAGCTTCTCCCTGCTTGGGTTGTTCTAGTCTCAGGAATCAAAACTGGTTTTGTTTAGGGTGTGTGTCCGTGTTGCTGTTACATAAATTAAATGCCCAATTTCTAGGTCAGTAATTGAAGTCTTGCAGCCCTGTTTCCTTAATTCTTCAACTGCAGGATGGGAGTGGTAGATTTCAGTACTTTTCTGCTAATGGAAGAATGTCTTCTGAGATACAGTAAGTCAAGTGTGGTGGAAGCTAATGGCATTGGTCATGAACCTTTTGGCTGAGGTACGCTTGCAGGTGCTTTTGCAGTTGTGAAACAGGCCTTGGGTCACTCTAGGCAGTTTTCTGGATGTGTGTGTGTAGGAACACTGACATTTCAAGTTCAGCTTCTGATAGCTTTACAAGAGACAGTCCATCATCCTGTCAAATAGGGTGGAGGTTCTCATGTTGTGTTCCAGCTAAAACAAAAGCCTTTGTGGCACAACAGTGCAGTAAAACAGCTGCTGGTGTTTTAGTCCAAACTGGACACTGAGGTGGGAGATCTTGGGCCCAAAGACTTCTTCCTTTCCTTTCTGTGTGGGCCTAGGGGGATATCCTGCTGATCCCTGATGGGAGGGAATGATGACAGCCAGATTAATCTTAGTAGCACCACTGGCAAGGGCACATGGGCATATAAATATATAAAAATACTCTTTGAACAGGAGAAAACACTTCCTTTGCAGTAAGTGGTGAAGCAGATGTGGAATCTGTGCAGGTTCAAAACCCAGCTGATTACGTGCTGGGCAGATGTCTTCAGCAGATCCTGCTTTGAGCAGGGAGAGGGAGTTGGACTCAGTGATCTCGAAGAGGTTTGTGCCAAGCTAAATGATTCCCAGAAGTGCCCCTGTTAGCTTCCTGGCCTTACTGTTGTGTCCAGCCCCACCTTCATAAGGCGATGCTTCCAGTGAGGGAGGATAACCAGTTGCATGCTGCAGCCTGGTAAGTTTTAGAGTAGGTCTCTTAACTCATCCTAGTAGTGTTAGGAATTCCCCGGCAGGACTAAGACGCTGCCTCAAGGATGTAGGTGAGCAGTCCTGGAAAAGCATCCTGTAGTTGCTTGAGGCAGTGGTGTTTTGATGGGGGAAATACATGGCTGGATGAGGAATAGTGGTAGCTGGTCAATTTGCAGCCTGTTAGGATAACATCTAATAAATTAATGATAGCTAATGGCTGAAGGAGAAGGTTAGTGAGGATTAAGGGCCTCCTGCTAATAAGATCAGCCTTAGTATTTGGGTGATACTATAGCTTAGAAGGTAAATGAGCAGGAAATGCAGGCGTGCGGCTGATGGCTGCACTGTAGGCAGTGCACGCTGGGTGTTTTGGCTTTCAGCCATTGGGCTCTGAAGACTTGGCTCTCAGGGCTAAGGCAGCTGTGTCTGCTGCTCTGGTGGAGTAGGCTGCTCTCAGAAATGGTTCGCCAACAACCTAGGCACAAGGAGTAGTAAAATTACTGCTTTCCTGCGTTTATGTGTGTCACTTCTATGACTATGCTGTGTTTATTGGACTTGGTCCAGTTAAGAGAAAAACTGGTTTGCTAACTGTTGAGTATCTAAGGGGAGTTACCATCATCTTCTTGCTGGCCATTTCCAGTGAGGGGGTGGGAAATACTAGAGACACTTGAACATTTCTCCTTCAAATACTGCTTTTAAAAATGGCTTTGCTATGGAAGTCTTCATGCTGTAATGGACAATCAAGGAAGTTTAATGCCTTTTTTAAATCAAACTTTTCAGTTAAAAACATTCAGCTCTGCAAAACTGCAAAATTGAGTCTTGAAAAGTAATCCTTTTTTTATCAATTTTTTTTTACCTCTAAGAATAGTAGGTATTTGAGATGGCAATGTATATTGTGGGGGATGCAGGGTGGGTATAAAGAAAAAAAATGTCATCTTCAACCAAAAGGGACAATTCTGAAACTTGTGTACTACATTTTATACCTATGCTTAACAGACCCTTGGAAAGGAGATTGAATCATCTTTGGGACAGAGAAAGAGATGATGGAGAATTTGAGAGCTTTCTTTTCTATTTTTACCTACCTTTATCATTAGTACAGATTTGTGATTGGAAGGAGGAGAACTAGCTTATATCTGCTCCAATTTCTGGTTTTGAAAAAAGTTCTCTCCTACAAGAATCGTTACAGCTTGTCAGGTTATCTATTTACTCAGTTTCTGAAGAATTCAGTTGTTGATAGCTGTGTGTACACTAAAAAAAGGAGGGGTTTTAGGACTGACACTAAGTTTGTGAATTAAGCACAGGAATAACTGGAGGAGGGGTGGGGACCTTAGCTGTCCAATTTCCTGTAAGGACAAGTCTTCAGATGATGTAGAATAGCAGTTTTGAAATGGTTAACTCCCTTCTAGTTGCTCCTTAGAAAAATAATTCCTATGGCATTTTCAAGTAAGAACCATGGAGAAGAGAGCATTTATTTCAGTGCCCTGAATTTGAGAGTCCTGAGATACTGTTCAAGAAATTGTGCAAAGATCAACTGGGACACCTTCAGACACAGAAGATCCAGTAAAGATGACGTTAACAGTAATAGCCTAAAGATGTGGCGTATTCCGTGCACAGCTCTGGTTGGGTGATGTGACACAGTAATTCCTGATGACATTATTGAGAGTTTCAGCTTCAGGCTGTTGAAGAATGGGTCCGCTTTTTACTGGGTGCTGTATGTATGCAGAGTAATAGATAGTTCATAGTTCCTGCTCTAAGATCCTGCCATTCAAACAGGATTTTATGCAGTGTTCTGTAGCGACTGCACACTGATACTTGGCTTTTTTAGGAGGAGCTGAACAGGGAATTATAGTGAAAAAGTTAGATGGAAAAGAAAGGAGTTGAAAGAATATAAAACTAGGACAGTAGCCATGAGAGGAAGACAGAAGTTTGATGATGCAAATGTGTAATAATTGGTGCAAGATGAATCCAGCACTATTTTCTGAATAATAGCAACACTCTAGGGCTGGAACCCCTGCCTTGCTCCTGCAGGGTGTTCTCAAGTGGCAAGGGTGGTAGCTGGGTTTGTACATTTCTGGTGTTCCCCAAAAGCTGGACTAGAGTATTTAGATTGTTCCAATTGCATAATCAGCCCTTTGGGTAGGCATGTACTTGCTCAGGAGTTAAACTTCCCTATTAGTAAACCAGTACTTTTATCAGTAGAAACTGACACTCTGATCAGCTGAGCAGCAAATAGTACCAGCTCTCCATTCAGTACCTCCCCCTTAAGTCATTTAGGTATCATCGTCTTGTGCTGGCTCGTTCCCTGTGACAAGGCAACCTCTCAGAGGTCAGACAATCATTCCCCTTCCTTCCAGGTCTGACAGGCTCAAAATTTGGATAGTTGCTGACTGTATCATCACTGCAGCACATCCCTGGTCCTGTGGTACATTCATAAAAAGCCCAAGCTTTTTGGCAGCCAGAAAAATGCTACTAATGGCCCTTGAGAGAAGGAATTTCTGCTAGCTTTTTATGTGTCTGGAATTGCAGAAAAGTTGTCTTTCTGTAGTGAGAGCTTATTTATTTTTTTAAACTAAGTAGAGAGGTTCTTTCACCCTGCTAAAATACACAGCTCTCGAAATAAAACAGGAAAAAGAGGATCAGCTCTCTCCCATCTTCCCACTCTGTCCTGATTTCTGAACCATTAGATGATTTGCAACCCCAGGAAGGCAGTGGGGTTTCACAGTTCCCTCTCTTTTTAAGGTCTTCAAGACTCTGACTACCACAATTTTTTTTCTCTGTTAAATAGCCACTGTTTTTCAAAGACTTAATTAAACCTGAGGCTTTTGAAAAACCTGTGAAGGTCCCTGTGTCTGAAGTGGAAATGCAGAGTCTTATTGCTACCAAATTAGTCACACAGACTAGGAAAATCATAATTTAAGGTCTACTCTAAAGCTCTATGGTCAGTGTAGTCTTTACATTGATTCAAAAGGTCTTGAATATGCTTAAAAATAAAGCTTCTTAATGGATTGGAATGTGTGACAATTTCCAATAATTTGGAATTGATTCACAAAGCAATGTAATACGTCATTAGAATTTTCCCTTTTTTAAAAGATGGTAGAATTAAGACATTGCATAATTGATATGCATTTTCAAGTCTGAGAATGCTAGGCATTTTTCCATGGAGTTAATAATGGTGTTTATTTATACATACATTGCACTTTAAAAGGCTGCCAAGATAAAAAGTATTAGAGGATTGTCTTCTGTTGACTCTCTGAGGAAGTCATCCCCCCCACTAGGCAGATTAAAAGCCAGTTCATCTGAAAGCCAAGAGCAAAGGAGCACTTAAGCAATTCTTGTCGTTTTAATCATTCATTATTCTACCAACAGGACAAGTTCCTTCATTTTTGAAATGGACTGTGATGCCCAGGCTAATCGTGACGGGAAGTTAGACCTCTCTGTTAGCTTTTCCATCCCCTTCCACCATAGCAGCATAACTGGATTGATGCTGTGGGGGTTTCTGCAGGCAGTAGCTTCCCTAAAACCTTCAAAATCCTTTTGTGGTTCTTTGCTGGGCCTTGAAAGGAATGGTACAAAGCAATCTCCTTCTCTCAGCTTTTTCTTTTCCTTGAATTTGCCAGTGTTCTGCCCAAGGAAGCATTAGCGAAGGAGACCCATTCCACATACCCTGAAGAAATCTTCATGTGATCCAAGCTGGAGGTGCCTACACTGCCATGATGGGTAGATTGATCATTTATCTGGCATAAATTACACTTGAACATGGGTGTTACTGCCAAGATTCTGATAAATTCTCTTTGGCTACTGAAGAGATGTATAAAATGCTTTTGCTGTTTTTCTCTTCTTAAAAGGTAATCTTCACTACACAAGCAATGCAACTGGGGAAAACAGGGAAAAGAGTTCATACACATGGTCCTTGCTCTCTTGGCTGCCTCTATCTAAAGATAAGTCTGCTTCCATGTTAGCAGTTGAAAAATAATTAAAATTAGTCATTTGCTTGTGAAGCAGATTGGAAGTATTATCGAGCCTGAGACCTTTTTTCCCATCTGCATTTGAGAGAAAAGTACCTCCTTGCGTACTGTCTGTGAAGTGTAGGTAAGCCGTTATTGAGGTGATTTGCTGAACAGTCCTAAGCAAACTGGCACTTTTCAGAGAACATCTGATGAAATCCCATTTTCTATCAGAAACATGAGGAAAATGCATCCCATATTCAAATGTGCATGTTTATGTCTTCAGCCTTCTGTTCTGCACCTAGCCAAAGCAGCCTGTTTTCACCAAAAACGCTGGTAGTTACATCAATTCACTATTGGCTTAGTAGGATGAAGGGTCATGCATTGGGAAGGCTGACCTGGAACAGAGAGTAGACAGAACTAGAGAATGAAGTAGGTATTTATTGAAAGGCCTTTAGGATACACCTTGGGCAGGACAAGGGCCTGACCATGGCTACACCCAAGGGGGACTTAGAATGGTCACAAAATGGAGCACCAGTCACGGGGTCTCACACTTCTTGGTCCATTTGCATATTTGAGCCCAATTGTTCAATTACAGTGGCAGATTATGAAGTTCCATCCTTCTTGTTTTCTCTCTTCGGTCCACCCTTGTTTATGCTTTGGGGCCTGAAAACGTTGTCCTTGGTCTTCAGCAGGAAAGGATATGTTTTGTCTACCTACTCTGTGAAGAGAACTTACTAACATTTAACGTGAGGCTCAGAACTACACACTTAGGCACCAGAGAATCTGACAAACATGAAAGCTAAAACTTAAGGCATCAAAAGAGTCATGTAAATGGTATCCTCCGCTTGAATCGGGCTTTTTTTTCCTCCAAGGGGAAAGGCAGATTTTAACTTGCCAATCATCCCAAAGAGCAAAATTTCACTGCTGATCTAGTACAACTCTGAGGAATACTCTAGCTTTTTCAGACAAGAGGCTTCTCTTAGCTTTTTATAGCTCTGGATTGTTTTGCTATTTCAATAATTTTCATAAAAATCTATTTATGATTTCACTGATGAAACAATTAGCAAGCAGTATTGGTTTGTGCTTTCATCATTTTTTGACTAATTAAAATAAAGACTAATAGAGAGTTTCCATTTCCAGTCTGCTTTTAGAGAATAAACTGCACAAGAAACTCACCTGCTCAATCAGCCAATACTAATCAGTACATATATGGCGTGACATTGCCTGCAGAAGCCCAACTCAACAAGTGAAGCCCACGCACAGTTTCAAAGGAGAAAGCAGGGGAAGGTTGTCTGTATATCTGTAAACCGCAAGTGCTTCTGTGTGCTTTCTTGCTATTTTTGGAGGTATGACAGGGACAATGTTAGCAACATACTTGTTTAAAAGCACCCTGAAGAAATCCCAGCACCTTATGTTGTAAAGGGAAGGTAAGCATTTATGTACATAAGAGAAACAGTAGCTGGCTCTGGCTCACTTTCAGAGTGAAGGTGGGTGGTGTAGCGGTGTGTTTATAATTTGTGTTGTATGTTAATTTGTGGTTCAGCCCATTTACCCTCATTGTTAGACATTTTTGGTTGTGCCCCGTTATCCCCTCCCGACAGCCCTGTATCCATTCCCTACTCCCCTCCTCTAGGGACATGCCTGTCAGCCAGGGGCCCTTCCCTGCTGGTGGAAAGCCCCTGAAGGGTGTCGAGTGATGGGCTTAAGCCAGAGGGGTCCCCCTCCCTTTCAGGAAGATTGGCCCCCAAGGTGTCCCTCACCCCTCGGGCTACTCCCTCCTTTCCCCTGGCTGGTGAATCCCCTGCTCCCTTCCCTTTCCCCACCTGGGCATAAAAGTTACTCTTCAGCTCTTGTTTGGCGCTCTGCCGAGGGGAAACCCTGAGGTGAGGAGGTCCCGTCAGGGGCCCCAGTAAACTCGTGTGCCAACCCCTCTGCAGAGCCCTCCTTTCTCCTGGCCTTCATCGCTGGCACTCGCCCTGGGGCCGGTGCCGTGAGCTGGGTGCGCTGAGGAACCCCCAGGATCAGCCCAGGGTGCGTGGCAGATGGAGCTGTACCTGCTGCTGCCCAGTGCCAGGGTTAGCCTGCCTTGGCAGAGTGCGCACTCTGGGAGGCACAGCGACAGGGTAGAGGTTCTAGGAATTGGTCTTTTGGAGCTAATATATGACCTATAATGTCCGCTACAGTTGTACTCGAGCAGCAGTGAAATTTTGCCCTTTGGGATGATTGGCAAGTTAAAATGTGCCTTTTTCCCTTTGAAGAAAAAAAAAGTCCAACTCAAGTGGAGGATACCATCTGAGATTCAAAATTTGTTTCTCAGAATACTTTGCTTTTGTGTTTTCACAATTTTCATGTACAAGAAGTAGTATGGTTGGGTTTTTTTAATTCCCCCAGGGAGACGTTTGAATGCTGTAGTAAAAGGTACACTTTTTTTTCATATTTTTCTCCTATTTCTTCAGTTCTCAGCACCACTCTCCCCTTTGTGGATGCAAGAAATCCCCAAATAAATCTACATATTTATACTTTGATTTTTTTGTGAAAAGCAAAACAATTGCTGCTCCACCCTTCTCTTGGTGTTATTTTCTGTTCAAAATACAGAGCTGGTGTGTTTAATTGTTGATGAACTCCAGCAATTCTGACCCTTTTGGGTCCACAGTCATTCTTGTGAGATAACTTCATTTTAACTCCACTTTTCAGGAGTTGTCTATCCTTGTGGTCAGTACTTTTTGTCCTGAATCTCTGTGCTTGAGATAGCATAGGGAACAGGAAATGGTCTAGTGTGAAAGATACCCAGCAAAAAAGCTTTTCGTATCTTCAGCAGAGATTTTACCTCTTCAGTGAAGCTTAGAAGACTGGTCAGGGCATCTAAGGAAGACTTTTAAATACAGCCTATGTGAACCTGTGGCCATGCAGAAAACAGCCCCAGTTCAGATCCTTACTGTTGCTCATGATATGTGTGTATTCTAATTCACTTATCGTGGGGAGGTTCTATCTCCTCTGCTAACTTACAGCCTCAAAGTAGATCCTGACAAGGAAATTATTTTCCAGGCTTACTTGCTCTTTGGCACAGCACAGCAATCTCAGTAATGTGGAGATGAAAACAAAAGAGGCATATGAATTTTGAGCCATTCAGTCAAGCTACCCACAGCAATAAATCTGGCATTGTCAGCTCAGTTTGAATTAACTTACCAAAGAGGTTTTTGGATATTTGCCATTTATAATTCTTCTATTTTTGTTTCAAGATGTAGGTCTTAATTTTTATCTTAAAGTGTTTATTTTCCCCCTAAACATTCTCTATTATAATAGAGCAGTTTTGTGTAATTACTTAATTATAAAGAGTGCTTTAGAAAATCATTGGAGCTTTAGCTTTATGGGGAGCTGTGCTTAAGCAAGAACAGGACCATGAAAGATACTTATGCAAAAGGATGGGCCATACCCATGAATCAGTTTCTACCTGCAGTTCCACCATATTGTTCTCCTCTGTCATGTGGAAGTCTGGGAAGTATCGATTGCTTGATGATCCTGTCATCATGCTGTCTGTGCTGACTTTTCCTTTAATATACCAGGGCATTAAACCCTCAGCTCTCTTCCAGCTCCCAGGTTTGCATGCAAGTAAATCAGATGAAAATTATGTGATAGGAAAACTGATTTATGTATTCCAACATTGAAACACACCTGTGACTCCCATTTATATGCTTCAACTAAAGGCCACTGAAATCTCCTTTTGATTTCAGTGGTATCTGGATCAAGCCCTCCATCTTGACCATCTGTGCGGTAGGTCCTGATGCAGTTTGTTCTTAAGGATATGCTTCATTTTGTCCCCATTTAATAAAGCAATTGTGTGTGATTAACTTGAGTAAGAGGTGAAACCTGTGCTAAAAGTCAAGCATGAACTTTGCTGAACTGGGACATAAATACTAATTTACTTTAGAGGCTGTCCTATCTCAGCATCTGGAAAATAGGGCTTCTGCAGACACAGCCCTGGTAGATATCACTGTGGATACAGATCTTTTCAGACCAGCGCTATCTCAAATCAAACCATTTTGAAGAAAAACACTCTGGCTTGTTTGTGCCCTGTTATATACATGGGTCCTTCATTTTACAGTAAATTTGGCTACACTGCCTGAGTGTATTCATAATGACAGCCAGTTATTTTGAAGTAAAAACTGGTAGAAATTATTGATAAAACAGAAACTGTGTCAACAGTGCCTTAACTCACCATAATTGCTTCTTTTTCGGTCCAGGTGGTTTGTTTTGTTCTGCAGTCCTGAGGACCTCAAAAATTTACTTCAGTAAGTACTATGCAAATGAATATTTCCACTAATAAAATATACGTAGACTTCTGAAATGCAAAACATGTACATAAATTGCCACGTGTTTGCTGAGGCATAGGAACTCTATGAGGGACCTGAGCACATGAGAATTAATTCAAATCAGCTTAGCAGTAGCTGAGCTGGTGATCTGGAGAGCTATGAGGGTCTGCCTAATTTAAATAAACTCCAACTTCCCAGAGACTAAAGGCATTGCTAAATGAGATCCAGTGAATGGCTCTGTGGTGACCCATGAAGTTACCTGCCCCAGTTACTGAGTGTCTTGGAAGTTGCCCCTTTCCACAGCAAAACTAGCAGAACAGAAGGTGTGCCCCACCCCATCTGCTTCATTGCCACAGTCTGCTCCTTGCTTTAAACTGCAGGTAAAGTAAAATTTTACCTAAACCAACAGATTTCACACTGAAGCTGTTGAGGCACTCAGTACATTCTCTTGACTTCACTGTGAGCATGGCAACCACAAATGTGGTGTTAGTAACTCCTTAAATTGTTGCAAAAAGGTGTGATAAGCTCCTGTATTAATACTCTGATGATCAACAGCAACTTCATCTCAGCTGATGTGGGAGGTCCTCTTACTCCCATGACTTAGACCTGTGGCTTTTGTTGCACACCAGGGCATTGATTTTTTAAGCACAGCTTGCAAAGAACTGTATTGCAGGGATTGTCTTTTTAATTGCAATGAATGGCTGCTGATAAAAGGGCAACTCATCAGCTCATGTTTATGGGATTTACAGCCAAAATATCTTCAGGTTGGTAATAAAACACCTTAGCTTTCTTTTTGTGACTATTTGACTATTCAATCTTGAAGGTCCTTTATGGCATGCATAGTGAAAAGCAATATATGTAAACCATCCTCTAAAAAACAGATAAGATAAACAGTGTTTTATTTCTTCCCTTCTAAGGGTTTAAAAGAACTATGAGTATCTGCCAGATTTACAAGGAGGTATGTTTTGGCGGTGTGGCTAAGATGAATTCAGATTGTAGATGAGCTGAAGGATGAATATTTCTGCTGCTGAAAACAGGAGTGAGTGCAATGGATGCATATCATGTCCACGTGGCAGAAAAACAAAATCCATAAAGTTTCCTTCTTGCTTAAATTACAATTCCATAAAATTTAAAATGCCTTCAGCCCTTTCAGTATTGAGACCAGCTCTGATAACTTCAGTAGTAGCATGACTTCTCTGACCTCTGTAATACAATTCCTGATTTACTGCAAGAGATCAAGCTCAAGGCCACTGCAGCACCATTTTACTACTTCATTCAATATATTGTGTATGTTGTTGATTAAATTGTCAGCTATCACTGCACAGGCAATTCCAACCTGTGTAACTATACTTCCTATCTGTGGGTTTGGCAGCCCACTGAATAGCCCTCTAGTCATACTCTTCCCAGTAAAGAAGAAAAAGCAAAAAAAAAGGCCCTCAAACCAGCAGCTTAATGTATTCTGATTGAAGAATGTTCAAGTTACCTTACCACTGGAGTATTACAGAAGGGGCAATTGCTACCGACAGAGAGACTGGGATTTAAAGGCTGGTGTCTTCAGTTTACCTGACTGAACTCACTAGATTGAAAATGCAAGTGTGACTGAGGTCTCTTCTTCCAGCAGAACTAGATGATGAGCCATGCTGAGCAGCTGGAAAATGGTCAGTCTCCAGTCATTGCTACACTTCACAAAATGGACATCTGTTGTGGGCTGAGCTAGGCACCTAAGGGAATCCCTACATGATCTTCTGCAGGAAGGCTTAGGCTTTCTCTGCCCACATCCCAAGCAGGTGCCTGCTCCAGACTGGAGAGAACCCAAGCAGCCATGTTAGGAGGACAATAAGCATGAGTTAATACTCACAGCATCCCAGCAGGATTACTAGATTGGGTTTGGCACTTTACTCCTGAGAACTATGCTCCGGGCTCCAAGTGGCTCATGTCTGGGAGACAGAGCTCAGCAGCACCAGTATGTGATGGAGGTAGGACTGATGGAAAAGATGAACAAAGTTCCTGAACGAAGCATCTTACCTCCCACACCCCAGAACGCTCTAGACTATACATCCAATTCCCAGGTGCTTTGTTGCCCTCATTCCCTTCACAGGGATGATAGGCACCCAGCTCAGTGTTGTGAACAGCAGCGCTTCATTTTGCTTTTAGGTATGGCATTGTCAGTGTTACAACATCCAAAATGGCACTAAATATTAATGTGTTATTTTGAATCTTCCCCAAGGAGCAGAATTTGACTTTTTAAAAAATTGTATTTTGTTAGGAAATGTATTAGGGGTCTATTAACCTCTCTACAGCTGACACTCAAGGCCATGTGTGCAGCAATTTGTTACAATGCCACTAAACCTGGCAATTTAATTATGGGATGCCAGTTCTTTCTTCTCTGTTGTGAAGTTAACATAGTCATCACTTGTTTCTATTTTTGTGTGAAAATGATTCATAATGTAGAATGTACTGTACTACAAAAGGGATGGAAGAAAATAGTTCCATGATACATGTTGGGAGACAGAAGCAATGGCTTGCTGCTGTGATTCACGCTTGTACTGCCCAGGCATTCCAAAAATGGTTTTCTTCACAATTAGCCACAAAATCTGTAAACCATAAAAGGAAAACCACCAGTTTAACAGCAAGCGATTCCGGCTGGCTGCTTGAAATAAAGGAAGGTGATAATTCATGGAGCAAGTGAAATGTCAAAACTTACTGGACATTTTCTCCTAATTAACTTTATAATCAGGCAGCCCACAGTGGCAGTCTTTGCTCTGAAACTGAAAAGACTTACTGTGCTTCAAGAATCGATACGGTCTGATGAGAACCAACCCCAGATACTTATTATGGTGTGACTGTGGCACGGTGCCCTCTGTGCAGCCACTTGTTGAGGACAGGGGCACGTACGGGATTGGCTGGACTGCAGCCCTGCTCCCCTGGACAGCTGAGGGGCTGCTGCCCACATATTCCCTGTGGAGCAGACTTGGCAGAGAGAAGGCAGCGAGTAGGCTGAGCCCTGGCAGATTGCTCTTCCCCCAGCACAACAAAAAAGTGAAAACAACGCTGCTGAGAGCACTCAGCTGGATGTCAGCTGAAATATGAAAATGTGGGCGTTGCTTCCCTCAACAAGCCTTTTTGCATTTTTGGGACCTCCTCAAGCTTGGCATAACTAGGTATGTCTCAAGGACAACGTGCTCCTTCAAAGGTTTTTTGTGTGTCTGAGGATCTGTCATCTTTGACTAGGAGAAGTTTACAGTTACAAGACAGGGTGAACTGGAGCTATAGCTAATGACGCCCCTCTTAGAACTTATAAACAGAAAATTTATTAACCTATGCATCCTGAGAGGTGCCATATACTTGGGAACGACTCTGGGAAAACATATATACACAATTCTTACTACAGAAGCATGCACAATTTATTACAGCTGCTAATGTAGTTTTTTAAAACCAGAATCAGTAATGATAATGCTTGTGTATGTTCTGCCTCATGCCTGCCATACCTAACTCAGCCATGGTCTTGGCTGTATTTCTAACAGTAGACAGAGAGCCCTTTTACCTTTTTGGGCTATATCTATTTGCTGATCAACATCGTAAGGTGCCACAGATTTCTAGATATCTGATGAAAATGAGAAAAGGGATTTTTTTTTTATCCTGAGTTATCTATACCTTGCTATATTTATAGTTCTAGATAAAATAGTATTTCTAAGAAATAAAAAAGCATCAATGCAGTTCCTCAGTGTTTGTTTGAAAGTATAGCAAAGGATTGTATTAATACCAATTATCATGGGACAGACGCTCTCATTTAAGTAAAAACTAACCATTTATTTGAAAATCCTGTAGGATCTCATTAACTGCTCCATGCCAGGTAACCTATTTTGGTAGAAGAGCCATTCTGAGTAAACAGCAACTTCCTAAATGTGTTACAGATACTGCTATTATACAGTAATTTGCAGCAAACTATCTCTAACACTTCTAACGTTGAACTTGTAGCCTTGGAATTTCAGTTAGAATCTAGAGTGCTTTTTGGACAAGCTTGAGCTGCTTGGCTGCTGATTTGGAGAATGCATTTACGCTTTGTGTTTATTTTGCTGTGTAGCTGTTTTGTGCCAGAAATGTTCTCATCTGACCTCAAGCTAACAACTAGTTAAAAAGGGCATCTGTGCTGAAGTTTTTGATCATATACCCTAAGTAATCTATAAGCAGCCTCTCCCCTTCTAAATTTCATCATCATCACCGTAATGACACAAACTGATGCTCTAGTGGAGTGCCACTGTGTGTTGGGGGCTAGCTTTTCAATTTCATAAATGCATATCAACATCCTGGGAATGGCTTAAAATACAGTTACGGTCAGTAAAAGGATTTTGTAAAAGCAATGACTCTGAGTTCTATATTAATTCTGAATTATAAACATAGCAGAATATACACAGGTTCTACTTTCCAGATGTTTTCTTTATCCTGGCATTAACTGTCAGGAGAAAGCTCTGCACTATTAGCAATCTCAGGTCTATTGCTAAATGTCAGCTGCTTCACATGTAAGAATTTTTATTGTCACTTCAACATTTCCAGTATTCTTTTAATTAACCCCCCCTCCAGAACAGTCTTTTAACAGTCACAGATCCCAAAGGTCTGTGACTCTCAGGATTAAGGGCTCCTGGGATTTCTTTCTGGGATCCTGTGTCAGGAAGGGCCTTTCCCACTAATCACCAATCACCTTTATTTAATCATCCCCGAGTCAAACTTGATAGACTTACAAATTAAGGGCCAAATCATTTGTTAGCCCTTACTCAAGAAAGTCTCAGCACTCTTTGCTTTAGCTCAGTGAGATGGATCGTTGGCCTCCAAAGACCAGTCTGATTATGCTTTTCCCCTTCCCTCCTGCTCATCACTTAAGCAGGTCTCTGAAGCTGACATGTGGTCTCAGGCCAGCCCTGCAGCTGCTGCTGAGGGTCAGATCAGCGCTGCCCCAGCAGCTCAGGCTGCCACCATCCAGCAGGGACAGCCTGGAGCTCGGGCATTCAGCTACGACTGTCATGCTTGTAAAGCTTCTGCCTCAAGCACTCCAGTCCCTTTCTGCAAGCCTCTGAAGCTTGTTTTTGTAGTGCTTGGTCACTGCAGTGTTTGTTTCACCACTTGAGTGGCACCGTGGCCTGAGGATTATGTCCATGGCTGTCTTCCCTCAGTAGTTCTGCTTCTTGCTTTCCCCAGCACACCAGAAACTGGAGTTTAGCAGGAAACCTTACTCTTCCTTGTTTCAAAAGCCAAAAGTAATCTCCCGCTTGACCTTGTCTGACCATTTGGCCTTTTCTTTGATGAAGGAGAAAATGTATAATTTACAAACCATTCCCACATGGCATAAAAACATCCTGCTAAAAGGATTTGTTCCTATCTTCCTCAGGGGACCAGTATATTTGAATATGCCAAATGTATATAGAAATATCTCTGCAAGCATGAGAGAGCTGTGGCAAGGCTTGCCACTTCTCTGGGAGGCTGCTGCAAGCCTCTGTCAATTGGTGGCTATTGGGTGTGATATTAAGGTGCTTGTACCTTCTTTCTTCTCTTTTGAAGCACATATAACAGCTCTTACTAACCAGCAGCAATGACACCCTTGTCCTAGAATCCCATCAATGAAGCAGTTGTAGAATGAGAACAGCAGTATTTGTAATGGCAGGGTGCAGCAGATGCTCACTAGCTTGTAGATTGGCACATACTCTTACCTGCTTCCACAGCCATCTAAGGTCAAAATGCTTCAAGAGCCAAGAGAAATCTATTAATATCATTCTCAGTGTGGTGGCTAACGTCCAGATAAGGAGAGCCTCAAGAAGGTATCTTCAGAGAAGCAAAATTCTCTATTTCCCATCTATATTATGACAACTAATAATCTGCTTTTATGGGTAGTCATTAAATGGTCACTGAATCAGTATCAGTGTGGTTTATCTGCCGTGCAAGTAACAGTAATGGTGGATGTGAGTTCTGCCAAAACTGTGGTCTGTTTTGGATAGCTGACTTTTCTGAATTCTTTTCATTCATAAACCTGGTTTCTTTAGTCATCTGCAACCTCTGTCATGCTTTTCCCTTGTTGCTCATTCCTTTTTCCTCTTCTCTGTCTTGTCCATAGGATTATACTTGGAATCCTACTCACTTTTATTTCAAACATGCTAATTTTGATCTAGCCGATCTTTTATTCTAGCTGACCAACACAAGTATGACACAAAGCCTAGGGAAAATGCTGCTGAAGTTTAAGAAAGAAATCCAATAATCTTCCGTCTTTTATAATACTTACTGTATTTTGTGTTTACTATTTGTCATTAGGTTGATCTTTAGGATACAGGATTCTAAGCTTCCCATCCTAGATGACAGGAGTATTTGATGGCATATTCATTTATTCAGGATGATGAAGGCTAATGCTTTGTTAGACTGCAAAGGAAAGACATCATGCAGTTTTTTTACTGTCCATCTCATGACATTTTATATTTAAATAGGACTTATGTGGTTCATGAATTGGCCTTAAATCCTTTACATGCTGTCACTAAGCATTTTCTTAACAGCTGTTCTTTCCCTTAGTTAATTACTTATCAAATGTCAAAATGTGATGGCTGAGTGAAATGTCCTGTTATCTGAACAAACCCTAACTTCACAATCATTTTCTGTAGACAAATAAAATTAGGTGCTACATGAAAAATCACGAGACATTGTGACTGCACAAAAGCTTCAGTTTTATGCCTGACTAAACCTGACAATCAAAAAATAAGGGAGGGGACCAGGGAGAATGAATAAATATATATTGCCCTACCTAATGGTTATGAACAGACTCAGGATAGACTACAGCTCTTAAAGATCAAATTGTGGTTTTTTTTCTGGAGACAAATATAAAATCCTTTTATGGAAGATTATAATTCAGAATTGGCTGGTGGAAGTTGTTGGGGTTTTTTTCAGATGAGTATTCACAAATCTACTCATATTCAACAAAATGTATGTTTTCATTCAAGATGGGACTGATAAACTGAAACTTCTGGAAAAGCAGACATGACCGTAATAACTGACCAGCATTACCTATATATTCTGTGGCTATAAAATAATTGTTTGGATTTAGTTTGGAATGGGATTGAGGATTGAATTATCTGTTCAAAAATGTAAGCTTCAGCTCATTTCCCAGTAAAAATTAGCATAGCCATTAGAAAGAAATGTATAAATACAAAGAAAATGTATTGCATAATATGCTGAGGCTATTTTACTGTGCTTTTCCTCTTCACAGAATTGCTATGTATTTTCTTAATGGCAGAGATCAACTTCCAAATATAACTAGAAATGCCTTTTCTGGATTGCTTTTGATAGCTTCGATTGCAGCAATTTCAAGTTTGGGCTTAGAATGAGGTAATATGTAGAGGAAAGCTTGAGTTATGGCATAGTTTGCTGTCAATGTCTACAAACAAGGGATATGGATAGGACTTCAAGAGAGGAACTTCCCTAAATAATGTTCCTTGTTAATTCTCCTCTAACCCTGAAATGACAGGAGATGCTAAAATAACATGAGAGTTTTATACCAGTGTCTATCAAGTCTAATCTAATCAGAAATAAGCCTTTAATGTGTCACTGACAAAAAAAAAAAAAGAGAGAAAAAAAAAAAAAGGAAAAAGTGAGGCCAGAATCTTGTTATATATACAAAAGCACTCTAGCTCAACAGGATGAGTCTACATTTATTTTAAACCTTGCAGTTATTTCTGTGAATGAAGAGCAGGGATCAGAGTATCTCAGGAATGAAATATCTGTTTGTAACTCAGCTCTGGAAAGTGCAGCTTTCATTTGCACATCTAAAGCCCACCGGTTAAAAAGCTCTAGCAAAAGGAGCAGAAAACCCTGGCTGAGCCCTGCAGCAGCTCGAGCTGTCCAGCGAACAAAGGCAGGAGGACTATGGCAAAAAAAGATGACAGGCAGTGGTTTGCTCTGAGGGCTGGAAAAGAATGTACCAGGATGTGCTGCCTTAGTCTGGGACTGTGTTAGCTCACAAACTGAGTATGACTCCCTGGAGGGGGAAAAGCAAGAAAGTAATATAGAAAGGGGTTGTATCCCTACCAGGCATTCACAACACCAAGCAGGGGAAACTGAGGCAAAGGGTTGTTGCCTGCAGTGCTGTCAGCAGCCGTGTTTCCCTTTCATTCTATATAAAAAAAGGAGCTTATTTAGCACTCTTCTGTTAGTCCTTTTCCCTCCCTTGTTTGCCTGTTAGAAGAGAAGTATGGCCTATCATGGCAGTTCAAGGATGATATTTTCTTTTCCAGTGCCCTGAGAAAAAGGAAATCTTGCTCCTTTTTGTTGCGAATTGTACCTAAGAAAAGAGTTACATCTACTGTTTATAAGCAGCAAATTATTCTGTGCAATCTGACTGCAGTCTAAACAATGATGAAAAATTTAGGAATTAGATGGTTGTGATACACTGGATGATAATGAAGTTCTCAGCTTCTTGTTTATATTACAGCATCCATATGTAATGTTTGATAATGTATTTGCTGTGACATTGACACAATTATCTGTATCAGTTAAAATGAGTGTTAATTTATAATCAACTGTGATTGGAATACTGTTCCATGGCATTGAGTTATTTATAACAAGAAATGTTCCATTAATCAATCCAGGAGACTAAAAGGCAGGTTTTTTTAAAAAATAGCTGCCTAGAAGCACTAATGATGTTCTTAGGCAATTTTTTTATACTTCTTCAAAATACTCACTTACTTTGAAACCAGTACTCATAAGAAGTTCCTTCCTTGTATATTGCTTTCCTTAAAAGTGCTTGCATCAATGAAAATATAATTATATAAATAGCATGGAGGACTCAAAAATTAAGACAGTTTTTTTAAGAGCTCTTTGGAAGTAGGAAAGACCCCTGAACTGAGAAGGAGACCCCTGTCTCCTTTTATTCTAGGAACTGATAATTTGGCACATACACTGCAGGATGTTTTTCCTTGGTTACGTGCTCATTGACTGAGTTGCACTGATGGCTTGCAGGATGTGCAGCACACTGTAAAGCCAGGCTGCTAGAAACCACTGTGTGAAGTGAAAGTTCCTCATCAGCATCAGTGCTCACTCTTCATTGCTTGATTGGGGTGATCTTGTGCCTTCCAAGTGCTATTATGCATGCTGTTTGTTTAAAAAATCAAAGCAGCAACAAATTTTGAGTGCATTGAGATGATTCACATTGCAGCTACTGGTGCTTAAAATATTGTGAGCTACATATGGTAAAGAATACACTTTAAAGGCATTTATCTAGCACCAAAAGTCTTTCGTTGTTGATGGGCAATGTAAGGTCTGTAAGTCACCCACTACACTTAATCACTGTGGCTAATAATTGGAGAAAAGGAGCTCCCCATGGAAACTGTTGTGTAATGTTGATTTTAATAGGTCCTTGCTCAAGCCTACCCTTTTGCATAATGTGAGGGCACCTAATATCTCTGCCACATGAATAACCCCATGACTTCATTGTAAGTGAAGCACGGAGTATTGTGAAAGCCTGGCTCCACCAAAGCCAGTGGTAAAACCCACACTGTGTGCAGTGAGGACAAGATCTCACCTGCAACATCTCTCTGCTCAGCTCTGCCAACTGAGAGATGAGAATCATGGGACCTCATGTCCTCACTATGTGAACAGGGTGAAATGCTTGCCAGCCATGCTGGTACCAGTCTTGAACTTAGAGGTACTCCTTTATCTCTTTGAGTCTCAGGCGCTCTGTATTCACTTTTATGCAACCTGTCATTTTTGTGTCTCTGGCTGAATCCTACTTTCAACCAAGTATTTCCACGAAGTCTGTGTGAGTTCCAGTCCCTGCTTCAAATCTGTCCATGCAGGAAGTTAATCTTGCAATCACTTTTCTGATTGTGTGGAGGTGCCAAGTTTTGCCTGGCTGACTGTCCCCTGGACAGTGAGGGGGGCTGTGTGTTCCTCCAGGGAGGAGGCATTGATGGAGCAGAGCAACACCCGGGGCAGGGTCCCTTCTGCAGCTCACTTGTAAAATAGGCCTCACAGTGTTGTGACTCAGCTGGTTTCATTTGTGGCAGAAATGTAAAAGTCTGGGCTATGAGGCAGGAGCTACACAAAAAGCTTTGTTCAGCAAGCTTAGGAACACACAGCTGCCGTGCTCTTCAGGCGCATAAGTCCTTGAGTTTAATTCAGATTTTACTCCTAGATGGGGTTGTTCAGCCCCTCTGTAAATGAAGACATCTTATTTGGGTAGTCAGCATGGTTTTTAGAACAGATCCTGAGGTTAGAAAACTTTGACCTCAAGTTTTATTTACAATGTAGGACTCTCACGCAAATTGCAACACAGAGCGGGGGCAGGGGGGGAAATACAACATCTGGTTGGGTTTTATAGCTTCTACTCTAATTCATCATGGCAAATCCATTTAAGTAGGCTGTATAAAAACATCATCACTTCTGCTTAATTATAAATCTGTTGCATATAATTTCGGGTTTTGAAAATGAATATGGATAAAGAGACTTACCTCTAATCTATATTGATCTCTATCAAGGGATGAACAGATGATGAACTTAAACCATTCAGTTCTATTCCACTGCATTTCCCATCTGTACAGAAATGGAAAAATGTTTACTGTAATTAAGACCTAACACTACAAGTAAACAATTATGGTGGTGAGAGATTAAAAAAAAAAAAACAACAAAAAAACCACAAAAACAAAAGGAATAAAAAGCAAAATCATATGTGAGAAAATGCCACTACATTTTGGCAAGGTCAGTTGACGCCAGAATACAGAAGGCAGGACACGTGCTCATCAGTTTGAGTAATGGGTGTGTTCTTCTTGGCAAAGTGCATAAAGGTGAGCATATTGCTTAACAGCTACTTTCAGCTTTTTCTCCTCCAAAAGTGGGAATAATCGCTTTCTAAAATGTGTCTGAGAACACTGGTTTGATTTTTATGCTGATACTGTATTAGTCAGAAGAAACAATCACTCATCTTAGAGTGCTGGGGAAATGATAAAATTCAAATATATGAGAGACAAAAAGGCAAATGACTCTCATCAGAAACTGCAAAGGCCAAGAGGGCATGAACCTCTGTTCCTTGTGGGCAGATCCTTGCTGACTTAGGTTTATAGGTATCACAACATCTTGAAGCGGTACCTTGAAATTTCTGTCTGCCAGGAAAGCATTTACTGCTTTTAGTGGATGAATAATCCCTCAAAAGAACAATGGAATACTGTGTGACCTGGTTGGCACTTGTGAGTCCTGTAATCTGTCACTCATGTCTGCCTGGATTTGGAGAAAAAAGATCTCTATTTCCTCTACTTTGAACTCCTCATCACATCTGATGTAACTTCTTTGTGAAGTATCTGAGCAAACAACTTGATTAATGTGATAACCATAGGGATATACATCCAGAGATGGCGAATCTCAGTGACTGTGGGCTTAGTCTACTTGGCCAGCTGTGAGACAGAAACATGAACAAGGATGAGACAGTTTTCAGCTTAGCCAAGGATAAGCACAACCAAGACTTCCTTTTCAGCTGTGACTTCAATTATCACCAGTGTCTGGATACTCAAGGTAGCCCGGGGACCAGTTAGCATGTGCTGTACTCCATCCACACCTCTGAATAGCTCCTCCTTTGAGGAATGTATTTAGAAAACAGCAGATCACAACCCAATGATTCTTTCTCCAGAAACAAGAATCATCACAGTACATTTATTTCTTCCTTGGAGAAGGAAATATATGCCCGGCTCTTTTTTATTCTTTATTTCTGAAGCAGCAGGAGATAATTATCTTATTTCAATGTCCTATTCAAATACATTCTGTTTCACAATCCTATAAAATTAAAAAAACATGAAAAATCCTTATATGCCTATATTGTTATGGAAGTGTTATATGTAAAACTTGGTGTGTTTAGAGCCAAAAAGTTTGAAAAGAAATCCAGTGTAATTTGTTTGTGCTTGCTTACTTGCATTACTTTTCAGTTGGAATAATACCAATTAGGTGGTTTATGATTATTTCACATTGAATTTCACTGCAGGCTCCCTCTGCCCCAGCACAGCTCTTCAGTGGTTCTCTGGTTGCAGATCCTGTGGGGAGAAAAAAATTATTTCTTTGTTGGAAGATAAAGTTTAGTCTGGAATTTGTTTAAATTGCTGCTGCCTGCTGATTAATCCTGGACTTTATCACAGACTCATTAACATGTCAGCCCTGATACTTTGGATGGTATGGATACTTTGGCAAACCTCAGATCTGGCTTGGAAATCCCTGTAATACTAAAGAGTTAAATCCCTGACCCACTGAGTGCCAGAAGTGAGAAATAAGTAAAAGAAAGTAAGGTTAAAAATATACGTAAGTGAAGTAAGAGTTTGGGTGCACTGACTTAGCCAAGAGCCCAGGAATCCCACGCTGGCTCATGGTTAGGAAGTGACTTGAGTCCCGTTGGCACACAGCACACCACGGCCCAGTCACTAGCTCCACTAAGGAGGTAACAAAGGGCTGCTTGCTTTTTAAAATGAGTTCACTCTCAGCCTGTGTCTCATACTGAGCCTTTTGCAGAGGTTGGTGTCCACACTTCCCACTAAGAATGCGAGTCGGTGAATTGAAAACAGGATCATATGTGCTCGTCAATGAGCAAAATCCAGAGGTTGCCGTGGACATGTTTTACTGGGCTTTCTGTTTGTTGGAGGCAGCATAGCTCAGCAGTGCACTCACTGGGGATTGAAAAGCTGTGGAGACCATGGGCAAGTAATTTCATCTTTTTGTTATTTTTACTTCCCTACACATCAGCAGAGATAATGACCTTTTGCCTCTGATGGCAGCTTTGGAGGTCACAATGACAATGGCTACTCAAGGCATTGGTTGTGGATCTAGACATGACACAAGAAAGGCTGAGCTCTTATTTTGATCTTTCAGACCCTTTTGCAACACAGTATTCTTAAAGAAAGTCCTTTTCTAATGGCCCCGGAAGTTTACCACTCATTATTCCCTCCTTTATCTGGTATTTCTTGGTTTTGGTATGTGTGGGCAACAATAGGGCCTGGAAGTTATGCACCCACAAGGTGGTTCCCCAAGCAGCCGTGAACTATTGCAGGCTGGGTTGGGAGCATGTCATCTTCATCAACTTGCAAAACAGCATCAGGAATACAAGGAGGAGGGCAATGCCGCCTCTCTCCAGACACGATTTCTCACCTGTGGGAACCTCGGAGGGGGCTCAGGGGAACTGCAAATGAAGAGGGAGTTGTAGGCCATGCAACTCAGAGGAAGAAAAAATATTCAGGGGTGTGGGAGGAAAGGCAGTCAAATAATTCTTCTAAAAAACCTGAACAGCCCTCTGGCAGAACAAGTAGAAATAAATCTGTAAAGAAATTGCAAGAAACTACAATTAGGTAAATACTAATCAGAAAAGAAGACACTAAACTTTAGGTAATGTACTTATTGATGGCAATAGAAGAAGGTGAAAATTCTGCACATTTTATTTTCTGGCCTGTTTTTAGGATTGTACTTCAGTTTATGTATAATTTAAAGTATTGACTTCAGTGGGAATACTTGTGTTCTGAGAGCCCTGCATGTGAGTTATGTGTCTATTGAAGCCAAGGGCTCTGGTGGGAGCAGTGCTTTTTGTGCCGGTTAAGGTTGCTAAAGTGTTTTTAATTCTATTTTTGCTCTTTCTCTGGCGCTTACAATTGCTTACAGCTTTCTGAAACTTTATGTACTGAGCTGAACTCTTCCAGATGGTTTCCTTTTGAAACTGGTTTCATGGATGTGGGCAAGAGAAAAACCAGTTCAGCCATTTAAAATCAGCAATGGCCTTTATTTCCATGCACTCGTTTTAAATATTTCAGAAATGCCTTCTAATCCATACAGTTGTTTCCAATTAGAGGTCAGACTTGCAAGGTGTAAAAACCCTTTCTCCTGAGACCTGAAAAACTGAGCACTCCACAGATGTAAAGTTTACCTTTATTTGATTTGCTTTTTGTTTTGTTTTTAATAATTTTCTTGAAGTAGTCCTAAAAATGCAGAATGCATTGTTCGTAAGTTGATGCAGTGTGCCATGTTCCCAGTGTAGGTGCAGTTTTAGATTTCTGCTTAGGTGAGTGAAATCAATAACTGGGTCTTAATACTGCAAGTGAAGTTGGACATGGCCAAGGGAAACTGTAGAGCAAGCTTTTGAAATGAAAAAATGTTACATCAATGTAGTTCTCCTCTACGGAAAGGTGAGCAAAGTCTTGGAAAACTTTGCATTAACAGAGAGGGACTGGGGAGACCGGGTATGTCTTTGCCAATGACAAGCAAAAGCAAGCACGAACCTTCCTGAAGGTGTTTTATTTATGTGCTTCCTGGTGATCTTCAGGCAGGAAAAGCTTTCTGCACACTGTTTTGGCTCAGACTCACTTAGGAAACACTGAACTGCTTTTAAAAGACAGTCAAATATTCTGCTCTTAATTTGGCAATGGAATCTGCAAGGTGGCTTCAGTGCCCCACATGTGGCTGCCTCATCTGCTGACTGGTGTTAAAAGCACCTTTGCTGTACTGATGTACCGCGCCAGGAAGGTGCCCAGCTGCTGAGAGAGGGAAAATCCCTTCTTGTTTCAGCTGATGCTTCACATCCTGCTCTGGCGGCACAGTTTTCTTAGCAGCCATGAAAAGGGTCACCCTGGTACTCTGGGTGAAAGGGAAGGAAAAGAATCTTGGATGCTGAGGTGTGTTATGTGCTCAGGCCACCATCAGGAGGGTTGTGCTTCCTTAGGAGCAGAAAGGTGAGCATGGCTATGAGTTGTCACCCTGCACAGGGAACCCCTGTGAACAAGTTACAGCAACACAGAAACACTTGCCCCTATTTAATTTGTCTCTCACAGCTTTCCTAAATCTTCCTCCCTGTGAAGTTTCTGTTGGCTAGTGTGATGCTTTCCACCTTGCCAGGAGAGGAGGTGGGTGCACCTGATACACCCAAAGGAAAAGAGATATTGTTATATGTCATTTCTTTTCCATATGGAAAGACATAGGAGAATGAAGGTGGGGCAGATGGGTGTGACTTGCCTCGAAAGAGAGCAAGACGAAATGAAGAAATACGGAGGTGGGAGAGCCACCCTTATCAAGCATCACGAATCGCTTTCATTGTGACACATCAAAGCAGAAAGCTTGAACATATTCTGGTATTTCTTGCTACAGAAAGACATCAGAAAAGTTGGGGCAGACTTGCCCCCAGCATGAGGTGGGATTGGTATATGTTCTTGTCATGTGGATGAAGGATGCCTTTGCATCCCGTGAAGTATCTGTAGTGATGTAATTGGCTCTGGTAATCAGTAACTAGCTAAGGCTATCAGATAAAGTAGAGTGGCTGACTGCGCTTAGCACGTGGGAGCCATTTTAGATACTGGCAGTAGTGTGGTTGAGCACTTATCAACCAGTTCTGCCTGTGCCCTGTTTCCTGTTTCTGCAGCATAGGGTTCCTAAAGGAGCAAGGGAAGGGACTTGCTGCTGGGGTCTGCGTGCTGCCCAGCTTGCCTCCAGTTCTGTGTTGGTATTAAGGAAATGCAACTTGTATTTCAGCCCCCTTTGCCCTGATGCTGACCTATAGACAAATTGCATTCCCATCCTCTGTTAGCAAGCCCAGGCATTGTCTGCTTAGGCTATAAACACTGAGAGAAAGGTCCTTGTGGCTTTACAGCATCTAGTTCAGGATGAATCCAATCCTGAAACAGACTTTGGACAGTCTTGAAATCTGAATAATTCTAAAGGTAATTTCTCTTTGGAGGTTGGGAGAAACTTGCTCCCAAAAGAAAAGGACAGCTTAGGCAGCTATCTCCTGTTTGTGAGCACCTGTAATAGGGAGACAGCCCTAGACTACATTTTTTGCCAGTCCCTGTAAGTAATAGATTCCTTTTGTCTCCATGTAAATTACTGGGACAAAGCATATGTAAAAGAGTCTGATTATGCCTACAAACTGTATGCCACTGCTTAGTGTCAGGAAGTGCAAAGGTTTCTTGATTTTTACAACCAGACCTGCCAGCCCAGCTGCAGTTAGGATGGATCTGCCTGGGGGACCTTTTGCTCTTCTTGTACATGAAGAACCTGGGAGATCTTTCAAGAGGCATTCAGAAATGCTAGTCCAGAAAAGGAAATTAAGTGAGAATGCTGTAGACAGCTTAATCCTTTCCCTGTATGCAGCACTGTTAATTAGGTGTGTCTTCCCCGTGGCCAGCAGGGTGTTAACACTACAGAGTCAACAAGAACCCTCCTGCTGCTTGGTGGCACATTCAATGGCCCAGAGAGCTGCTGTCCTTCCTGAGAAGTGTCCTCAGCCTTGACTTTGTTTTCTAGGAAAGATCCCAAGATCCCAGTTCTGAAGCCCTCCCACCAACCTGCTTGTCCCAGGGTGGAGAAGTCAATAACTGTACATGATTGCATGTTGCCACCAACACTTCAGCTATTGTCAGCTGAAGACAGCTCTTGACTGGTGCCAGGTTAAGGGCTGGGCCTTTGCTCTCAGGTTACATTCATGTGAAAGGATCTGCTGTGCCTGATTTAATGAGCGTCTGTGAGAAGCGGTTACACTGTCCTCTCCTTCCATGAATGGAAGGAAAAGACCGATGAATAACTCAAACCTGCAACCTGATCTACAAGTTTTTTGCCACCAATTATGTTTTCTGCCACTGTAACCCTGGGGCTCCTCAACGAGTGGGTGAGGTGGTTCTGCTGTTCCCTCATCTTCTCTCTGCGAACAACCCTCATGGTCTGTGATACTGGTATTCCCAATGTGTAGTGAAAATACATCCTCTGATGGGTTTAAAATAAACAGATACCTCTCTAAAATGGTGTTGAGTGGAAATTGATAGAGATCGATGCCTGTGAACTTGGTACAATAAACCTTCTTGTGTTGCTGTTTGTCTGAACAAACAGCATTGTGGCTCCCATTGTACTGATGTGGCTGTCGGGTAGGTAGCAGGGGATGCATGGCTGAGTTTTCTTTATAGTTGCTTTCAAATATTTATCTGCAGGAGGATAATGGGAGAGCTGTGTTTCCTCTTGTCGTCAGAATTTCAGAAAGGATTTTAATCCCTGGTGTTCCTGCTGCTTGTGGAGCCCTGACAAAAGTGGCTTGATGCTGCTGGTACAGGACTATCTCTCCTTCTTGATGGCCCCCAGCAGGGATGTACTCAGACTTGACAGACTGAGCAGCACAGAGGGGAAGTTTTGGGAACTTGGCTGAATCTGCTTTTCTGAGCCATAGGGTACAATGAGTGAGAGCTAATAGGGGCTCCCACTCTTTCTCCTCTTTTTTTCCCCTCTCTTTTCCCCCTGAGTTCCTCCTCTTCCCCTTTGAACTGGTAAGAAATTAAGTGAAGCTGGAGGATGGACAAGTCTTGACTCCAGTGTGAGATATAGGTGTCCAGAGCATCCCAGCACTGAGCACTGATTTCCTTCTTGCCAGCATGGCCATTAATGTGAGCTTGTCTTAAGATGATGTAGACCTGACTGCAGCTTTTGTTCCAAATGCTTAGGACTTATGAAGGGTTTCAAATATATTGTTTAAAACCTGGTTTAAAAGCTGCTGTGAGTCTGGTATACTGCTCAGTTTTAAGCCAGCACTGAGATTACACTGCTTGATACTCTTTACAACAGGTCTGTCCACAGGGACTTCCTTAACTTGCTATCTGCTGCTCACTGTTTTGTGCCTCATATTTCCTTTATTCTGAAGGTCCTCTTTTTCTTTACTGCATCTCTGTGTGGGCAATTAAGAGTTTGACTGTGCCTTTGGAAGTAGGGAGCACTGCAGCAGCTGGAGCATCAGTGTGCCTGGCCTTTGCCTTAATGATGGTGTTACAGGCTGTGCCTAACAGAGATAAGGATCATGTAAGGTTGCCTTCTGCCTCCCCAAGCCCTCCAAGTGACCATGTGAGCTCTTATAACATCATCAAACACAGTTCAACAATTACTGTGCAGCTAGATGGAAAACCTGCAAAGAGCCCGCCTCTGCTTCTCAAACTGCCCCTTTTGTGAGGCACAGGCACGGTTGTGATGCTGGTACATGGGGAACAGGGCATGCACAGTGGCAAGGAACAGAGCTAATTGTGTATTGCTGTGTTGTGATATGCTACAGGGGCACCCACGTTTTCACAGAGCAAGTGAGAGGAGGGGCTGTAGCCTCCTTCCACCAATACGGGGTTTTTCTCAGCTGCTACGCCCTCTTTATTCAATGCATCCCATGCCTGTGCTAAGCTGGAAAGAGATTCTTCTCCCCCAAGTCCAGACATGAAGTTCATATCTTCTTCCTGTTTCATGGAAGGAATAGCCAAGGAGATGCTCCTTTAGGTGCAGAAAGCTGCTGTGAGCTCTCCAGGGAACCTTTCTTGCAAAGCACAGTCACCAGCTGCAGGGGATCAAGGAGGTAAGAGGGGCCCGTGTGCTCACACGTATTTCCAGGCCCCGTAAGAGTATAGAAGTGTGTTACACTGCACTGTGGCTCACTGTGGTAAAGTACAACCTGGTGATGGGAAAGGAAAAAAATTCCTCTGTGGAGATAACTGGGGAGTAAAACCTTGGACTCTTAGGTGCAACCCAGTTCGAGGTACAATACTGGGGTTAAGCTTTGCTCTGTTAAGTGCTTGATAAAATAATGGGTTGATAGATACCAAGATGGTATCTAAAATCATATTTAAGATTGTGTGTGGGTTTTTTCCAAAACAAGGCTCTTCATCAGTATGTGCACATGTAGCAGTGTGTCAGGGGAACACCTAAGGCTCTCTAGATAAACACATCGCTCCTCTCCACGTGGGAGGAGCAGCCACAGAACTGCATCACACCGAGCCCTGCTGGGTGCTCCTCCATCTGCAACCTACTTGGTATGCAAAGACACCTTTCCTGCAGTGAAAGGGCTTTGATTCACCCAGGTCGAGATCACTTTATCAGCATTGCAAAAATGCCAAGAGCCTATACAGCAGATACCCTTCTGCTTGGTTTGATCATCTGCTACATAAGTGATCCTAGAAGAGATAATTTGGAAAGGTGTGTTTATTGCTCTGCACCTAGCAGATAGGGATATGCCTCACAGTTGCACAAACATGCCCTTGGCTAAAGTCTGTTGCTAAGCAATAAGATAAGGAATGTATACAAATTTCCAAATGTTCAAATTTTAGGGCTCTAGGTATTCATAGGAGAGAGGCATAGCAGCATCTTGCCTTTGTCCACAGCCCCCAGAAGGAATGTTCATCCTTATTAGCCTGGGAACAGCATTAAATTGTAAGGATCTGCTTTGTGTTCCCCTTCCTGCAGTGCACAGCAGAATAAACAGGTCAGATGAGTAACCAGCTGTACTTCTCATCTGAGGTGACAAGGTACAGAGAAAGGACGACTCCTTCTCCCAGTGTCTTTATTTATGAGAGACTTTTGCACATGGAGATCATAGAATCGCAGAATACTTTGGGTTGATAGGGACCTTTAAAAGTCTTCTAGTCCAACACCTCCTGCAGGGAGCAGGGACATCTTCAACTGGACCAGGTTGATCAAAGCCCCTTCAGCCTGACCTTGAATGTTTCCAGGGATGGGGCATCCACCACCTCTCTGGGCAACATGTTGAGCGTTTTACCACCCTTGTTGTAAATTACCTTCTCCCTTATTATCTAATCTAAACCTACCTCCCTTTCAGTTTAAAGCCATTCCCATTGTCCTATTACTCCATGCCCTTGTAAAAAGTGCCTCTCCAGCTCTCTTGTATCCTGGGAGGTGCTGTAAAGTCTCCCTGGACCTTTCTCCAGGCTGAACAATCCCAACTCTCTCAGTCTGTTTTCATAGGAGAGGTGCTCCAGCCCTCTGAGTATCTTTGTGGCTCTTCTCTGGACTTGTTCCAATGGCTCAACATCTTTCTTGTGCTGGGGGTTCCAGACACTCCAGGTGGGCTCCAGAGGAGAGCAGAGGGGCAGAATCACCTCTCTTGTCCTGCTGCCCACACCGATTTTGATGCAGCCCAAGATACAACTGGCTTTCTGGACTACCAGCTGGACCACCTTGTTGCCAGGTCACGTCCAGCCTTTCATCTACCAAATGATGGGGAGGAGCCAGAGCCTTTCACTTCCCTCTCTCTCTCTCTCTGCCTCTGTGCATGCTGTCCATGTAGACCTTGTAGATAAGAGGTCACCTTGGTAGCATGTCTGTCACCCACACTGCCTTGTTCCCCTCAGCCAATGAGTCACTTCATAAGCAAAGGGGAACTTCCCCAAGGCGGGTCCCTGCTATTCACACCTCATGGACTGTGTCACAGACTTGGGCTGATTGCATCTGAAATAGAACCTGCTTCTGCATTCTCCACCTGCCCACAGCTTTGAGTCACTCAGTTTTCCCTCATGCCCCCTGAACAGTTTTCTCTGCTTTATGGCCTGCTGTTGGTAGATCCAAGCAGAGCTGTGGGGTAGGAAGTGAGCCCCATGCCTGCCTTTCAGCAGAGGACTCATGGAAAGCCTTCTTGTGTTCTGCTCTGCCTGTTTCTCCAGTGCATGTGAGGGAAAAGCGAGTAGCTGCAGGAACTTGGCAGCAGCAGTGCGCATGAGCTGAACTGACACACAGGGTGCAAATAGAGTCATAAAGTATATGTGGCAGTGTGATGCATATTGAAGCAATTTGCAGGGTAATGTTTCCCTGACTATATTCTTAGTAACAGGGAGAAGCGATCTTCCCACCTTTGCTATAGGCACATTGCAACACCCAGCACAGAGGCTGTCAGAAGCTGGATGCAGCGCTCTCCAAAGCCTGGGTTTGCATGGGCCCCATCCCCAATGGCCAGCCTGTATCCTGCAGCTCTGCACTGTGCAGAGGCCCTGTGCCATAAATCCACAAGTGGGCACAGGCCATTTCCTGTTCCTGGCTCTCAGCTGCAAATATAAAAACATGCCCAAGAAATGACTGTGTTCCCTCAGGAGTAAGGAAAGGCTAAACTAAGAGGAGAAAATTTTATATCCATGTAGTTACTAACTCTTTATTTGGAAAAAAAGAGCTGCTTGTCTGGTGCTTCTCGGACCTTTGGCTTAATATTAAAATGACCTTCGCACAAACCTTCTCCAGCTCCTTCCCAGAGGAGAAGACAGAGGTTACCATTTCCTTTCCATCAGCTCTTGCTTCAGAGCAGAGATTCAATAGCTGGGCTGCAGCTGCCCTCTCCAGTGAGGCCACAAATGAAGCAACTGCACTTAAACTCAGGAGATTTTAATCCCTCAGTTGACAGGGTGGGTCACTAAAATGCCAGCTGGCAAGAGGTCTAGTGAGCTTCCCTGGAATACATCCTAAAGCACGTGAAAGCTCTTCTGCTCATCTGCACTTTCCAGGTCTGACATCTCTGAAACTCTGGCCATGGGATTGCCTTTTCATCTCCTCTCTCCCTCTGTGCTAGCACCGGAGGTGTGTATTGCAGAGAGGCTGGGTATGCCAGCTGGAACAAAGGAAAAGGAGGTCGTTTCTTTTGGTATATCCACATGGTTCCTCCAAAAGCTGTTGCAAAACACCAGCACCATAATTTTCTGCCCGTGGCCTTGCTGGGAGAGCTTCCCTTTCACAGAATCTCAGCATGGTAGAGATTTGAAGGTCCATCTGGAAACCACCAAGTCCTATCCTCTTCTCCAACCAGAGTAGGTTGCTGATCTGGAAGGGTTTTGTCTGCTTCCAAGGGTGTATGACCCACAGCCCCTCTGGGGAACCCATTCATGTGCTTGACTACCCTCACTGAAAGAAGGTTGATTCCATTTTTAAATGGAATTTCTGGTATTTTGGTGCTGCCACTAACACACCCTTGTGTGAGCTGGGCCAGGAGTTCCTGCCTTCACATATCTGCTCAAAGAAGGATCACCCTCCTTTTTGTGCTGTTTCTGGGATGCTACATTTGTTCCCTTGTCAACCATCCCAAGAGAGGAGAGATGGCTCTTACAGGCTTGTAAAGTTGTATGTGCAGAACATAATTTAAAACACAACTTCATCTACTTGATATGTGCTTTACAGTCTCAGGCAGTGGCGCTCTGGACCACCTTCACGCTTTGCTGCCAATTTCAAGGCATCTTGAAATCATGCCCTACCTCTCCTGCAAGTAACTTGTTAACCTGCTAAGGATACTATTATTACAAAGCCTCTAAATCCCAACAACACCAGTGCCTAGGTTGCTATTAACAAACATGGCCAGAGCTTTCCTGCATATTCTCCTGGGAGGGTTTGATCATGGAAGTTACTTTTGTTATATCCAATTCCACTAAATATATCTCCAATTTTCCTACATCAAACGTTACATGTTAGGGAGCCTCGAATAACAGCTGCTGCCACTCATGTTAACTGAGAGGAGCACAAGACACTGAAGTGTCTAGTTTCTCATCACTTACAGGATGGATAAAAGTATCTGTTGTACTGACTAGTCCATCAAATATGAATGATGCAGATAGAGTGGCTGTTTACACACGGCGATCTATTTTAGTTAAATTGAAAACACACACAGGGGACAGTTTCAGCTTTAAGGATAGAAAACACTGGAAACGTCAGGGGTTTTTTTGTTTTGTCTTTTCTGTTTGCTGGTAACTATTAACTCTTAGGAGTGCCCAGTCCGCGGCTAGGAGAGGATGAGCCCTGCTCTTCTAGGACAAAGATCCAAATATCGTTAGCTATCCAACCAAATGTCACGAAATTGAGGACAAGGTGCTTGCCTTCTTTTACCCTTCTAATTTTACCAGAATACTCAACTCTTTTGTACAGCATTAACATAAGAATTTACAAAGCCAGTCCCTCTGGAGGATGACAGCAATTGTTTTGCTTAATGTTTAATGGCTTCCTCTCCCTCTAGACTCCGTGCCAGGGCATATTGTAATGAAAAGCTCTGGAAGAATATTATACCCTCACTTGATCTATTAGGACACTTTACATAGAAATTTATTTTGCACTACTATGAATTATATAAACACACAAATTAAAGATACATATGCAGAAAATGCTTGCAGAGAGCATTGTCTGCAGCAAACTCATTAGGAGAACAAATTACTTTGTAGAAAATCACTTAACCTTTGTGGATTTCCTGGTACTGTGTTTATTAATGCCCTTGCTTTATTTTGAAATAATATCTCTGTGTTGTCTGAAAACATGCTTCAGATTTGAAAATTAACATACAGCGGAAAAGTTTCCTATAAACATACTAATTTTATTGAAAACAAAAAGTGAGGTCTCATTCTGCACTCCTGTGTCCATGCACAGAAGAGTATGGATGTGTCACCCTGTTTGAAGACATTTGAAAGCAAAACTAGGCAATACAGGGCTAAACTCCTTCAGAGGAGGAAAAGGAAAATAATAAAAGGCTTTGGTTTCCATGAGCAAATGTTAATTGCAAGCGGAAGGCTTCTCTGAATAGCCTTTATCAGGATTTGTCCACCAGGCTCAGTGGCTAACGTTCTGCAGTGGAAAATATTTCTCCAACAGCAAATGGAGATGAAGGAAAATATCAGACTAACTTTCTGGCAAAAGGTTTGCTTCAGTTAGAAAAACAATGCTTAACATGCACATGTTTCTGTCAGGAAGGTCGCTAGCAGGAACATGGCAACTCTAGTAATTTCTCAAGTAGCAAAAACAGGATGTCTCAGGAATAGCAGGCTGGGTACAGAGTAACCCACACAGAAGTGCTTGGCCACAGGAAACTGTGTGTGCAGAGACCTGCATCTGTAGATATTTTCAGTGTCAAAGCTTTGCTGAGGCTTTACATAGTATTTTGGTGATAAAAGAACTATTAGTCACTGAAAATTTCAAGTGACCTCGGTAACCTGACTGCTGACTCATTCTGTGGCCCATCTTCTACAGTGGTAGAGTTCCCAGGTAAGTGAGGAGAAGCTGTTGCAGATGCCTATCAGGGTGACTCACTTGCCATCATGTTTCTGACTGCATACACATATGGGACTATGGAATGAAGGCAATAGAAAAATTTGGTTCAGTGGGTTTTAAGTCTGTAGCCTTATTTCAGGGACATAATATGGAAATGAAAGCAGGTGGTGATGCTGATGTGTACTGGAGCAAATCTATTACTCCTTAAATCTTATTGTGGTGTGGGGTTTGATCCTGCTTCTGAGGCGCAAAGTTGTTTCTACCTTTGCTGTGAGAAGGCCTGTCATTGTGTGCATGCTGCATCATCCTTGTATCTCATACAGCTATAATTATAACCCTGCAGGCTAAGTCAGTAGGAACAACAATTCCGCACTTCCACTGGGAGCTTCTAGGTGATATTAATACAAAGAGAATAAAACTTTGGCCTTGAGGGGAAAGCTCCAGCACAAGGCTACTTGTAATAATTACACCTATCACACAAGCCATGGCATTCTGAAATGAGCTGGCAAGCAATATAAACCTGACTGATACTCCAGCCTCCTTACAGGTTGGAAGCCCTGGAAGTGACTGCAAAGGCAGCAAGGCAGGCTGCAGGTTGCTCCCAAAGATGCATATGCTCCAGCTGGCAGCACATCTGAGTCTTGCAGTTAGTTAACTGTGGAGTAAGAAATAAGAAAAGAAAAAAATAAGAATAATAAAAAAAAATGTTTCCCACTTCTGCACATCAGCAGCTACTGCTTTATCCTTTGCACATTGTGGATTCAGTATGGAATGGCTGCTGGCAGGGAAAGGAGCGTGGATGTGGAATGTGTTGCAGACACTGCCTGCAAAGTAAGTAGGAGATCTGGAAGGTGGCAAGGGGAGGAATCAATTTGATGGAGAGAGGAAGATCTGAACTCCTGCAACCTCTGTACTCTGGTGTTTCACATCCACCTTAGAAAAGGAAGCAGCTTGTAAGCAACTGCTAATGCAAGATAAATTATGGATCAACAGACTTCAGTCCCCTAGGAATTATATGAACAATCTTATTTATTGCTGGAGGTTACAAGAGGTTAGCCCTGTGTATGGGGGATGTAAGATTTCTCAAGAGCAATACAAAGCATTTCACACAAGGGCTGAACAACTGAAGTGTCGAATCTCTAAAAGGTTCTGATCTTAACACATTAATTTGCAAAGACAAGTGAAGAAAGGTTACATATTTCTGGTGGAGACTTACAAGATGAACATCCCTTGTAACTATTTAGATTTTTCTACTATAGGAACAAAGGGAGAAGGTGATGCTAAAGTCAATGAGAGGTATGTTTTCCCTTTTTGTAAGAAGAACCAGTGAATTTTAAAACAGTTCTTTCTAGTGAAACCAAAACTGCTCTGATTTTGAAAGCAACTTCATTGTCCTGGAGCTAGAGCACAATGATTTGTAAGTTGAAACAAAACATAACTTTGTTTTAGTTATGTTTTAACTGACATAACTGATAATCTTGTCAACATGGTCTGGTTACAAATTGGTGTTTTCTAACTATAACAGTGAAATTCAGCTCTTGAACAAAACCGCTTGCTGGATATTGAGCATTTCCTTATATATTAGGTTTCGTATATTGAAGTTACAAGATCCACTGGATGAGGATGAAAATTTCTGGCTTTGTAGTAGATTGGTAACATGTTTCTCTCATGGGGGATGATGGAAGCACAGCTCTCAGCATTTTGGTTTTCCTGGTACAGTTATTAACATGAGGGAAAATGTGCATGCGCAGGTTTGAGAAAATGGACAGACTGTCAAATCCATTGATCAAATATTCAGAGAGATAAAAGTCGAGGACACTTTTCAATGCAGTAAGACAGACAGCTGTTAGTCTCTAATTCAATAGTGAACAGTGAACCCTATATGATAAGTCCTCTAACTCTTCTATTACAAATTATTCATGCTCCTCATTTTAAAAGATGTTGGGGTTTGTTTTTTTTTTTTCCTTAAAGCTCTTCAACATGCACATATTCCCGTCTTCCACTTCACTCTCCCAAATGTAATCATCTCTGTGCGTGATTGACCTAAGTGATCACCATGGTTTCCAATTCAATTCAGGTCCCCAAAGAGGTCTTTTAATTAAGGAGCTCTAATAGAATCTCAGAGAAAAGTTCTAAGTCCCCAGTCTTCAGGCTGTGAGCTACAGATCCCAGGGGTCTCTGTGACCAACTAGTACGAGCCCCTGAACATGTCCTTTGTGGAAAGGTCATATCCTATGCAGAAATTTATGTTCGTGAACCTTACAGATGTAGATATCCCATGGAAAATTTCTGGGATCACACAAAACTGAAAATTTCTATAGCAGGCTGCTGCTGAGCAGTGGGTAATGACCAGGAGAGAGGTGAGATGGAAGCAGGTGTGCAGAGAAATGTCTCTGTAGGAAATTCCACCTGCAGTTTGTGCCCAGTCTGTGTGGGGTGCTCAGCCTCACTCCCACAGCCGCAGCACTGGGGTGCTGCTGGTGCTGCACCCACAGAACACGGCTGTGCTCTGCTACATGTAAAAGTGCACTTGTTTTGGTAGCAGGACCCAGACTACTTAAGAACCAATTTCTACCCAGTTTTTCTACTGCAGATTTTAATCACCATCACTGGCATTGCAGAGTGTGATTTCCAAAACTGCTTGGGACTGGTCTCAATTTATTCCAGTGGGGTCAATCCCAGCTTGTGTGCACAGGTGTGCAGAACAGTGCATGCTGATGTTTGCTCAGCAGTTGGTACTGTTCTCCAGGAAACCACCTGTGCTTGCTGGACTGTGGATGCAGTGTTTGGCAATGTTGTGCAGAGGCACTTGAGAATGCTTTCACACCAGGAACTTCAGCATTAGACACATAGGAGAACAAAAAGTGGAACTGGAAAACACTTCTAAACTCTTGCAAGCATGGCATTTGCTGAAAAGTAAAGTTCCAGAAAACTGAAGCAACATATAAAACTTGAGATAACTTTGATGGATAGCTCTTGGCTGGAAGACAAAAAGAAAAGCTTAAATGTTCTGTGTCGATTGTTTCAGGATTAACCATCTTGAAATTTTGTTTCAAAATGCTCTCCCTTCTGGCAATTCTCTCAAAACTTCTGGTCATATAAATCTGAATTACTGAAGATACTGCTTGAGGAGTCCTGTCAGAACAATATTTTGTTTAATTGGAAGCTTTTTAAAGCTCTTTATTTAGTTGAAAATCTCTGAAGTTTTTCTTCGGAATGTAACTTGAAATAATTTTAATTTTTTCCAGCTTATTACTTCTCTGTTAGTCAGCCGAACAGAAAGGACTTTGCGAGTACCCAAAAGGGATGACGAGAGAACAGAGGAAAAAAAAAAAAGAAGGTAAAAGCTTTGGCCATGATAACTCATCCCCTTGGCACAGCACTACTCCAAGGCCAGACCTGGACCAGCTGTCCAGAGGAACCTGGTGTCCAAGGCACATTTCTGTACCTTGTAATTGAACCAACCTGTGCCTGATGTGGGCCACTGATGATTTATAGAAGTTGTTTATAGTGCATTAATATAACAAGTGAGTGGAAACTTCCATTAACTCCTCCTCCACAGAAGAGACCTTGAAAGAAAAAGGGGTTTGAAGGAGGGCTGCACCATGCTGTGACTCGGGTATGGTAGTAAGGGGTGGGAGGCAGACTGCAGAAAGGAACAGAGCCTGAGTCACAGTGAAGCAACCAGTTCTGCACAGAAAAACACCCCTCTCTCGGCTCCACTCCTGGCAGAGTTGGTCTTTCATCTGGTGAAAAACGGGGATGAAATACCTCCCTTGCTACCCTTCGGAAAACACTTCAGTATCCTCAAAGGAGATTTAAAGGCAGCATCATTATAAGTGGGAAATGAATTGCTCTCTTGCTGGATTTAGCAGCTTCCTGTTTTGGAAACCTGAGATGCCATCTCAAATTTCTGTTTGTTGTCAGCCTGGAAGAAGAGACTCAGAGGCTGCAAAGCCTCTGGTGAGGCAGTGCTTCATTTACTAATTGTCTCTGCCAGACAATGCCATTTACACTGAGCACAAAATCACCTCTAACCTCCGCTAACCAGAAAATCGTTATATCCTTAACTCCCATCCTGTGGAAACAGTACCCAGCACTGCAAACCCGGACTCTGTGTGTCAACCCCTCTCACTGGACAACAAAATACAGGGATAATTATTGCTGATTCATTCACAAACATCCTGGTTTTCAGACACAATTACAATATCATAAACAACTGCATTATAAAAAAAGATGTTTGATTTGTCATGCATAATGTAATGAAGTGTTTGCTTTGAGGACTGCGCTGTTTGAGAGGCACAGGACTGGCACCTGCCCTAAGCATGCTGTGGAGGGGTCTGGGTCCTGTGCTCTCTGGCTGGACTAGGGTCTTTGGTGCAGAGCTGAGGAGGTTCAGAGAGGTCTTTGCAATCAGGAGGCTGGTGAGAGGCTGCTTGGTACCTGCTCTTACTCTCACAGTCTGAGGTTTTCGCATGTTTCTGTCAGAAAAGCTGGTGAGGTTGGGCTTTGTCTCAGTGAGAGCTCCTCAGTAAGGAAAGCATCTCCTGTTTTACAGTTTTTATCGCTCTTTTGCTTTTTTAGGCCAGGTTGTAATGCTTGCCATCTTTGCTTTATAAAACTCAGGTGTTCTGCCTACCTGCTTCTCCTCCTCCATTAGCCAGATGATCACAGCAGCTACATCAGTTCTAAATGGGATCAGATCTGAAAGTTGCAGCTCTGACACTCAGGGCAATGACCTGCAGGGATTTTTCCCCTCCATTGTTTAACATTTGCTTAAGTAGGAGCACTGAGAAAGCTTTTGAATCTTGCCCTTCAGCTGGTGGATCTGCGGGGATGTTTTGGCTGTGAGATGTCACTCTTTGTTTTGGAGACAACACAGCACAGGAAACTGGCTTGACAGCCACAGCTCACTTAAATGCTCTTCTGGCTGCTAATGGCAACGCAATAAGCCAGTGTTGCCCAAGTCTATTTTCTCTTACACCAGTCTTTAGAGAGCAGGACGTTATTTTTCCTTTGTTGCAAAGACTGGTTCAGGCACGTCTGACTGGGATGTGACATTTCCTGAGGGATGTGGTTAAAGACAAAGTAAACGTTGGTGCTTTGGGGATTCCACAAAAACCTGATAGCCTGAGACTGTCATGGAAGAGAGCATCTGGGAAGCAGCACTGCTCCTCATCTCTTCCCTTGGGAAGTTTAGGGGACTGCTAAATATCAGGAACTGCTAAATATCTGGACCTCACACAAAGCAGGAATATACTATATGTATCTGAACATTCTGGTGCAGAAAGAAGTGGAGGTATGAATCAATTATTTAAAATAATATAGAATATATAATAAATTATTAAAATTTATTAAATTATTCTTAATGACCTTTCAAGAGTATCGTGTCAAAATTATCACTGAAATGCAACTTGGTTCTCTGCAAGGGGAGAAGTGATTCTGTATTAATGGTGGAGCTCCTTCCAGCAAAAATGAGGGGCAAAAAGGCTTATTTTCTTCCCACTTCAACAGCAAAGGAATGTTAAATGTTTGTGTGATGCAGAGAGGGTACCAGGCAATGTACTAGCAAAGGTGAGTGGTCTTCCTCAGAGGGGAATGAACAATGAAATTCTCCAGCTTTTGCTGGGGTTCAGTTGCAGGCCTCCAGTTGAGCTCCTGCTTGGAGGGGACATGGAAGGCTTCTTCCTCCCTCCTTCCCTCCCCCACACCAGTATTTTGCTCCCTCTCTGTATCAAAAGAAAGATGAGGAAAAAATCAGAGCCAGTATTTTATTCACTTCAATTTTCAATTTTTAAGACCGTACGAGCAGCTAAAGGACTTAAATCTGTTATTGCCACAGAGGAACCTTGTTCTACTTGAGTTCGCAGCTGAATACACTCATAAACCAAAGCAGCCACAGTTAGGAAGAAATGTTCTTTAAACACCTCATCCTTAATCTCATTTGAGTATGAAGCTAAGGGACGGACTTTTTAAGCAGGCCCTCTTGAAACCTGCCCAAAAGATTAATGTGTAAATGCACAGAATGCCCTGGAAGTTCTTGAATGGAGACATTTTATTTCCAAATAATCTCAGGAGTAACTGTTCGTAGCAAAAAGATGATTAATGGCATTGTGGCCAAAGTAAGGTGAGTCTCTAAACTTGACAGCAATAGTATTTGCACATCACCTCGATGTTAAGAGTTTCTCACATTACCTTTGTTTATTTTTACTGGATGAAGCACAAGAAAAGCATGATGCTTGCTTAAATCTCCACAAATCCAAACATCTGAAGCTACATTGCTCCATTTTCCTGGCTCTGTTCCTTTCTGAAGGCACGCTGCTTGCATGCTCACTCTCGTTTTTCCCATGAACTACAGGGTGTAGGCCAAAATACCCTTTCCAACTGGTAACTCCTATGCACATTGGGTTCCAGTTAATATAACAACTGGACATTTCATAATGTTTGAAGCATCCATGGCATGAATATATTTAAAGTCCTGAAATTAGCAGGAAATATCAGGAGCATTTTTTGTTTTCCACAGGGTCAATTTTATTAAATTCAGTGGAAATATCTTACAATGACAAAAAAAAGTTAAAGTTACATGGAAAACCGATTCTGACACTCGTGACAACAGTATCAGAGTGGCATGTAGGACATGCTTGGATGTGCAAAAGCTGAGCATCTCTCTGTGCACTGGCTCAGGGAGGTTCTTCACTTGTATCATCATGGGCTGCTACGCAATGGCGCAGCGTTGCATCCCCATCAGTGCTTTAAGCCACTGGCTGGCATGTGTTGCTGTGGGAAAATGAGCTGGATCTTTTAGTATCCAGTCACCTGGGAACCCGCCTCGGTTTGCTGGAGCTGCAGGCACAAGCCAGTTCATGACAAGCAAAGCTGGAGGAACCATCTTGGCAACTGCTGGGTCAGTGGTTACCTCTCCTCCTGCCAACATCACTGACTGATGGACGACTGAGCTTTCCATTTCTGGGAAAACAACCTTCTAACTGATCATGCACCGATATCCGCTAGCACTGAACAACAACTCAGCAGTAAGGAAATGGTCCCTTGGAGCCAGGCTTAGGGAGCAGTCTGAGGGTCACTGAACCAGCACAAGTGACAGGGTGCTGGTGAGCGAGACCCCCTGGGCTGGTGGCAGCAGCCACCCTGCAGGTGGCAGGTGCCAGGGCAGTGCTGACCGGCTCCCAGATGGGTGCCACAGCTGTCCCTTTGGGCACAAAGCAGCTCCCCTTAGCCAAATAAGGAAGGAGAGGAGTCTCAGCTCCACATGCCCATTGCATAATTGTCAAATATGCCTGTAATACAATTGAGTCAGAGGGAATTATTGCTGCAGCACAGTTGCTTTGGGAAGCCTTCCTCTTGTAGGCTGAACTGTAACTATCAAATCTCTGTCGGTTTGGCTGAAAAAAGATAATGGCAGCGATGCCTTTTCACGAAAAAGGATTGTTTCCCACTCTGCTGTCATTAAGAAGAAGTACAAACTAGCCAAACTCATTCTTTACCAAGACTCTCTGAAAATGGAACATTTTTTGGACAAAATAACTGTAATTCAAACTGCAGCAGCCAGTGCTATGCCTGCTTTGGTACCCAGCCAGTGAATTTTAAAGTAAACACCCTCCAGGACTGTTCTCCACTTGGATTTATTAGTCATTACCAAGAAAAGATAATTAGCACTTCTGAAGCACTGTGATAATCAGTAGCACGAACTGTTACCAATAGAAACGGCCGAGGTCCTTGCGTGGCGCAGGAGTCTGCAGCTCCGCTGTACTCCCTGTACGGAATGAGTACACGGGTGGGCAGACCCTCAGCTGGGGGAATGCTCAGAACCAACTGCTCCAGTGGCGCTAATGACACTTTACACGGGATAAGGCAGGGAGGGGAGCTGTTCCCTGGCCTGTTGGGCTTTTCCTCCTGTTATCCTGGAGGCAGGCAGAGTCATTTTTGTTATAATATACAATCCTCCTTGTTGGTCAAAGGCAACGGCACATACTACTCCTTTACTGCACAACGGGAAAACAGAAGGTAATTATTTTTTCTTTTTGCATGCACTCTGCCAAAAAAATAGCAAAGAACCTTGTGGTGGAACAAGAGGAACGTGATACTTGAGGCAATGATGTGGGTTTTTTATCTTCCTCTTTCAAAACTAATGAATGAGAAAACTCTGTTAAGACTCAAGTCAGTGCTAAAACTTGTAGAATTGGTTCTCCAAAGTTATTGTTCCCCAAACTTCCATTACTTATGATCTGTAATAACCATATGAGAGATGGGATGCAAATCTTGTGTTCTTAAAACTCAAACCCTGAGCATTAAGCATGCAGGCATATTACGCATATTACTGAGCTCAGGGAAGTAAGTCTATCAGATTTATCAACATTGCTATCTAAATAAATAGTACAATAGGCTTGTCTGAAGCAGTTGTGTTTGTTTTTCTGTATCTGGAAGCGTGAACAAAATTCATGCTGAATGAGAGAGGCAGCATGTAAGTTTGGGAAGACTTTTGTTTTGATGAGCACGATCAAAAATATAGCTGGAGGATTTACCCCCAAAGTACCTGTAAGTCTGCAATCACCACTCTCTCTCCTGCATTGTACAGAGCATTTCTAGCCAATACAATACCTTTCCAGCCAAGAGGTACTTTTTATCCCCTGGGAAGCATGCAGGAAATTTCAGAATGGAGTCCAGTATGCATGCAAAGTACTTTGTCTGCAATTGTTGTGGGGGCTGTGGTGTGGTGAGCTGGTAGAGGGTACCATACCCCTCTGATTCCTGTTGACAATGGCCTTTACTCACGTACATCTTCCCCACTACATATGGAGCAGAGGCTCTTAGGACTGAGATTCCAATGCCAGCAATGCTCATTAATGCACACAAGATGGGACCACCCTGGCAACATCTGACTTGTTGATGCACTCAAAAGTATTCATGAATGTTTGCCTCTCTTCCAGGAAGATGAGTGCTGTGGCAAGTCTCATTATCATCAGGATGAAGTTTGCCTGATTGCAACAAACGTGATGGGCTGGTGGCTGTTTACAAGCTACGTGTGCAGAAGCAAATGGATCTGTGAGTGTTTGCATTTCAGCTGCTGCTGGGAAACAGGCACCCTCCTGCCAGGTCACAGACCAGCTACGTTACAGACCTCTTAAAGCGGCTCCTTGGTCGCAGAGGTGGATGCGCAGCTTGTCCTCAAATAGCTGCCCAGTACACAGAAGTTACTATGGCAGTGCTTTGCAAATATACATTGCACAACAGAGCAGGGACTGCGACCACACGGACTCGTTTTGCGTCTTACACAGAAGGTTCACTCCCACCCTGGGAACTGTGGAGCAGAACAAACACCAGAATATAATATCTATCTATCTATATCTCTGCTTCAGTCTATTGTCAGATTGCATCTGACTGTGGAACTGACTTTAAAACACCTGGGTAACAATTTACATATTATGTCAACAATAGCATCTCTCTCCCTCCCTTCCCTCTTTCCCCGCCCCGCAGCGCAGAGTGAGCCAACTTCAGAGCATTCTTCACAGCAAAACGTGTCTCAGCTGCATCTTTTTGTCTTCATGAAACTCCTTTGATTCTGGTACTCTAACACCTACTACTTCCTCTGTTGCTGGTGCTATTGCAAACAAGAAATGCGTCTGGGGAACACCATCTCCTTGGAAACCTGCCCCTGGCCTAAAAAAGTCCGTTTGGGTGCCCGTGTGGCACTGGAAAGCCAGAGAACTCGTGGGCTGAGCACCCTTTATGGCTGGGCTGCTTCCACCTGGAGCGAAATCAGCCTAGATGAGATCTGGAATCCCTCACTGAACAGATAAATAAGCTAGGCTATTGTATCTGCATCATTTAAGGGGAAAAAACCAAAAATATTGGCCTGGGAGTGCACCAGGCTGCTGAGAGGAACCTGAGAGCAACGTGCTTCCCTCAGTGCAGGCATCTTGAGGGAAGGCTGGGGGTGGGAGTTCTCTGATGGTGTGGGCTGGGAGCAGCACAAGGGCCCAGCTCTCCATTAGCCTGCAGATATCCAAATAACTGTAAACAACGCTGACTTCAAGTCTGCTGCCAGAGCCTTGGGCTCTGTAAGAAACAACCTCATTTTATTTATTGCCTGAGGATATCACTATTTCCAGAGTGAACTAGTTGTGGATCACGATACTGGGCAGAATTATAATACAAACTGTGCTTTAGTGCAAACTTATGAAATGGTCACAAATCTTCTTTGGACAAAGATGGGAGCAAAGGCCCNTTTTTTTTTTTGTAGTAAAGTGCAGCGAATTTCAGCATCATCTTTACCTTGGGACTGGTCTGGACAGGGCTGGCTCTTGTGTGACACCTTGGTCCAGCTCCACCTCACTGCCAAGGCCCCGGGGATGTCATGCAGAGCAGAGCTAAGGAGCAGCTCAGCAGGGGCTGTGCCAGCTGCATCCCCTCCCTGGCCATGCCAGCCACGGGGAGGCTGTGTGGATCCAAAGCTCCTCACTGTTACATCTGATGCAAAATGATGCCACTGAAGGCTCAATTCTGTACCTCTAATGTGAAATTTCTATGGACAATCCAAAGATTTAGTTTTACGGAAGAAGCAATTCATATACACACATACTGCCTTCAGCACACTTTCCCTTAAAAGACCGCTGCCTTCTTTTATGTCATCAAAAGGTGGATATGAAAATGTTTTGTGCCAGGAGTGGTAATGCAGTAGAGCACAGAGTTCAGTCACTATATACTGGTAAACACTACATTCCTCACTAAACTGATGCAATATGTGATTAATAAGAATGAAGCTCAGAGCTTATAATTAGTTACTTCATGTAAGGCCTTTCAATAAATATGTAAGTGGAGATATTTATGTGTTTTTAATACTAGTTCAAGTGTGAATTGATTTGGTCTTTGGTCTTTCTGCTTTTATGAATTATACTGCCATAGCAGCTTTATTTTTAAAAAGTATTTTTAATTTAAATTGGTCTAGGCAAGTGCTACACTAAGTATAGTGAGCATATACAGTATATAAAAGCAAGGCAGGAAAAAGGATTATCAAAATAGATGAAATGATTTTGTAAACGGCATATATTGCATGTCTATTTGGTGCAATTGTCATTCTTGTCCTGTCAGATCTGTGGGTAGACAGCCTTAACACAATTTGGTCAAGTTAGTTGGTGAATTTACTCCTATTTAGAGCAGGTCTGGGCTTTAATTCAGGGCTTGGGGATTTTATCTTCAATGAACACTGAAAGGTGCAAGTGCTTTGAACAGCTGTACCCTAGCACGATCATTCTACAGCCACCTTGAACCAACACTTTGAAATAAGCCTTACTATTAACTTGAACAGGTTATCCAGGCACCTGTGAAGAAAAAGGCATTCTTTGCTTCTGCCTGTTGCAAATTCTTCTACAGTTTGGCTTGTCTAAGCTAAGCCTGTAGACCTGAGCCCCATCCTGGAATTACTTAACCCAGTTCCAGGTTACAATGGCACTTTTTTGTTGGGCTTTTCTTTGTTTATCCGCTGGGTTTTGGTGTCTGTCCACACAATGAAAGTGCTTAGCTGCAGGGAAAAGCTTCAGAGCTCCCTGGGTATGACGGTGAATGGAACGACAGGACTGCTGGATTCAAGGTCCAGGGCAGTAAGGAAACATTCGATGGCTGCTTCGTTTTTCCCCTGAGCTTGCAAGACCTCTCCAAGGCTGTTCCAGGCAATGTGACTGGTGGTCTGGATCCGGATGGCATCTCTGAGGACTTTCTGGGCCAGTTCCCTCCGCCCAAGTCTGCTCAGCACCAGGCCCTGTCAACAAACAAGTGATGAGCAGTTAACAACAGAGCAGAAGAGAGGAAGAAATGGATCACCCCAAGCTCTCACCAAGCTGCCCTATGAGTGCCTCCTATGCAGGAGGCATCTCCACCCATTTCTGAAGAATAAAAGTGATCAGTTGTTAAGTTCTGTGTTTTTTGATAGTGATGCACAATTTAAAAAGTAATGGTGAAAATTTTTTCAAAGCAGATTCAGATTCAGCTCTGCAAGTGCTCCTTCTGTGTGTTACTGGGAGAGCGTTTACTGGTGCTATTCAGAAGAAAGGTTACAGGCCCTTTAAGCATCCTTCTCTCCTTGCCCAGAAAATATACACAGGTTTGACTACAGTCAGTATCTGAATTCATTCCTCCGCATCTGCAACACCCAGGTGAGGCTGAGGTAAAGTCACTCATCTCCTACATCCTGGCCACACTGAGATCCTTCTCAGCAAACGAGGGGCAGAGGGATGTGGTCTCCTTCCAGCCTTCCGCAGGCAGGCTGTCTGTAACAGCATGGGATGTAACAACTCTGTCCTCCTGCACTTCAATGTAGATCCTAAAGCAGTGTGGGGGAAGAAAAGGATGGAGGAACCTTGTTTAAAAAGCTGTCCTCAGGGTAAGAAAAGACACAAGTGGGTGTAACCATCTGGAAGGAACAAGAGGGGGAGGATGAAAGAAGTGTTAGGAAGAACATGTGTTCCTATAGGGCTCTCATGGATGTGTCTGAACCCACAAAGCACCTAATGAGCCAGGCTCCCTGTTAATTACACAGCAGCCAACCACATCAAGTCCAAATGGTTATAGGGGCTTTGCAGGCCACAGCGTATACGTGGCATTTCTCTGTGTCCTCCTGAAGGTGCACACACCGGGATGAGCCTTCCACCAGCTTCATTCAAGTGTGGCCTCTGGAAGAAGCAGCCAGCACTGCCTTGTCACCTGCCAAGCTCTGCATGGCCTCTGCCCGCACTCGCCCATGGAAATGCTGGCAAGTGAGATGACTGCCTGACTTCATGCTTTTCCTGGGACAATGTAGTAGGTGGAGGCATATATATAAAGAAAAGCATTAGCTTAATCTTTAGTTTAATTGCCTTCAGTGCATATGAAAATATGCAAGAAACCTGAAATCTCTCATAACTACAACCCAAGTAAATTTCTGATGAAAGAATGGTGATGGCTTTTAGAAATAGTGAAGATTTTTCCTCTGTTTTGTTTTGTTTGCTTTTACAAAAGTACCATTAAACACAGAGTGCATCAGCATCCTTAAGGCCAGTGATAGTACTAATATCTACAGAAACACATTAATTTGCCTGAGAGAAAAATTAAGAAACACCCATTTAATCATATATTGGCGATGCTATGAAAAGCTGTGCGGCATCTGTCTTGTCCATAACCTTGACCTGAACAATCAAGTCAGTACCAAATCTAATAATTTAGAGATGCAGGGGTGTTTTTTCTTTAGGTTCCTCTCTATGTAGGAAAAGGACAAGGCAACAGGGTCTAATCTTACAATCCCCTTGGGAGCAGGCATACATGGCACAGAGGTTCCCTGGTGGGAGAAGCTGGTTCCCCTGGAGGTAGCTGCCTGGAGATAACTGCAGGCACGTAATGACAGACTGAAAGGAATTTGTGCAATTATAATTTGAGTCACCCTCCTGACAGGGATAATGAGGCATAGAAAGGGCAAGTAGTGTGGCCATAGCAAATCTGCTGCTGAGCCAAGAATAGACAGGAGCTATCTCAGCTCAAGTTTGTCCTCGACCACAAACCCACTCTTCCTAAAATCTCTTCCTGTTGTGCTGACCGAGCAGAGCCAATTGTGCTCTCTGGTGGCCGGGGACCCAGTGCTGTCCCCAGCCTGACACTAAGCAGCACTGAGCCTCTCCGTGCTCTCAGAGGGCTGCTGGCCCTGGAGGCACAGGGGCCAGCGAGCCAGTGCAGCTGCTGCCTGTCATGCCTCTCCAACGAGGAGGGGAATTCCCTGCCCGGCTGACATCTCGCGCCTCTCAACAATGCCGCAGTGAAATCCACCTCATCGTAAACTGCTCGTGCAGCACAGCTCCCTTGCGTGCCCCAGCACCCTTGCTGGTCAAGAACGAGAGCCTGGTGTGGCTTCCCTGCCGCAGCTCCCCTGGGTTTGCTGTGCCTGTGCTTGAGGCCCAAGAGGAGCACTGTGTTCTGCACACCCAGCTGCTGTGCCCACCGGGGGCAGATGCCCACCAGGAAGCGCAGCTCACATGAAAATTTCCTCTTAGGTATTCAGTGCTTTCAAGCTTGCCAGTTTAGTTGAGAAAACGTCTGTGAACCCTCAGAGAGAGCTATTCCAGGCTCCCCAAAGCCAGGGGAAGGCCTCCTGTTGATGCTGTAATATACTGCGTGAGTGAAAATCTGCTATGTTTTTGGAGGAAACATTTGCTAAAGGAGTTTGAAGTTTTCACCTCTTCCTTGCTTACATGCACAACTGACATTTGGCTGGTCCCGAATTCTGCCCAGGTCCGTGGCCCTTCCCAGGCATGCCACCATCCTGCTTCCCCCGTCTGATGAGGAACAGCCCCATGCCCTCTTCCTGCACACACGCCTGGACTTCCATGCACACGACACTGGGCTCCAGGCCTCAGCCCAAGTGGAGGCTGGGGTGTGGCCAACCCAGGTCTGCCAACGCTCCCCAGCCCCAGCACAGAGACCTACTCCTTTGCCCAGAGTGAGCTGTGACAGATGGCATCAGCCTTTTAGCGAGGCTTAACTGAAGCGGCACAAATACGCGGCTGATGTTTAAAGGACAGGTTGAACATCATTAATTCTGCGTGCAGGAGAGTCTCTGGCTTTGCATTTCCTCTTTCCCCTCCTCCCCACACCGCTCCTTGCAAACCACAAGCATTTTGAGAGCTGGAGGCTGCACAAACCTCAAGCCTCAAGAAGATGCAGCACTGAGCACTTGAGTTTTTGTTTCTCTGAGGTATTTGCACTTGAGAGCTTCTCCTTGCTACTGAATTTCTCATTTCCCCATGGAGTCTGGCTTGCTATAAACAATGCCTGCATGTTGTTGCTATGTAGGTCCAGTTGGAATCTGCCTACAGTGCAAAAGAAAAAAATAATATCTAAATTCAGAAAGCCACCCACTGACAGGCAATTTGCATTTTTATCTGGAAGATTTTTTTTAAAAGATTTTTCTAATGAAAGTTCAGCTCCTGAGTTTCTATGGAAACTCATCTGCTTGGTGTGCATGCATAATTTCATAAAGTCAGATCTCAGGAAGATGAGCAATTAGTATAAATACAAACAGGAATGTGATTAAAGGTTTCATCCCCTTATTCCTGAGGAAGGAGGGTGGGACTGGATTTTCTTGTCTTTCCTCAGTTTCTATTTGTCTTTTTGCCAAAACAAGGCAGAAACTGGTGTACAAGGTAGTCTGACTCCTCTGCCACCTCCTGGCTAGCACTGGCACTTCTGGTTTTGCCCAGTGATTTTCCTTCCAAAGATGACAAGTACCTCTAAGTATGGCTCTCTCTGTCAGTAGTGTTGGTACTGAGTCAGACTCGAAGGAGCAATGAGGACAGGCTTATTTTTAAACTCAAGTAAATTATAAATAGTAAAAAAATCCCAAACCAACTCAAAAGGTGAGTGGGAATCATTTTTCCTTCAAACTCCTGTGGGCAGCCCAACCCCATGTCAGCCACACACAGGCATTTCATGTCCTGCTGGCACCAACGCAGCTGCACAGTGCTGGGCTGTGAATTCACTCACTCACTCACTCACTTGAGAAGGTCTGAGGGTAACCTCTGCAAATAAATTTGATTTCTTCTTAAGGTCTGAAGATGCACCTCGGGTCTTGTAAGCAGAGTGCTGAGGGCAGAGCACAAGCCAGAATGTAAAAGATGGCGCTGAGAGCTCTGGCAGAAGCTCAGCTGGGGTGAAGGGCTGCAGGACAGTCTAGCAGGGTACGAAGGCTGAGAGGGGACAGCGAATCTGGTCTGCTGATTTAGTGTGCCTTATGCTGACAGCTGGACTCCTGAATTGATGGTTTTTAATTTCATGGAACAGAAGGTGCCTATGGGAAGCTTTTTCAAAGGTATTTTTGACCTCGTCTGCATGCAAAACAAACAAAACCTAAACCACTTCTATGGTGACACTGGACTGGACTCCCTTGCCTTCAGTGATGTGATACTTAGCAACTGATACTTTAGTGAGGCTATTTTTGTTTTAGAATAGGAGAGCCATATTTCAATTTAAGTCAGATAAGAAAAAAAAGTGACTTATTTTCAATTTTCACTAATAAAGAAAGTGAGCATAAGCCACACTTGAAGTCCCACTTTTAGAAGGTTGTGAAATTTCTAGTTGTGCCTTCATTTCCTTAAGAGTTTCACAAAATATCTTCAAATGTTAGCTCATAACATTCCCAGAAAATAGTGCAGGAAGACTGCAGAATAAGCCTCACGTAAAAGCTGAAGTTTATTTTTAGCAATGAAAATCAAAACTTCCTTTGCAAATGTTTAGTTCAAACACCTGATGAGCTGTGGGGAGTTGTCTCCTTCCAAATAGGTGGCACAGATTAGCTTGTTCTTTCCTTTAGGGCTTGTATTGGAAAGAGATGTCCAGAAAAACATTCCATTTAATTCCTGGAAGGTCGCTTTTTGTTGTATTTGCAAGGTCATCTCATTTTTGGAGAATTTGTATAGGTGGACTAGACTCTATCCTTTACAAAAGGATTTTAATAATCACATTAAATGCAAATTCTCACTGTCTTTGCATGAGACTCTAATTCCAAAGTGAGGCTGTCTCTGATGCTTGTCTCTATTTAACAGAACATTTCTGCCTATCATTGTCTGAATATCCCAAGAAGTTTTCACAATGAATCAGTCTTTGCTGCTGGGCTTCCTTAAGTGCACTATTTAATTAATTTCAAGGTAAATGCAGTATCCTTACTGTCTACTCCAATCTGTAATGTGGACAAGTCACTTGTGGTTAGTAGGAGGGTAATCAGCAGCTGGCAAAAGCAAGGCGTGCTGCAGAAAAGTGATCATTCAGAAGTGTGCTTATTCAGCAGAACCTTACAAAAAGCCTTTCAAGATGCATTTGGCATTTAGTGATAACAGTCTCATGTAACGGAAAAATCCACACTGCTACAGGGCAACACATGCTTCTGTAATTATTTAGTAATCAGAGTAAGTTGTAAGCAAAATCTGTTGCATAAACCATGAAATATCAGTGTCCTTTTGGAAAATGGCAAAGATTAACCTTGGAAATCCTAGGTCTCCTAGAATAAAGGAAGATATATAAGTAGCCAATTGCTCCATGATTCTTTTCCCCTACATTCATGATCTTTGCATCTCTGAAGAGCCAGGATGTTTTTTTAGCTGTGAGCATTGAAGTGAGTTTTTGTTGCGCTGTCACTTAGCCACACAGTGCACAGCAGCGTGGGGGTAGCTAATCACCCACTGTGCTGATTCAGTCCAGGTTGTGGTGAACCTGAGCTACACATTTGAGCTCTGTTTTCTGAAAAGACACTGTAGGAGTACAGAGAGCAATCAGGGTCCTCCCACTGAACTGAGTTAGAGACCACATCTTAATTTGTTGCCCTAACAAAGGATGACTGGGATTCACTTCTGGGAGAAAGCTTGTCTTTCAGTGTTTCTGCTGCCTCCTTTGTTGAGAGCAGCTTTTCCTCCTTTTCCTTTCCCCCCGCCTCCATCTCCTCTGCCCAAGCTGCTGCATCCCCTGTCAGTCAGTGACGCTGAAGTGTTGCATTTGATAAAGCACAGCAGGGGAAGGAGAAGGGAGGAGAGGAAAGGCAGGCTGGGCCACTGCAAAACACAGAATGTGGAAAGGAAAAACGAAGGAACAGCACTGGTGGGGGCGAACTGGCAAGTGCTGGGAAAAGCAAAAAGCTCGAGATTGTATCATGATTTGTAGTACTTGTGCACTGCCTGCGGGTTTTAACTCAGAAGGCTCAGCCTGGAGACTTCAGCTGCAGCACTGCAGGCACCAAAAGGCGGCCTAGCCTTTGCTGTTTAAACTTTACTACAGCCTCTTTGTGCGCTACAGAGGAGTGTGAGGGAAGGAAAGAAATGAGACTGCAAGGAGGTGTCAGGAGAGACAGACTACCCGAGTGTGAAAACAGTAACGACTGAAGTCCACCAGAGACCAGGGCATATGGATATACTTTATCAATCACAGGGAGTGCAGGGACAGAAGAAAAAGCAAAAGAAAAGACCAAAAGTGGTGAAGAGAGGGACATCCCCTCCCTTAGCTTGCCAGTGTGTTTTCCAAGGCAGTGAGTAATTGAAAAGGCAGCATCTCACCCAGGCCCCCTGTGAGGCAACCCCTGCCCTGCAGAAGGGAAGCATTGTGTCATGCTGCACGCTGCCCTCTGCCCAGGCTTGCTGTCTCTATTTGAGTTCATCAAATGTTAGCAGGGATGCTTCTACCATGTTTGAAGCTTAAATGTGATAAAACATTTATTGACATAAAAAGCAAACCCTAAGGCACCATTTCAAACCAGGAGGCTCTGATCTCTTCACAGGGAGGCTCATACCAGCCTAGGGAGAATGAAAAGTTTTTCTGCCTTGTTGGATTGTCGTCACTTAAGCTTCATGCAAAGCAGAATCATTTGCTGCATGCTGAATATTCTCTAGACAGTTCTTCCTTTGCTGAGACCTACATGGAGATGAAGCAAAAAGCAAGGAAACCTAACAGGATGCCTCAATCACATATCTGAGAGCAACTAAATCTAGTATTTATTTCACAGTCTCTTTTCCTAGGGAAGGAAAGATTTCTCCCAGCCCTGATCTTAGCAGTTGTCACAGTAATGTTGCAATAAAGAACACAGGAGATTCAACTATGACTCAGGCTCATGGGTGTCATCTGTAGAAATATGCACCAAAAGAAGGTCCCAAACTAATCATAAATAACAATGAAGAACACATAATTTATAACATAAGGTCCCAATTCTGCTGTGCATTGTACCAGCTTCCCTGGCAGAAAGCCTTGCTGAAATTAGTGAGATTTGGCCTAAATATATCCAAGTATATCAAAATCTGTGCAGAATTGAAACTGATAACCATCAGCAAAGAGAGAAAAGGCATGTAACACACATGCAAGATGTTGAAGAGCAGCAGGTAACCTGCTGGCTAAAGCACTCTACTAGAAAGCAGTAGATGTGCTCTGCTGGCTGCTAATACATTTCACATTGAATAATTTGTCATTACTCAAGAACAATTCTGACAGCAGGGACAGAGTCGAGGGACAAGCTTTGGGAAGCAAAAGTCCTGGGTTTAAGTGTTCTCAGGCTAAGGAGGCTTGAGAACTTGCCTCTCTTGTGCCCAGTGGGTACCTGCTAACCTCTAGCAAATGTTTTTAAGAGGGCAGGGCAGCTGTTAAGCACCCCCATTGCCCCAGGGGTGTAAAAACTCCGCCTTTATTTTGATAGTAAGCAGGTGCCTATGTTTTGTTGCACCTAACAAGATGTTGCTGCAGAAAATGTCTAGGCTTAAGAACTGGACACCCAATTAATCTGAGTGTCCACAGTGTGCTGTGGCTGAGGAACAGGGAATTTCTGTTTTCTTAGGTATCCCTCCAGAGCCAATGCTGGATCTTTCCCCAGTATTTAATGCAGTGCTTTGAAACAAAGGAGGGGCTGATGTGCACATGTCCCATGCATGTTATCTGCCCCTCTGCATACAGAGTACATCTTGTCCAGATGTATGACTCATGAACTCACAGACAACAGCTTCAGCTCTGCTGAGGGTCTCTGAGCCTCAGTCCCACAAAACTTGTGGCCAGAGCAAGTGTTGCATTTGGTATGGCACTGAGGAGGGGCACAGCGCAGCAAAGACACGCTGACAGAAGCACGCCAATGTAGATTCCAGCAGATGTCTTCTGAAAGGAGAGCCGAGGTATTTAAAATATCTTAATTTGCTTAGTTTTCCACTACTGGCAGATTCTGGGATAGCACGTGATTAATGATATCCTCCACACGACTACAGCTGGAGCCTCCGTGTGCAGCATCGCAGCTGGGTGCTAAGCTTAGCTGAGCTGCTGGGAAACACAGCGAGCTGGGCAGGAACACACTGCTGTGGTCCAGCCAGTGCCTCCAGATTCTGCTCCAGTGCAAGGAGTATGTTTACCTATCGTCTCTTAACACAGAATCTCTCCTAAATCATGAACCTCCATGTACAAAGAGATTTTGCTGAATTACAGTTTGCATTTTCTGTTACATGCTCAAAAGAGAATGAATGAAGAAACTCCTTAAGAAGGTAAAGACTTGATAAATACTGCACATAACATTGGCATAAATGGAAGCTCCAGCAACACCAGAGAGCTGTGATGTTTTCGTGTTTCCCATTCGTTTGGCAAGAAAGGACTTCTACTTCCTTCTCTTGACTGTGGCCAGCTTGGTGTGCATCGGGACAGCTTGCTGAAAACCTGGAAGTCTTGCTAGTTCCCACGCCCCTGTTTGTGCAGCTGTGTCTTATGTGCCAGCAGGCAGCACACTGCTATTGTGCTACACACTATTTTATTTACTGTATTACTACAGCCTATGACTCTGTCCTGTCCTGTGATAACAAGCAGCCTAAATAGCACAGAATTTAAACTAATTATAACCGGTTTCCTTCTTTATGAAAAATAGTTTTTGAAGGTTGAAGTATAAAGGGGATAGTCATTCCACTCCTTCTCCCTCCTGACTCAGTTCCCTGAGCACTTTCTGAAATACCATTTATGGGTTCAGCTGCAGACCAACCTGACTACTACAATTTCTAGGCTTTAATTTGATCTTGGAGCAAAGCACAATATTGCTTAGTAAAACTACAGTGGTATCTCAAGGCCTGTGTATAGGAAATCGTAATTAAAGCTAGTAATCACCTGGAAGATCAGGTTGGAGCTCAACTGAGAAGCATCTGCTGCAGGTTAAGATCAGGCCAAGAATAATGTCTTTAGACCTGGATGCAAGTTTTATCCTCCAGAGATGACTGAACCACCCCAGGATCTCAATGGGTTTAAGAAATGTCTTGGGTTCTTCTCTTGTAAGGTGTTACACACACTTTGGAGAAGTGATCAGAGAAGAGCTGGGGAGTTCTGTCTAGCAAGATTTTACTGTGGTTTCTTAAGTTATACAAACAGAGTCTGAATAATGTGATAATGAGCACCTCAGGGACATGGAGAATAACTTACCATAACAGAGGAAAGCAAGTGATTGGCACAGATAAACAGGAGCTAGAGATTCCCTGGAAACGGGGATAATCCACCTCTGAGAAGCAGAGCACCAGCCCTCCCGCTAATGGACTGAAATCTCTGTGCTGTGCACTGGATCAGATTTTCTCCTTCCAGCGACCCCAAATGCCCCAGCAGGCCCTGCCTTTGGCTGACAGGGAAACTGCGCAGTTCCCCCAGGAGAGGAAATGGCCACTCAGAGTGTCTAAGTGATGGCTTCGGTGTCAGGGAATCACTTACCACCTTGTTTGTGATGGCTTCACTGTCTCTTCCGGGTGGAGGAAGGAAGCCTGGTCACTGTAGAGGAAGAGAACGGGCAACAAACCAGCAAAACAACTCTGTCAGCTCCTAACTGGTGCTCAGGAGCCCCAATCCTGCTGCACTGCCAGGGATTTGCTCCCATGGCTGGGCTACAGAAGCTGCCAGCTAACTAATGGATTTTCTGGGAGGATGGCAGTGGGGGAGGGCGGTTTCTGCAGCAAACAGAAATGAGGAGAACAAAGTGTTTGCAATTCCTTGGACAGTGAGCAAGCTGACACACAAACTTATTAATGTGAACATCCAAAATGCTCATTTCTCCTCGGGGAGCCAGTGACTAGAGGCAAAGCCAAGTTCTCTCCCTCAAGCTCAGCTGCTTCACCACAAAAATTTGAGTTAAGAGGCTGCTCTGAGGATTGCTTTTCCCCAAAGAGAGCTTAGAGCAGTTATTTTGGGATATCTGAAGCACAGGAACATTCCTGGGATTCTGCAATAAGCTTTAGAGTTGGGAAAACAGAATTTGCTAACCAGCCATGGTTTGGAAGGAGACTACGAATCATCTCAAAAAGCCCAGTGTTGCTCTACTGTTGTCCTTGGTAGAGATGCAAAAAGTATGTGCTGGACAGGCATCATATCCATCAGGTGAGCTTCTCCTTGGGTCAGGTTAGAATTAGTTTTGGTTGCTCTCTCCAGCCCAGCCCAGCCCAGCCCATAATCCACCAGTGCAGGGCAGGGTACTGCACTGACAGGCAGAAGGCAGCCGTCCTGATTTCCTTCTGCATGACTGGGGAAGCTCCCTGCCACCACAGCTGTACATACAACGAGCTACAGTCACCTGCTGGGAACTTCAGTGGAGAGCACCATCCCACATGTGCTGATGGTCCACCAGCAAGTGCTGTGCTGCTGATGTGCCATTTTTGGAAGGAGGTAGAACTAGCTATGTCACCCTGCAGAGCAGGCTGAAAATAGGATTGCACTCACTGTGCCATGTGGCTCAGCGGTATGTCAGGACATGTATTTTTAGGAAATTCCTCCTTTGGGCAGAAAGGGTGAAGAGCTTGGCCTGGTTTGCAGGCTGCTGGCTTTGCCCAGATCTTTCATTCTAGAGTGTGGGAGCATATCACTCACCAGTTGGTCTGTGGAGGTTCCTGGAGCCTGGGTACAGGGCTAGTCCTGGTAACCTCCTGATCCTGGTAGTGAAAGGGTAAAAGAGGACTGGTCTGGGGCTGTGCTTTTCTTTGTTTCAATGCATGCATGCTTGCTGTCTCTTCGCTGGTGCTTTCAGAGAGGGAACTGACCTCCAGCAGAGCAGGGATAAAGAAAAAAGTAAGGAAGATCAATGTCTTGGGAAGACTGTGGTCCCTGAGGAGTAACAATAAAAATGTACCTTTCAGAATGAATGTGTGAAGGGAATAAGGAGCTCAGAGAAGATATCTCATGCAGAGAAGAAACAGAGAGGGAGAGAGAAGCAGATGGTAAGTAGGGAATTTGCCTCTGATGAGGTACTTTCTGGGTGCAGCATAATGAAAAAACGCAGTACACCTCCAGGCCCAGCCAGTTACTGATGCACAGGCAGTGCTGTGAAAAGGACAAAGGCAAGGCAGTGCTGGGCTCAGAATCAATGTTTGATAGACACTTGTTGGCCTCCTCTTCTACCCAGAACATCATTCCTATCAGGCAGCATGTGTTCAGCTCCAGCATCTGGGTTATGATTTTTTGGCAGCTGCACAGAATCTCTGCTATTAAATCCCACCTGCCAGTCTCATGTCTGCTCTCAGAGACCTTTGCCTGTTAGCAAATGTTTCAAAATCACACTGTCAGGCACAGCATATCATTCTACAATCCTACCTCAGGCAAAAACCCTCATGCAAGGTCTCCTTTTAACTTCAGTGGGCTACAGAAGGGAAAGGCTAGAGGACAGGCCTTTAGGTAACAGGCAGAAATATTAATTTAGGTCACGGCTTGCACCGAATTCTTTTCAGCACTGATGTGAAACAGCTATTTTCCCCCTGAATTATCTGAATAATACTATTTTGTCTGTGACATTCTAAGAAGCTTTCTTTTGAGACATGTTCCATGGTGCTGCTGCACAGAGAGAATTTGTGAACTTTGTTCACTGGAATCTAGTCACATGAAGTTGTTCTCCCCCTCTTTAAAATTCTTCCCTTCCCTTCTCTTGCTTCTTAGCAGTCCCAGATGAGCAATACTACCAGTATGATGTGTGCATACTCTATGTCACTCTACTGCTGAAACAGTTCCTTAGTAAACAAAATGCAGAAATACAGCTTGCTCATCTATCTTGGGTAAGAGATCTACTCACAGAAATAACTGCAATTTTTAATTCTGCACAGCGAGAAAGGGCCTAAACTTCCACATAAATCATCTGCTGTTATATTTCACAATCTGATTTTCCCTGGCATGAGCCTAGGCAATGAGACTGGGCTTCTGGTGCAAAGGCCAACAACTCCTGGAGATGAAACAAGCTACTTGATTATGGTATCTCTAGAATTGCAAACAAAAGAGACAATCAGTGCTTTTTGATGTGGACATCTGTCAGCAGAGAAACAACTGCTAATTGTCATGTAATAAGCACACCAGACACTTCCATAGCAGTCATCTTTCTGGAAGTCAAGCATGAAAAAAATGTTACTCATCCAAGCACCAAGCATATTTTGTCTGAATCTGGCTGCATTTCTGCAACTGTTTAAAACTCCGAAGTGATACACTGCTTTTTTATAGACAGATACTTGAGATCAAAATACTTAGCCAAAATATAGCAATCAGTAATGGCTTTTGTTGGTGTGTGGTTATCTAGCTTTATATTCTAATATTTGCATTTTAGTTTTAGAAGCAATGTAGGTATAGTGAGAAAAGGTGCTGGTAGCTCACCTAAATACAAGCACGTGGGATTTGTAGAGAATTGGTTCAGTAGCAGAACTGTTCAGTTGCACTTCATTCAGAGAAGTTCCTTGTTCCCACAGAAGCACAGTAGGAGCTGTCAGTTTGGCAGCTACATGGCTCTACATGAGCTCTGAGCAATGTTAAAGCAGTACAATGCTGTCTAAAAGCCATGGGCAAGGAGGAATAGCTAACTCTCTTTGTATGAAAGGACTGACTCTAGACAGCCTTCCAGCTACAGAATCCATACACGTCATTTCCTAAAGCATCTGCGCGCCTCCCTTGCAGGCATGGGCTCATCAGCCCAGCATTTGATTGAAGAGAACGGAAAAAATAGTTAAAACTTGTCCAGAAACAACAGGTGAGGGGATGTCTTCTAATGACTAAACCAGGTTTGAACCAACCAAGAACTTCTTTGCAGTACCTCTTGTTTAGATGGCACCCAAGCTGCCTGCACCGCCGACCAACTATTTCGGTGGTTACATAGTTTGGCAGCAGTCTAATGATGGATACTGTATTTGGAACAAATTTTCTTCAGAGCCGCCAGAGAACTGCTTGATCATCGTAAGTGGGCATTACCAATCTCTCAGGATTTTCAGCAAACCAGTAAAAAACTCGACTGCCGAACCATAACAAGCCTGGTAACTGTTGCAATCACACAGAGCCATGCACATAAGACACATTTTAGCAGTGCCCAGAGTACTAAGCAAGAAAAACAAAATAACAAACGTTATTAAGTCTTTTTTTTACCAGCACAGAGCGAACCAAAGCTTACTGAGCAATAAAACCTTTAGCACTGTATCCATTCTCTAGTCTAGCAGAGATTTTCATTTTAATGGGGTCGGTCTGCCTTTGTCCCAGGAGGAATGGCCACGGGTATATTAAATGAGCCAGCCTGCATCTTTGAGGTGCCCAGGGAGGCAGCAAGGTGGAAAAGACCCATGATGTCGGGGGAGCACGAGAAAATGAGGAGAGGGGCATCTTCAGTTGCTGTTGTGTTAAAGGCTCAACAAAACACAGACTCTAGCAGCCGCAGCCCCTGATAGGGATGACGTACTTGTAAAACATTTACATTTTCAGCAGGATGTTTCTAATTAAACTCAATTGGTTTGCTCACCTGCTGGGAGTGACTGCTCTGCACCTCATCTCCCACTTCTACTTGAGCACAGAGGATGCAACTGCCGAGGCTACCACAAAGCGCTGTGTTCCTTTTGTGCACTGACAGTAATTGAGAAAATGGATGGCAACAGCCTGTTTTGTGTTTGCTGCTGTTCTAGGAAGTGCTTTATTTATTTTTTTTAATTTTTTTTTTTTTTCCCCTCCAGAGCATCAGAGGTTTTACAGCCCTTTTGCAAGAGTGGGCGTTGACTGACGGGGCTTTGTGTAGTTTCCTGACTGTAGGACATGAGGATTGATGCTGGTATTAAACCGCTCAGGTCCAAGGAAGGTACCCGTGCAGATCCTGACTACAATTATATCGCAAGGCAAAGGATGGTATTGAAGCATGTACCATGATAGGTGGCGTAAGACAGAACAGCCTGCTATCACCAAACACTTCTTAGCCTGTTTTATGAGCACAGCCTGACTCAAATATTTTAAGGGTTTTATTGATACTGTGTTATATTGTCTGAGGCATTTATGGTTTTGCCCAGAAAGGTCTGAGACAACCAAACCTTCAGAGAAAGCTGTTAAAACTGTGTGGACAGTCAGCAGGACTTCTGGCTTACCACTGCTGTCCTAGGCTACCTTTCTGCATGTTTAGGGAGCCAGCAGTTGTCAGTGAGATGTAAGTCATACCTCAAACGAACACTTGAATGTAATGGCCTTGTTGTATTGCGGCATTGCCCTGCTGTGAAATGAGAAAAATGCATTTGCTGTGCTGAGGCAGCAGGTCAGCATCCCAAATGTTCTCCCCTCCAACAAGCTCACTGGGTCAGAATAATTCTGTTTTGGATTGTACAGGACAGTCTCCTGGGTAACACGCTTCACAGCAAGGCTTGGGGGGAACACGCCCTTGAATGCAAGGCAGTCAATGAGATTTATAATTACTGTGTTTTATAACCTCGTTCATTCAGGCAGGGAAGGATACTGCTGAAGGGAGCTCAAACAAGAGAAATCATCAATCTGCAGCTACGTAAATAACTGCTGTTAATGTGATTTGAATCCCGGATGGCAGAAGGCACTCTTTTGACCACTCTGCTGTCCAGAGCCACACAAAAAATGCACACATTAGTTTTAAACTCAGGTGGCTGTAGGATGTGGAACTCTGACTTCAGCTACCCTCTCCCAGAGAAGGGCATGTAAAATCTACTCTGTATCACTGAAATCTGATTGCATTAAGCAAGGTCTTGGCTCAAGGCCAGGTCCCGGCTGTCCCTGCAGTGATAATGACCACTCTCCCCCGGGCTGCTGGGCACAGGCAGAATCCAGCTGCATTTACACACATGCACACATAAATTGTCTGAACATGGTGGTGTTAATGCCTTTGGGATGGCAAACTGAACCTATAGATGTCTCATCAACAGCGAGCCCCATGCAGAATGCATTTTATTTTTGGAAAAGCCTGGAGGTAAAAAAATAAAATCTCCTGGTACAGTTTATCTGATGCTTTGTTTTTGAGTGTCCTTGATGCATAACAGCATGCTATCATCTCTAAAGATTAAAAACAATCCCTTCTTATTGCTCTGCTGGGTATTTTCAAAGAAATTCATGCACAGATGAAAACAAATAAAAACAATGCCCAGTGGCTCTGAAGAGATCCTGGGCCTCCAGTTTTAAGTAGTCTGGAGACAATTTTAAACAAACACAGACCTACTAAATCCTTAGCTACAGCTCCAGTGAGGACATGCAGGCAAAACTTCAGTAGTTTTAACAGGGTGAGGCTGGTTGAAGATTTTCAACATCATCTCCATCTTGTGTTTTTTAGGGTATAGCTTAACTAAGATCTAGACTTTATCACATGCAACACTGGATTTTTATTATTTCTTAAACTGAAGCTTCAAGTTAGATAAAAACACCTTTGTTCAGGCTTGGTTTAAACAAAAATTCAGAGTAACCAAGTTGGTTTTCCTGATGTTAAAGTCTGGGGTTTTTGATGGACTATGGCAAGGGTGGAGAAAGTCACCCTCTTAACATCAGTGCAGGACTGGGGCCCAAAATGACTGAATTAAACACAGTGTGAACTGAGAGGGCCTCAGGCACTGATGAAGGAACAGTTCAGCTCGCTTCAGTTAACATGTCTTTTGCTTTTACACACTTGGCTTCATTGTTCTGAGGATCTGGCCCAGTACAAGAATGAAATCCCACCCCTAGCCCCAGTTCTGCTTCCAGCGTTTGCTGCTGGCTATCTCTGATGGACAGTTGCAGGAATTTTTTAAGGAGAAATCTATGTGACACTGCTGCACTTAAGAAAGTCTGAAAATAGGCTTTTTTTTTCTTCTTCTTCACTCCTGCTTCTGCACTGGCCCTGCTCAGAGTGGAAAGCACTTTGCCAAGGTATACTTGAGAGTCTGTTTTTTAATCGCTGGGCAAAATCATTCACAAGATCACCTGTGAAGCAAAAGAACTCCAGATGGAACTAGTGTAAGATGCTTGGGCCAAACACAGGAAGTTGACTACATGAATATTGATTTAGGGGTGTTTGTGGTAAGGAGGAGAACAGAGATGATGCTGAACATAAAACCATACTTTCTTGATGATAAAGAGCCCCACAATGCAGTGTATCACAGTGCACAGAAAGGAGAACACAGCAGGTCATGGTCAGATTATACCTGCTGCAGACTTTCATTGCATTTTTAGAAAATCTCTCATTTATTTCTAAATTAACATTATACCTGCTATGCACTTCCTACCTATTTTACTGCAGTTGAAATTCCTTTGCTTTTAAGTGTGTATGGTGTCTGGGTGTTGAAATCCCCCTCATGTTTTTGGACAGTAATATAAAAAAATCCCCCCATGGCCCTCCCTCACGCTCTTTAAGGCATCAGACTCGTTGGTTATCTGTGTTTGTTAACCTTGGCCATCCCCTATGCTTTGCTCTGAGTGCTGCTGACCACACTGCTGTTCGTTGGCTGCCTATGGTATGAAAGCCCTACCATCAGCATTTAGGATGTACAGCACTGCAGAGAGGCAGGTACTTTCAAGGCTTCTTTACCTCTTCTACTTTGGATGGGGATTACTGGAAGCACAGCAGCTTTGGTTTGGGAGAGTTAGTTTTATCTTGTCTCTGGTTTACCTCTAGAAGTTTTCCCAGCATACTGGGGGAGCTGTGGAAGCATCAGATTCTTGTGTTGTAAGCAGTGAGGAACAGCAGTGTTCAAGCATGGTTATTTAGGCTTGTCAAAGCTCTATGAAGCAGTCCTAGTCACCTGGGGAAGGGGGTGGCATCCACACCCACAGCTGTTTCTTTAACTCCTCTCCTCGAGAAAAACATCTCAAACCTAAGTAAGTGTTAAAGGCGTGCTATAGACTTTTCTTCCTTGCCCCAAGCACTGGGATATTCTGCCAAAGGTACCTAAAAGCCACCGTAATTCCTTTTAATTTGAAAGGTTTCGCCTTTCACCATCTATGGTATCCGAGCAAAGGAAGTTTCTCCTAAAGGGAGCTCTCTTCTAATAGGAGATGGGGAGAAGCAGTCCTGGTTCTTCTCAAACTGTGACAGGCTCTATGATCACTGAGATGGAAAAAGTTTGCAAGTATTTTTGCATACTTAGTTCAAAGTATGCAAAAATAGCAGGGCTGCAATTCCAACAAGGCTGCTCTTCTGTCCCTGTTTGATGACAGCTTATGAGAGCGAAAATAAGTTGTGCAAGACTATTGAGACTTAATCTATTGTAGAATTTTAATTGAATGAATTTGATTTGAAAAGATCTGTGCTATATGTATATATCATGACTTGTCATTGCTGCCTGCACTGACACTACATTATGTGAGCATTCTTACTCCAGAGACTAGCTGCATTGATAAAATCACTTAGTACAGCTGACCAAGCTAAAAATAAATATATAAAAAATCGGCTGCCTTTTGGCTCAAGAATCTCACACATACACCATTTTTACTTCGTGATGCTGCTATTTTTGATGTTGCTATTTTATATTTTCTGGCTTGGGAAAGCTAATTTCAAACAACGGGTTAGTTGCAGACTACTTCCTTTGATTGTTCTTCCTTCACTATTCAAAGTAAGAGATAAGTTAAAATGATACATGCTTCAGGTTAGTCTGATTTGCTGTGTCAGCAAGCAACTAATATATAATATAGAATTTCTCAGAGAACACAAAACCTATGAGCTAAGGAAGTTTTCTAATCACTAATGACTATGGTGAGGTTAAAAAAATAATTTCAAGCTGCAGAAATGTGAAATTAACACCTATCTCAAATACCTTACCATCATTTATCATTAGTGGAAAGCAGTCCTGAGCTTTCAAGGTTGCTTGGTCAACGTATTTGTTGTATTCCAGGAACAGCAAGGAATGCTAAGGTGAGGGTTTCTGCATGTGAAGACCGTAATTCTCCAGGGCTTATGCATTTTACTGGTCTCTCTCTACATTTATTTACTTTTCTTGCTCTCAAGGCAAGACAGTTTTCAGGCAAACAAGATACCAAATGGTCCATGAACCCAGTGCCAACGATACTGCAGGCAATTTTTCTCTCTTAATGTGCATGAAATATGTGCAGAATCTCTTGCTCTCACTGAAGTCACAAGGAGAACTGGTATCTGCTGGTACTGCAGAAGCCTGTCCTGAACTATCCTCGCATAAATAATCTCAGTTCAGAAAAGATTTAAATGCTGTGGGGTCTGGCTGTGTGTTAGCAAATCTATAAGCTCTCCTACAACATCAAGCTTTGAGCCTCACAATGCAGTAAGGGATTATACAGGACTTTAGAAATGCTTCACTGTGGCATTTGTTTAATGTGACCTAGCTTCATTTGTCTGTATTAGTCACTCCTGTGCTCTGCTGAGCTGCAAGTGACAGCCTCAAAGACAAAATAGCTCTGCTGGCCAATCTGCCACAAAAATTACTATAAAAAGTAATTATATGAAGTACAGTGACATCTTCAGAAACTCTATATACTTTGCTAGATGCAAGGGAAAAACACTGCTCTCAATCCCATCAGAAGTGCCAAACCTGCTCACCATTAACTGCTTTTGGAAACACTGGCCAGGGGAGTATTCACATAAGGATGAAGCTAATCTTTCTCCAGGTTTAAAAATTTTGTCACAATCTCCAAACAGCTTGAGAATTTATTTTAGATACAATTCATAGTTTGTCCTTCACTTCCAAATTCGTTTAACCAGGTTGGTATGTTATGCCAAACGTGCTGAACCAGTGTTGTATTTCACTTTGCAAGGCAAGAGAGGCAGTGGGGGAGTTCTGTACATTAGGGAGAGGCTTGACTGCAGGGTTGAATGATGGTGATGACAGAGTTGAGTGTTTAGGGGAGAGTCACAGGGAAGGCCAGCATGGCAGATCTCCTGGTGGGAATCTGTTATGGACCACCCAATCAGGATGAAGAGGTGGACAGAATATTCTATAAGCAACTGGAAGATTGAGTCTTACAATCACCAGCCCTTGTTCTTGTGGGGGACCTCAACTTACCAGATGTCCATTGGAAATACAACACAGCAGACAGGAAGCAGAAGTCTAGGAGTTCCTGCAGTAAGATTACTGGGGTTATTCAGGCTGGAGGAATGGAGGCTCAGATAAGACCTTATCACTCTCAACAACTACCTGAAAGAAGGATGGAGCCTGGTGTCTCTTCTCCTGAGTAACAAGTGATAGGATGACAGATGTGGCATCAAGTTGTGCCAGGGCAGGTTGGAGTCAGATATTAAGAAGAAATTCTCCAATGAAAGGGTTGCCAAGCATTGGAAGAGGTTGCCCAGGGAAGTAGTGGAGTCACCATCCCTGGATATATTTAAAAGATGTGTGAATGTAGCACTCAGGGACAGGGTTTGGTGGTGGACTTGGCAGTGTTGGGGTAATGGCTGGACACAGTGATATCAGAGGTCTTTGCCAACCTAAACGATTCTCTGGTTCAGCTGTATTCTGCCTCTTTAGTGCTGGTTCATGCCATGTTCAATGCAGGTGTTAAAGTCTGCAAGACACAGACTGACTTGACAGGTTGTGGAGAAGAAGAGGGGACCTGTTGCTTGTAATACAAGGAGAGACAGAGACCACAAGCATAAGTTTACCACTGAAAAGCAACAGCATGTGCTGTGTTTATATATGGAACAGCAGCTTCTTCTGGCCCTCAGGGTTAACAGGCCCAGACACGAGACCCAAAGCAAGGACGGCAGTCTCCCAGGGCGTCTCAGTATCTGGGTTACATGGAGAGGTTTTGGTAGTGTGGGAGCTAAAGGGGTGGCTGAGGTCAACTCACCACTCCATTTCAGGTACCCAGCACTGCCCTCACTCAGCCTGCCACTCCACTCACTTCAAGACCACTAACAGCTTACAAAAACAGCTTCACTCTTTCAACAAATGAGACTCCTCCCTCCTGCCCTCACCTGGCTGGTTCTGCAAGGAAAGTCGTTGGAATCTGGCTCATACTTTCTTACTTTGCTCTATCCTGGGGCACAGCCCACTTCCCAACCAGCCTTGGGGATCTGTCCCCTTTCCAAAGCATCAGACCCCAGCCACTCAAGTTTTCTCAGGTGATGCAGGAGATTCTCCTTCCACTTAGGGTTTCATAACCAAATCTGAGCCTGCTAAAACCAGCTGACACTATGCTTCATGTAGCTCTGATGTACACAAATACACACTCTGTACACAGAGACACGCAATGACACAATATAAGTTGTGGTCCTGCTGTAGGCAACAGAGGATGACAGAACCATTCTAACAGCTCACCTGTTTATGAACCAACAACAAAAGCATAAAATCACACCAGGGAGCCTCCTACCAAAGGTGTCTTCCTCCAATGGCTTTCCAATGACTAGTGAATTCCCAAAAGGCCTAACTTGTAAAAAAACCTCAAACCCAAGCACTGTGTGGTTTCCAGTAGGAAGGGCACGATGAGTTACTGAGAAATTCAGTTGTGATACCAAAATCTCAGCATAACTCAGATGGCAGCTCTCTATCTTATTTAAGCATTGAACAAACCTAATTTTCTTCTTTTTCTTAGTGTAAAGGTTTAACTTGCCGTGAGTGGTCATTATATGTGATTTGCCTCTGGCCCTTAACAACACAGGTCTTGCTTGTCATTTCTGCAGTCTCCCTGCAGCTTTAAGAGAAACTGCATTTGCTGAATAGTGACATTTTGCACATGGGATCTAATAACCTCATGTTATTGTACAGGCTGGACACCAACTGGGGAGAAATAGCTCTGCAGAAAAGGACTTGGGGATGATGGTAGACAAGAGTGAGCATGAGCCAGCACAGCACCCATGCAGTGCCCAAGGCTAATGGCTTACAGTGCTTAATTAGGTAATGCACCACAGCAGACTGAAATTAGGTATTTCTTTCTATTTGATTCACATCTGGAGTGCTCTCACCAGTTTTGGGTTCCTCACTGATGAAAAGATGATGACAAACTGAAGAAGGATGGGTGAAGGGCCACTGAGATGGCTGGGGAGACATGACAGTATGAAGAATTTGAGAGAGGAACATTTATTCGGCCTTTCCCTCCCCAGGCTAAGGAGAGATTCAAATGCCATCTTCAGCTATCTAATGGGTGACTGAAAGAAAGATAGGACCAAACTTTTCTGAGAGGTGCTCAGTTGCAACAAATTAAGGTTATGGCAAGGAAAATTCTGGTTGAGCAGCTACAAGAAAAAGTTCCTCCCAAGGAGTATGCAGCACCAGAACTTGTGCACAGACAGGTGGTGGAATAGCTATCCTTGGAAATACTCAAGGCTCAACTGGACATAGCCCTGAGCTACCTATATCAAATACAGATATTTGAAGCTGACCCCACTGTGAGCAGGAGGTGGGACCAGATGACCTCCACAGGAAAGGTCCTTTCTCACCTGAATTCTTCTATGATTCTAATGTGCCTCATGACATGTGTGCTAAGATATTAAGAGCACTTAATATATCATCACTGGTGTCTGGTATCAGCAACACTTTCATCAGCTGGAACACTGCCGAGCTGACTCAAATACTGTACATCTCGTCTAAATGCAATTTAAAAAGGCACATGGCAGTTCCTGTGTATCTCAATTAGCCTTGTACCATGCACACTGACATTCAAAATTAGCTGAGTTGGGGGTCTGTTCCCCACTCAGTTCAGAGTTTATGTGGAGCTAGCCTGGTTCATTGTAAATCTGACTAAGGCTCACAAAATAAGGCTCTCCTTCAGTCATATTAACCACAGTTTAGATTTTGAGGGATCAGAGCAAAGCTCACACAGTGCAAACCTAATGAATCAAACCCTAAAAGATTAATGTTCCTACATAAAGCAGTAAACCTCACACAGAGCTCCACCGACCTGCCTCTTTCATTCCTCTGCTCTTAGGATAAAAGAGGAGCAACAGGGCAGTGACGTCTCTCCACATTGCTATCTATTATTGTAATGCTAAGTGCGAGCTCCTACCACCCCTGTAATCTTGTTTGGGAAGTTCTGCTACAGCATTTACATTCTTATCTTTCTTTAGTCAATGCTGGCAAATAAAAGCATAAACAAATAATCTCCACTGTACAGCTTGGCAGTACTGAGATGCTGCCATTTGTGTTCCAGTTGATTTTTATTTGCAGCCTCTTATGCTGGTGGCAATCTCAGAAGGCAGGTACAGCCTGGTAAGCAATGCAACTGAAAACCCATGTTTTTATGAGTCTGCCCTTTTTACTCAAATGGATGCTGAATAGGTGAACATAAGCAAAGGGAGAACTGGGCTAATTATGAAAACATCAAAGCAGTAATTTCTCTGAAACAAGTCAATGTATTTTAACTAATTTCCTGCTTTAGGCCATGCACTAGGAGATACTCAATGGCCTCATGTGATATAATTTAAAGAGGTATGTGATCTACACAAACATAGGCACCCTCTTTAATTGTACAGTCTCTCTGTACCTTCAGGGGAAGAACAGAGGGAGATTTCAACAAGGCAATGCAGAGCAGCAGCCTAACAAAAGGGGCTCTTGCCCCAGTGCTGGATAATCCCTCTCTCTATACAACAGGTAGAAGGAGCAACCAACTCATCTACCTGAGCCAAAGGCTGAGAACTAGGCAATGGGGATTTTCCCCCCCATAAATCAAAACTTCAGACTCTCAGAAGCAAAGAGAAAGTATAAAAGTCCACTGTTTTGTTTATTCCTTACACAGCCAATGGCTGTTAAGTTAAGCATTACCTATCTGACTTCCAAAAATATTACTAATGAGGACTGGCTTAGGCAAGTATTATATTTGGCAATGCCAGTGAACTGCAAGACTCCACAGAGTAACCACAAGGTAGAGATGCTCCAGCAACCTTCTGATTAAGAAGCTCCCAGTTGGTATGCTGAGCCCAGTGACTGTCTCCAGTCCATGCCCTTCCAGGTGGAAGAAAGGATCGGCTAACTGGTCACAGATCTCCCCACTGAAAGCTGATTAGCTTGAAAATCCCCTGTTGTTCTGTCAGGAAGCCATAGAGGAGAGGTGCAAATCCATTAAATTACATCTGGCAGACACACATCTAAGAATACATGGCATTTGGTGATACATGGAAACTACCACGTTATACCTTCAGACAGCTCATATGAGTATCTCTTTCCAAACTACCATTCTTGCCATCTAATTCTCATTAGACTCACTCAATTGTTCCATTAATGTTGTATTTTTCCTCCCAAGGGAGTAACATTGATTTTTTTTGTCTTGAGCACACACAACAAGGTCATACGGTTTCCTACAGGGTGGATTCATTCAATAAAGAGCTACACTATTAAACCCGACTTGACGTTATTGTCAATAGAGCTGAGCAGCCACAATGCTGTTTAAGAGAATTTCCATGCAACTCTCCTGAGTCCAGCTACATCCATCATTCCACTTCACAACACACTAGACACCTGACAACTCATTAAAAATATATATAAAAAATAAAAGTCAGGACTGCATCCCAGGGAAGCCCTACTAACATTCAAACTCCACCTCTAATTTAAAAAACAATAAACAGCAAAATAATAACAAAATACTCCCGGGAATAGAAGTTTTTCAGCAGAAAATGAAAATAGGAAGGCAGGACAGCAGAAGACTTGTAGCTGATATTCTGCATTTCAGGTCACAGGTAAGTACATTATATTAATTCAGTCACTGGTGGTCTGGGCTGGGCAGCCTGAATAGGCAACCACTAATTCAGGTTTGGTAAAGTCCTACTTTTTAGGATGATCCAGTCTCTCCTTCATAACTTGATCAAGCTGCAGTATCAGAGGGGTAAGATTGTTCTTCCCACTTAATGACCTAGAAGGCTGCTTAAGAACCCCTCTGCACTGATGGCTGGGAGCCCTCTTCAATCTACAGCAGCAACTTAGGGCAGACAAAGCTGCCTCCTCTGATGCAGCTTTCCTCTCCCCACAGCATTCCCTCTTTGCTTCCACACATATCTGCAGATGTATCCCTTCCCAGCCTTTGTTTTACTATCTTGACAAGTCAAGCTCTGTCTTGCCCGTCCCTGATTCCCTGATGATCACAGGTCTTTCATTTCCCTGTAGCTTCCCCTCTACACTCCATCTTTTTCCAGGCAGGGATTCTCTTGACTACTTTGGCAAAAACATAGGCAAAAGTCACATCAGCAGTATTGAACAGCAGCTCATTGATAGACTAGAGCTTTAGAGAAGCATGAGGAAAGGAGCAAGAAGAGTGTTTTCAACAAGTAAAAAATGCACTTTTTTAGATATTGCAAAGGGCAAACAGGAAACATATAGTAAGTTCCAGCCTCAGGAGTTGAGTTTTCCAAAGAGCTGAGGACTTCCTCCCAATTTCTTGGTCCGGGATTGTCTGTTCTGTTGTTTTTAGATGCTCCCTCAACACCACTGGAACAAGCTTCTGACCTAAGTGCACTTAAGATTCTTAATGAATTTTACTTTTCTTTGATAAAATAGCAAATAAATAGCAGTGAAAAAGCCATCTGGGGCAAATCAAGTTTGGGTTCACGTCCTGAAGAGATCTACAAGGTGGAGAGAGATGAAAAAGGATGAAACATCCTATGGAACCGTTAATGGAAGAAGAAAAAAGTGGTTTTAACTGTCTCTGAATGGCCAATGCTTTATCTTGGTATTTTTAAAGTAAGCGGCAGTCTATGCTTTTTTCTGTCTCTTCTGTTCCTTCCAATTCTTTCCCCTCCCCTTCTTTCTTATGCACCTATATATCACCATCTGCCTGTTCTCCAAATGTACTGGAGAAATGCGGTGCATTGAACAGAAAAAGAAGTAGTGAGAAAAATTGTTCATGGCATATAGAGACTTACCCACAATGAGGGAAAACTTATGGGGTGGGCTGAAATGTTTAAATGTTTTGTACTATCAGAGCAGTCCAAAAATATCCTGCTGGACATTTGGACTTAGCAAATTCACCCTTGCAGTGTTTTCTTGTGCACTCCATATTAGGTAGACCTAAGAGAGTCCCAGTGTCTGTAGCTCTCAAAGCTGCAGCGTGGAAGACGTCACTGGTCTTCCTTTGGGTGGCTTGAATCTCTTGTTGACTGTCACTATTACTTACTTAAGGAAGGAAAAGAAAAAAAAAAAAAAAGGCACTTCGTCCAAGGTTGCTCCATTTTTGGAATTGCTTGTAATGAGTATTATTCTAATGCTGCTTCTACCATTAAGTCTGTCATCTCTCCCTTAAAAATCTAAAGCCTTTTTCGCCAGGGAAAATCTGCAGAATTGTACTGGTACAAGGATGTTCTGCTGGTACTGAATTTGCAGAGCAGGAAGATACATTCACTGCCAGAGAAAGGAAGCACCCTCCCTCCCCCTGCAAAAAGCTATTTTTTGCAGGCGTTGTCATATCTTATCCCCAGGAAGAGGAGAGGGCTGTGCTAGGAAGCCGTCAGAGTCACCTTTGCTTCTGTTTTACTCTGTCCTTCACAGCACCACTGGAACAACGTATCAATACAGCTGGGGGCAAGGCACTACACACAGGTACAGCAGATTGCTCTAATGAAAACAAATCCTTGCTACAAGAAGAAAGAATTTGCAGATCTGCCTCCTAAATCCCACTCCCACCGCAATAATGTTTTCACCACTACTTTATGTTTAGGGACATAAGGGTACACAAAGCTGTAAAGCACATAATTTGTGCTGAACAGTTGCAGTACTTTGTCCAACATAATTTGTGGTCCAAAATCCCACATGAATAAAGGCATCTAGACATATAATTAGAATAAATAAGATTTTGCTCTTACAGTCCGTCTGTCATCTGAAAGTATGTGCAGATATTAATTAAGCTCCACAAACCCCAGATGAAGTAGATTAGTAGGTTCATCCCTGTGTTACAGAGGTTTAGAGTAAAGTGTGACACATAATCAGAGCAGAGAGTGCAGCAGGGCTGGCCGCGCCAACGATGCTGAGAGCCAGGGCTCCACCTCCTCTCCAGCCTCTCCACTGAATTGCCTTCAATGGAAAATGACCGAGTTGCAGCTCTTTGCTCTCTGGAAGAGAAAGGCACGCCCTGTTGCACAACAGTAGCAAAGCCTGAAGTGCTTTGATAAATACCAGGAAACGCCGCTTAGTTTGCGAAGAGAAAGCCGGAGCTCGCTGGCTCTCATGCATTTGCTTTGTGTGCTCTGCATCTCTCTCTCTGAGACACCAAGAGACCCCCTCTGCGGCAGCACCCCCCCAGCCCTGACAGCACCGCTCCTGGCTTTTCAGGTTTGGAGGATATGCTATGAGGAGTATCTGAAGTACTGGAATATGCAGTATTGGTTTGTATATTTCTGTTTCTATGCGTTTTACCTGTAACTCATAAGCCACACCAACCTAGGATCACACAGACAGAATGTAATAAAAACTGTGGTCAATACATACCCTCAAATCTTAAAATAATCCTCTCTTGAAGCAGGTTTTACATCCTGTTTTACAGTTCGTCTGACACCATACAAAAATATTTAATGTAATGAATGCAAAGTGTATGTGCGTTAAGGAAAAAAAAAACCCAGACCCTCAGAAAGTATTACTAGTAAATCTTCAGTGGTTTTGTATGTTAAAGAATAATAAAAATTTATTTTGCAGGCATTGCCTACTGAAATTCAAGTTCTTATGACAGCAGTTTCTCAAAGATTCCCTGTATGCAGTATCTGTGATAATGGAAACTATTTCTCAGCATCACAAAAGTAGTACAACTGTCCAATTCCTCAAAATTGCCCAGTCCTTAACTCTGCTTACTACCTTTGCCTAAACAGGAGTGAGGGGAGCAGCACCTCATGCAGCCAGGAAGAAATCTCTCCAGAACGGACAAACACAGGTAGTTCAGTGTGTCTCTCTAGATACAATTATCTACCTAATTACACTTAGGACAAATCCACAGTCATGCTAACGATGGGGGGGATGCATTTTAATTGTGATGTTCAATTCTCTGTACACAAATATAAAAAAACTAAGCAAGAACTGTCAGTAGAAAATGGAAACAGACCATAGCATACCTATCTACAAAATAGGCAACAAACCGGGTAAACTACAGAAACAAAGCTGCTCCTTAGAAGAGAAATAACTCTATTAATGTGAAAACTATGCTCTTTTGTTCTCACATTTAAGCACAGAAAGCATTCTAATTCCAGTTTTCAAGGTAAAAATGGTTTTAATTAGCCTCCTAGCTACCTTACATGACATACAGACTGTGGTATGATGGAGCCATGATAATTTACCCATGCAGAGAATCTGCCCTGTGATTTATACCATTACTGCATGGCAGTATGAAACAAATCCCCAAGGAAGTAACACATGTCATTCTTGGAAATATTAAGCAATCAAGCCATGTTTTATTACGTGAATGGATGCCTTCGAAAACAAGGATGCATGCACCATACTGTGAGGTAAAATGAAATAAATGAACAGAAATAATTCATTTCCATGTACTAATCAGTAGAAACGGTAGTCTTCAAATTACCCTGATGCTACCAAATGCGAGCCTGGAGACAATAGGTTGACTCTTCTACTAAAATTAACATGAAATTACATCCTAAATACACAATGAAGGCCAAATTAAACAGTCCAAGACTTTGCAAAGTATTTTTCTTTTTATTCAGCCCTTGCACTCCCCTAAACAATTAGGAGCAGAAGATTTAAATAAAGCATCATATAGTTCTTAAATGCTCAAATCTAATCAAGAGCAATGCACTTATCTTGGGCAAAAGGAACATAATCTATAAAAAATTCTGTTCTCAATCAAGCCCTTCAGCTTCTAGCATTACCAGCAGAGCAAGATTTGTGTTCTGCCAGCTCAAAGGATGTCTCTGGCAAGCAAAATGAAGTGTATATATATACATCTTTCTAGCAAAGACTAGAAGCACACAGTTGCTGGCTGTGTTGTACTCACAGACAAGGACACTGACATCTCTGCAAGGACCTGAGACAGGTGTCACACTGCTACTGCTATTATATATAACCATGCATTTATCAGAGATGCTGACCATTCAGAAAATAAAATCCAGCCCCAACAGGGATGAGGAGATAAAAACAGAGCTTTGATAAGAAAATCACGTAATACAAAACAGCTGAAATTGAACACTATTTCTGTGTTTTCTATGGAAATGTATATAGATATAATTATGTGAGTAAAAGACCAAGGGGTGGAGAGGGATTTTTAAACACAGAATCTACAGCACTGCCTTTGAAGCTCAGCTATTTTTCTGTACGTGCATAATTTTCTTTAGCCTGTTCATCGTAAAAAGAACAGTAAGAAGTTCAGAGAGAGGTATCAGCAATAATGAAAGGAATGGAACTGGTTCAGTGACAGATACTGCAAAATCAGTAATGGGAAGGGGATGAATAAGAATCAGCAGTAAGTTATGTCTTCCAAAGTGAGAATAAGGTGCATCAGTGTGGCTGAGAAGAGCTGCATGAAGAACATAGAGAATTTGACAGTTCTTTGTACAGCAGGAAAGAGACCTGTGGGTCTCCTTGCTGAAGGGTATCGTGGATGATGAAAGCTCTAACACAGGCTCAAGATAAGTTCATGAAGGAGAAATCCACTGGGAATTACTAAGCAAGTAGAATCTACCTCTACTTTGGGATGTCCCCAAGCTAAGTTCTAACCTTAGAAGTACCATGTATGCCTGCCCTGGCCTCATTCTTTCCTAGGCACTTCTTTGTTGCTGGTGGTGAGAAGGAGTAGTTGAACCTCCAGCCCGACCTGATACAGCCGTGCCAATGCTATATTTAGTATCTACTTGCAGAAGAATTCCTGGTAATAGCTTCAGATTCATTTTGCGGGGGGGATGGCTGGATGAAACGCAGCTTTGCAGAAAAGGGCTTGGTGAACAAGCAGCTGGCCATGGGCCAGCAACGTGCCCTTGCAGCAAAGGCAGCTCACAGTATCCTGGGTTGCATTAGGAAGAGTGTTGCCAAAAGGTTGAGCAGGAGTTCATCCTGCCCCTCTACTCAGCGCTGGTGAGGCCACATCTGGGGTACTGTGTCCAGTTCTGGGCTCTCCAGTGAAAGCAAGATGTGGACATTCTGGAGAGAGTCCAGGGTATCAAGATCAACAAGAGACTGGAGCATCTGTCATACAAGGAGAAGCTGAGAGCTGTGATTGTTCAGCCTTGTAGAAGAGAGAGGAGACCTTATCAGGACAGTTAAATACCTGATGGTAAGGTGTAAAGAAGTGGAAACTCTTAGAACTTCTCAGGGATATCCCGTGATTGAATGGGCACAAACTGAAACATGAGAAATTCCATTTAAACGTTACTAAAAGCTTTGTTTATTGTAAGGGTGATCAAACACTGGAAGAGATTGCACAGAGGTTGCTCCATCCTTGGACACAGTCAAACCCCAGCTGGACATGGTCCTGGTACACTGCTCTAGCTGAACCTGTTAAGGAGGGAGTTGGACTACAAAATCTCCCAAGATCCCTTCCAACCTCAACCATTCTGTGATTCTGTTATGTGGGTAATATGTCCCCAACTGCATTTACCACAAAGAACTTCTCCCAAAAAATGACCACCAGTCCTTCCTGTGGACAGGCTACAATCTACACTGATCTTCGAAAACAGTGGTCACCAAACAGCCTACAGTCAATTTGTTGGCCCAGCTTAGGTGACTTGAATCCAGTTTGTTTTTCCAGCTTCAGTTAGAGAGTACTCCTGCATGGCTGCCAATCTTACGTTTAATGGTGCAGGTGACAGCCAAAGAACAACCCTCACAATCAGCACAACCTCTGTTAGCTGTATATTCTCTTTGATTTCGTTATGGAGCAAATCAAATATGTGTTCACAAGACTGTGTTTTCCACCTATTCATGTGGTCACAACAAAACACATTATGAACAGGGACACATTATGAACAAAACCCAATATATTGTTCACTTTGTTTTGCTGTCAAGGACAGGGATGATGTAGTGCAGACAGCTACACGGCATTCTGATACCACCCTTATGGCCCTTGTCCCAACCTTCAAGAGAAGGAATCATTACAGTTTTTCACTGCATTCAGTAATATCCAAGTATGAGTCAAGCAAATTTTTTTCCTTTGTTTTCATGGTATTTTTTATTGTTTTCATTAAATCTGGCACAGTGATGGAGATGAGGGTACCCATTTCCTTCCCTTTTAAACAGATGATTCTTTCTCTTCTTCCCTGAACTAAAATGTGTTGAGAATTTCTATGTGAGATGCATGCTGGGCAGGAGTCTTCTGAATATCTTCCGAATATGTTTTCAGTATAACTTACAGTATTACAAATAGAGCTTTTGGGCTCAAATCTAACATGCAGGCATTGATTTTCTCCTCCTCTGAATCGAAAGTGAGAATGGTACTGAATGCACTGTGGCTGGGAACTAACAAATTTCAGCGTCTTTCTCTAGATATATACAGGTAGGTGGATTTGTGTATTGCTTTTAAAGGAGGTGTCATCTGCCTCAGCTTATGTTATATTTTCTGACTTGGTTGGGCACATGTCAGTTTTGTTATCACCATCCCAAAGCTGGGTATTGCATGATGTTATATAACCAAATTTGGTACATACTGAAAGAAGTAAGCCATAGTTATTTGGTTGTAGAAATGTGCTGTCAGAGGTCACAGCGTAAGAGGAGATATGGACTAAGCCCTTGTTTCTAGACCAGCAAAGATACCTGTTCAGTACAAACTCCATCAGCCCCCAGGAGGGAGAAATGTTCTAGGACCCATGCAAGCAGCCCCCCGAAGGAGCCTGTGAAAGGGAAGAAGAAACAGAGCTTCTTCTAGTAAAGGAAGGGATGACAGAAATTTTTGAGATGGAATCAGGAGCAATGTGGAAAAAGAACCCTAGCAAGCTGCATTTATTAAAGAAACTATGGTCTCACAGGATGTACAATTTTTAGGGGCCAATCCAAACTGATTGTTTCTGGCAGCAAACAGCTATCTAACCAAAGGAGTAGCTTCTCACCTCACCTGGATTATGCTTCAAATAGCCCCGAAAACCGATTCTTTTTCAAATGAAAACCAAAGTCCTCAACAAAGATACTTCCTTAGATTAGGTATTAGCCAGTAGTACTTACTCTGTAAAGGCCAAGAGTAGATTCCTGATACAGGCTTCAGGATCCTGTGACACCACTCAGAAACTGCAAGTGTTACAGGAAGCAGCACAGCTGTGGGGTATTTTTGAAGTGGTTTCCCAACCACAGCATTGGACACCAAGTGTCAAAGGCCTCTGGGATGAAGCAGAGCATGGCACCCACCCCCTGCGATGCGCTTGGCACTGCAGTGCTGCTGTATGGTGCTGCTCTGCCATGCAGCAGCGTGCTTTGCATGGAAAGCATGCTGATTTGACAGCTATTGTAAACGTCCTACAGTCACAGCAAAACAGCCATTTTCAGCTGCACAGAGAAACAGCTTGTGTGTGTTATGGTGGCGACTCTACCCTGTCTAAAGGTGAAGTTACTGACACCCAATGGACTCATTCATTGCTAGATCTGTGCCCTTCATTTAAAGCCAGCAACACTCTTCAGGTTGGAATTTTCCAAATATAGCTTCGACAACCCAGTTCCAAGAGCCCAGGGGAAGAGACATGACTACTTTGCTAATTGATGCTGATACACGAGGGAGGCCTGGCACTGTCTACAGCAGAGTTTTTCCTTAAAGTGGACTAGGTCAGTTGGATGGCAATTGTACCAAGTCAAACAGTAATTCTCACAATCAGATCCTCTTTAAATTACTACATATCCATAACAGTATTACTGGAGTGGGAAAACAATGTATTCTAACTGGGGGGACCAGCACTGACACACGTGTGAATTAAATTCCATTTGCCTGTGTATGTGTCTCGCATCATTTCAAACTCCTCGGAACTAGCTTATAATCTAGTTTGTCCTCTTGCATAATCCAAGACATATATTTCTCTCTGGTAGGGGACTGAACATACTGTGCTCAAGAACTTGTATTTTTAATAAAAGTACAGCTAGTACTTGGCTAATATGTACATTTCAGAAAGACATTCAGTTTTCTACTGATGGGCCTGAGGAGATTCAGAATTTACCACTTGTCGCATTACGTCCTCAACTGCATAAACCCAGTCTTAAGTTCTCCATGGGGACAGTGTCTCATTCAGTACACAGGACAAAATCACTTAGCTAGCAGTCATTCAATATTTTATTTTTGCCTTTTTTATTTGATGTATAGCCCTAACAGCCTTGTTTACTGCACATTATTCCAGCTCTATTCTGAAGGCAGAATGATTAATTTCTTTACAGATTTTTCTATAGTGCTCATCAGATGCTTCTAACTTGTTATGTGCAATTTCCTAGCTTTTGGAAAAGCACGCAAAGGAATGCCATTATGTGGCCATGATTCATATCAGCAGGGATAGACCAGACCTTTGCTATATTAGCTAACAGGTGTGAACCACAGGCTGCCAGCAGGGCCAAGTTAAAGGAGGTGAGGTACATGCTTAAGCAAGTGATTTTCACTGATATTTGCTGGCACCAGGATGGGAAGATTCAGAATCTTAAGGAGACTGAATGACATGGAAAGGAAGTATTCATACAGATTCCTGCTCTTTTGTCATTCTCCTAAGACTGACCCCTTTAATTCATCCTTTCCAGCATGCCCATCCCTCCATCCATGGGTCTTCTAATTTATCCAGCCTTATCTGGTGTTATCCATCTTACCCTATTTTCTATCTGTATTTCTCTCACTTTTCCAATTTCTTTCTTCTGTATTTCTCTTCCCTACTTGCCTAAAGATGGAGTCTCTGCCCCCAAATTTCTCATTTCACTGTCCTTTTAAGTTCTTCTAAATTTCACATCCATCCCTTGACTAAAACATCATCATAGAATTCTCTGAACTGGAAGGGGCCCACAAACATTAAGACTGTCTAATGGTCTCACACAAGACAGACTCAAGAGCCACACCATGTGCCTCAGAGCATTGTCCCAAGGCTTCCTGAACTCTGGCAGGCTTGGTGCTGCGACCACTTCTCTGAGATGCCCATTCCAGTGCCCAACCATCCTCTGGGTGAAGAATCTTTACCTAATATCCAACCTAACCCTCCCTGACAGCTTCAAGCTGTTCCCTCAGGTCCTGTCACTGGTCACCACAGAGAAGAGATCAGCGCCTGCCCCTCCTCTTCCCCTCAGGAGAAAGCTGTAACTGCAATAAGGTCTGTCTTCAGTCTCCTGCAGGCCGAACAGACCAAGTGACCTCAGCTGCTCATCGTATGGCTTCGCTTCAAGATTCTTCACTGTCTTGGTTGCCCTCCTTTGGACACTCCTAATGGTTTAATACCCTTCTTATACTGTAGCACCAAGGACTGCCCCCATCACTCGAGCTGAGGCTGCCCCAGTGCAGAGACAATCCCCTCCCTTGTCCAGCTGCTGATGCTGGCCCTGATGTCCCCCAGGACAGGGTTCGCCCTCCTGGCTGCCAGGGCACTGCTGGCTCATGTTCACCTTGTCTTTGACCAGGACCCCCAGGTCCCTTTCCATGAAGCAGCTTTCCAGCTTCCCATGCCCCACGCTGTACGTACACCCAGGGTGGCCCTGGGACAGGCGCCCTCACGAACCCATGCTGGCTGTGACCACCGAGTGCACTCCAGGTGTTTTTCAATACCTCCCAGAATAACATCTACAGTTTTACCAGTCACTGAAGTGAGACTGACAGGCTGGTAGTTACAAGGGTCATTCCTCTTGCCCTTCTTGAAAATTACTGGAGTTTGAGGGGAATATGCATTCATAGACTCCATAAAACTTTCAGAAATACTTATCTNACTAGCTTATAATCTAGTTTGTCCTCTTGCATAATCCAAGACATATATTTCTCTCTGGTAGGGGACTGAACATACTGTGCTCAAGAACTTGTATTTTTAATAAAAGTACAGCTAGTACTTGGCTAATATGTACATTTCAGAAAGACATTCAGTTTTCTACTGATGGGCCTGAGGAGATTCAGAATTTACCACTTGTCGCATTACGTCCTCAACTGCATAAACCCAGTCTTAAGTTCTCCATGGGGACAGTGTCTCATTCAGTACACAGGACAAAATCACTTAGCTAGCAGTCATTCAATATTTTATTTTTGCCTTTTTTATTTGATGTATAGCCCTAACAGCCTTGTTTACTGCACATTATTCCAGCTCTATTCTGAAGGCAGAATGATTAATTTCTTTACAGATTTTTCTATAGTGCTCATCAGATGCTTCTAACTTGTTATGTGCAATTTCCTAGCTTTTGGAAAAGCACGCAAAGGAATGCCATTATGTGGCCATGATTCATATCAGCAGGGATAGACCAGACCTTTGCTATATTAGCTAACAGGTGTGAACCACAGGCTGCCAGCAGGGCCAAGTTAAAGGAGGTGAGGTACATGCTTAAGCAAGTGATTTTCACTGATATTTGCTGGCACCAGGATGGGAAGATTCAGAATCTTAAGGAGACTGAATGACATGGAAAGGAAGTATTCATACAGATTCCTGCTCTTTTGTCATTCTCCTAAGACTGACCCCTTTAATTCATCCTTTCCAGCATGCCCATCCCTCCATCCATGGGTCTTCTAATTTATCCAGCCTTATCTGGTGTTATCCATCTTACCCTATTTTCTATCTGTATTTCTCTCACTTTTCCAATTTCTTTCTTCTGTATTTCTCTTCCCTACTTGCCTAAAGATGGAGTCTCTGCCCCCAAATTTCTCATTTCACTGTCCTTTTAAGTTCTTCTAAATTTCACATCCATCCCTTGACTAAAACATCATCATAGAATTCTCTGAACTGGAAGGGGCCCACAAACATTAAGACTGTCTAATGGTCTCACACAAGACAGACTCAAGAGCCACACCATGTGCCTCAGAGCATTGTCCCAAGGCTTCCTGAACTCTGGCAGGCTTGGTGCTGCGACCACTTCTCTGAGATGCCCATTCCAGTGCCCAACCATCCTCTGGGTGAAGAATCTTTACCTAATATCCAACCTAACCCTCCCTGACAGCTTCAAGCTGTTCCCTCAGGTCCTGTCACTGGTCACCACAGAGAAGAGATCAGCGCCTGCCCCTCCTCTTCCCCTCAGGAGAAAGCTGTAACTGCAATAAGGTCTGTCTTCAGTCTCCTGCAGGCCGAACAGACCAAGTGACCTCAGCTGCTCATCGTATGGCTTCGCTTCAAGATTCTTCACTGTCTTGGTTGCCCTCCTTTGGACACTCCTAATGGTTTAATACCCTTCTTATACTGTAGCACCAAGGACTGCCCCCATCACTCGAGCTGAGGCTGCCCCAGTGCAGAGACAATCCCCTCCCTTGTCCAGCTGCTGATGCTGGCCCTGATGTCCCCCAGGACAGGGTTGGCCCTCCTGGCTGCCAGGGCACTGCTGGCTCATGTTCACCTTGTCTTTGACCAGGACCCCCAGGTCCCTTTCCATGAAGCAGCTTTCCAGCTTCCCATGCCCCACGCTGTACGTACACCCAGGGTGGCCCTGGGACAGGCGCCCTCACGAACCCATGCTGGCTGTGACCACCGAGTGCACTCCAGGTGTTTTTCAATACCTCCCAGAATAACATCTACAGTTTTACCAGTCACTGAAGTGAGACTGACAGGCTGGTAGTTACAAGGGTCATTCCTCTTGCCCTTCTTGAAAATTACTGGAGTTTGAGGGGAATATGCATTCATAGACTCCATAAAACTTTCAGAAATACTTATCTACTAAGCATGTATGTGCTTTTTAACAGTTACAACTTGGATAACCTAGGAAAGATTTTCTCAGGGATGGTAAAAAGCACGTGCATATGTTACCCATTCCTGACAAAACCTGGAAACATTAAGGCACTGTGAAGAAGATATTGGAGAAGCTTTTAAAGGTCTCTTCTTCAGCCTCCTTTCCAGAAACAGCAAAGCCATGTTGGGATGACATTTTCTGAAGTAAACTGGGCCAGAACATCTGAGATATGCACCTTGGAAACTTTTATTCCAAGTTCCTATAGTTTCAGAAAATTGCAAGCATCTGAAATGTGAAGACACAGAATGTGGTTATGTCCATAAAATAAGACAAAAATGAGAGCTATTAGTATCATGTTGGCATCTAATTTGATGGCTTCTCTGGTAACAGCAACTTCTCTTAAATTATGACAGAGCAAAGAACATCATTCCATCTAGCTAGGATTTTACTGAGTGAATTTGTAAAGGCTGTATTACAACAACAAAGTAATATTATTGCCTCATATAAGCCTGACATGTACAGCAGTCTTGTAATGTTCTCCTGACATGCACCAGCTATTCATTTGCTATTTTTGTACTGAACATTTATTATTACCAAATATTTTGCCCTTTGCCTGTACTTTCTACTATTTTCTCTAATTGTAACTTCATTTAACATTTGATGTCTTGTTCACTGATACCCTTTCAGTTTTGGAGTTGCCAGCAAACTTCATCAGGACCAAATTTGTGCCAAGAGATATAAACATGCTAGCGAAGACACTAAGCAGTCACATGGATACAGAATTCCTGTAAAAATTAAGTTAGTCAAGACAAACTTCTAAAATTCCTGAGAGACCTGGTAAGGGCTACAGTTAACAAGACACACCATTGATGAAATATGATCAACTGCTCTGATTTCACAAGCGGAATGGGTTTTGGTTTTCCACAAAGCTCCCTGTATAATTATTATTGTTATTAAGCTCTAGGCCCTGTGTCTGGAAAACAGTTTGTTTTGGGCTTGATGCCACAGAAAAAGAATACTTGCTGGGTAGGAGTGTTACCAAAAAAAACCCACAAATGTGGAGTCACTGCCCCTACACAAGGCTGGAATTAAGCTGCAGCTTACAACACTAACAGATTAATTTTCCTGTAAACTCATAGTTTATCTTGATTTTAGCAGACACAAAAAACCAGCCCAAGTTTTACAAACCCCATATCTATCTATCTTATTTAGTTCAGATCTTTCAAACGTCAGTGTACTGCTTATTTAAAATGCGTAACAGTAGGAAAAGCAGCAAAGACAAAGTATTGAACTGACTTCCAAAAGTATCAGCCTTTGTCAACTAAAATATTTACTTTTGACACAAGTCCTAATTAGTTAAAAACATTCAATCCAGTCTTAAAATAGAGGTTCAAACTACCCATTTTATTCTTGGAACAGTCACTTGCTCTCAGGATTAGGAAGACAATGGCATCTAGAGCAAGCATAAGCCCTCTCCCCTCTTATTACAGTTAATCAGGAACATAAATACTATAATGGAGCTGAGCCCCTGCAAACTCACCAGGCTGTGCATAATTTCCACTCCAGCTGGATTCACTGTGAGCGCTTCATCATACAATTGCTTAGCCTCCTCCAAATTGCCTTTCATCTCTGCAAGCCTCCCACGCATGTACAGTACAGCATGAGATGTGGGGAAAAGACTAGCTGCCTCCTGGGTACAAAAGCCTGCTTCTTTGAGATGCTGCTGTTCCAGGAAGAGTTCAGCTGAAGGGAAAACAAAACACCAAGCCGTAAAAATAAAGTAAAAAAACACCCTGCCATTAGATGAAATGAAGCAGAGACCTTTCTTCATATTAATTATATACCATCTGACTTAAGCATATTAAAACATGAGGCCATGATCCTGCACAATGCTTAGTACGATGGTTAGTGCTTGTTATCATGACTAGATTCAGTGAATGTATCTTTTCCTAATGCTATGGGATCTATACAGATATTCATGGACACCTTTGGGTGGTGTCCTGACAGAGGCCTTAAGGATTCCTCCATTGGGAAAGTAAATAGCACTGAACTGAGCCCTAAGAAAGCAGGGCTGGTAGCAACTTAGAGTCATCACAGGTATTTCCAAATGATCTGAGGGATAAAAAAAACCAGAATAAGTCATCACTGTCTATTGAGAACTTCAAAAATTTCAGAGTAATAGGACACAATTACACTGTCTGAGCTGGACACTGGATAACTTACTTAGGAGAGTATTTTCCCATTTAAAAAGATAATTAAAAGTGTTTTTCTCTGCTTATTTGGCAAGTTTATGAGACAATTGTCTCTATTTTTCAGAGACTGTTAAAATCAACAGGCTCTTATAATACAGACTTGTTTATATTGTGTATTCACCCATTTACACACTCATACATTACAGAAAAACAAAATACAGCTCTTGGAAGAGACTGCTCATTTACTTTCTTGAACTATCAGCAACTATCTTAGTGGTTTTCTTAGAAAAATATGCAACAGGCATATTTACATGCTTGAATGTCAACTTTCTAATAAAATAATTTCTCATGATAAGTTTTTGTAAAATATCTCATGGTTGAACTTCAATATTTCTCAAGAGTTGGGCTAGATGATTGTGGTGTTGGCCTGGATGATTGTTGCAGGTCCCTTCCAACTGAAATATTCTATTCTGATTGTAGATTTATTAGATACTAAATTCTTTCAAAAGGTCAAAAGTGATACCCGGTTTTCACTGCCACATGTACTTGAAAAGGGAAACTGATTTTATATATATATATATATATATATACGCAAATATGTAAGCATGTATGTAGATAAAATAATTCTCTTCATACAGCAGGCATTCCTCTTTGATCCATAACCTATGTTCTACATGTTCTCACTGCAAAAACTCAGTGTCTCTCTCCTTTTTCTTTTTAACTGATGTCATGCAGTAAGTGTTGACAGTTCAAGAGTCCAATTCGAAATTACTAATTCAGGCTCCAGATTTAGAAAAAACTATGCTGAAATTAGACACAACCTTAAATGTCCTGACTTTTTAAGGCAGTGAATATTCTCATGAAGTCTCTGCGAGGGGGGAAATTGGAGTGAAAAATACTCTCGAATAGCTTTGAAACTCTGCAATTTCACAACAGTGGGAGACCCAGATGACTGTGGGGACTTGGCATGGTGATGTGGAGCTTGCTAGAGGTGAGCAGGGAAGCATCTCAAAGGCAGTCCCCTGCCTTACCACAGGAAAGCTCCACCTTGGCCTATCTGACATGACACTGGGATCACAAATGGCATTTCTACTGGCATACCAAAAATGATTCTGTAGTGAAGCGACAGCACGGCTGAACACCCTTCCACTTCTAAGGTGACCCTCCTAGAAGAAGGGTGAGACACCGTCAAGAAAACGCTTGACTATTTCTCAGCCATCCCTAGGCTGTGGTACAAGATAAATGTCATTCTCCAAGGTTGTCAACATGAGCAAAATACTAGTTCCTTCAGAAGAGTTACACTCTTTCAGAATGACTCATACGCATTTCGTTCTGGTTAGTCACAAAATCTCTGCATGCATCCCTTCCCTTGGCTCCAAGAGGCTGCAGCTATCTATAATAACAGAAAGCAAGGCATGTACCTTGTCAAGTTGAATATGTGCACAGCCTTATGCAAAAATTGGTGGGAGGACAGTATTTTCCTTGCAATTCCAAGGAACACAGCGTTTTCCTGCCAAGTGCTGCACAGCAGCTGACACCATGCATGTGCCATTAATGAGCCTGGGGAAGTGCAAAGTGACGATTCACAGCCTGAAGACAAACACTCCATCCCCAAAGTTTGCACAAACGAAGGGGTAAAATCCTGGCGCTGTTTGAAGTCAGCAGAAGTTCTGGATACTGCCATACTAAAAGGTTAATTAGCAACTAAGAGCATAATGTGACTTGTTTCATTTCAGAACAGAACTGGGAGCAAGTGAGTTTAGATGTGAAATCATGCGCGGCTGGTGTTTCAATGAATGCAAAATAAAGATAACTTATTCTTTCTGTGGTGCCTGTAAATCTTCTTCAGTAATAACAATTATTTAGAGGAAGTGCAGCAACACAGAATCTAAATAGGAACTACAAATTGTATTTTATGGTATGGGAATGTAGCATATTAAAGTTCAGTCCGTTTCTTTGCAGGCTCAATAGTCAATAAACATGATTTAATGGTGTGGGAGGCCTAATTTGCATAAAAAAGAATGAGAGGGGTGCATGCCTTTTGGTTACGAAAGGAAAGGAGTGCTTACTCAAATTTTTAGCTATCCAGCTAAAAATAGACATTAAAGGACATCATTTAGGCTTGCATTCAAATGAGTTTTCTGTAAATTCATTTTTCACTTCTATTACATACTCATGTTATTTACAGATTAACAGGATATGCTTATGTAACATGGAATAAAAACACAGCTAGAGGCAGAAATCAAACCCAAAAAACAAAGACCTGTTGAACTTACCAAGGTGAAACCCTCAGTGGTACTGAAAGTACTGAAACACCTGCTTTCATGTTACCTGGGTTAGCAGCTTCCTGACCATTGGATTAATCAGCCTATCTCCTTATATAACCTAATTTTGCTGTAAATAACATGTAACCAAAATAGCAGCCCTTGTGAGGAAGTTCTATTATAGAGACTTGGCATCCAAATCCACTTCAAAGCAGAGAATACCTTCTCATGCTGACACAGGTATCTAATATCTGTAATTCTTATCCTATGAAAGGGTCAATGCTTCAGGGAAGCCATTTATGAACCTCCCGTTATTGTACTAGATTGTTCTTGGTACTGACATTCTTCAGAGCTTTGAATCTAAAACCAAGCTTCCTTGCTCTCTCTCACTTAACATCATCTCCATAAAAACTTAAATAAATTTACAAATTTACATTATGTTTTGACCTAAAAGCTCTCTGAATGCTACTGAATAGAGAGATGAAGATCCTGGATGTACCACTCTTTTATTATTCTCTCTAGAATAATGATAGAAACTCTGAATGTGACTAACATTAGGGAATATTTCAGCACTCTTACCTACAGGTAAGAGACAGAGCATTACATAGATGGGCCAAGACAGGTTGAATCATTCACTTTCAGTTCAGTTACTGAAGCCTGTGCCTGCACTGAGACCATGAACAGCTATCCAGCTGACTTCAAGGTTCAGCCTAGCATAATTCATTCCTTTCTCAGATCCACTTTATGTTTCTCACTTGTGATCTCTTACAGTACTGTCCAACCTATTCTGCTGTTCTTCCAAACAATAGTTGTCTTGTGGCTATGGCCTCTTCTGTCTGCACTTGCAACTGGACTGATACACCCATTTTAATGCTGGGCCCAGTCCCTGAGAGCAGCACGCCTCTGCACTGGGATTATTATTTACTTCTAATACAAGCTCCTAGTTCTTTCAGCTGTTTCTGCTAGCATTTAAGTTCATCTACAGTGAAGACCCTTAATCAAGTGAAAATTGCCAGAAGCATATCATCTACTTGCTCTCCAAAGACCCCTAACAAATGCATAGACCAAGAGCAATTCCCAGAACACTGACAAAGCTGGGTGTGCTAGAGCCAGCCCCTTTATTTTGTCCAAGATAAAATTATTTGCAGAGTCCTGTTAGGGAGTCCATCAGCAGTGTAATTCAGTCATGTCTGCACCACACTGTTGTCTGAGAAACAGAGCTGTTCAATATCACCTTGAACACTGAATCTATTCCCCATTTTAAAGCAGTGTCAAGAGTGATAGTGCTTGTCACTGCACCAACAATTTTAATTCTAGCCTAAAGAAATCAAACAGATTTGAAACGTTTTTCTGCAATGTGAACAATGCAAGAGTTAAAATTTCACTTCTTGTGAATCACGTTTGGTGCTATCCAAGAGGCAGCACTTAACTCCCACAAAGTAGACTGCTCCCATCACTTGGTTGTGTGTGCCTGATGTATCTAAGGCACTCTACTCTTGTCTACTCCAAAAACGTTACTGCATAGTGACATGGCCAGGGTAACAGCCTGGGTAACCCAGCAGGATGGTACAGAGCAGCGCAGCCCTTCACACTTAAGAAGGTGCGAGCATCTGTGAGGGTGTGTTGGAAGGTGATTTCTGTTCCACATCACCTGCCTTCAGGAGTTATTAATGCTTGTTACTGCAGGAGCCCTTAGCCACCTGGAAAGACCCACTCTGAGAGAGCTCTGCCACCAGCAGTGACTACTGAGCTATTACCATGACAAAGGGTTCCCCCACTGCCTTTCCTTGCTGGCAGGTGAGGTTTAGTCTTTGTTCCATGCTATGACACCACCCTGCATGCAGTAGCTTGACAATTCGTGGCAGATTAGACAGAAGATTCCTCCAGGCATATCCTGACTACAATAATTTCATGTGATGCAAACATTTGATACAGAAATGAAGTACAGAAACTGCTGCTGGCTCCCATACATCTGAGCTCAGCCACTTGCTCTTTTGAATGAGGCAGCAGATTTACATCCTCTTTGCATGCAAACTGAATTCCAGGGACTGGCTTTAAATTCTCAAGCTTCAGGTCTCACAGGGCCTGAAATGACGACCCAGCTTTTTATATACAAATGCAGCATTACAGTGAAAGTTTTTGGAAGCAGCATGGAAGTGCCACAAGCTACCTTCTATACTAAATGGTGCAGTCAAAAGATGACTAACAGCCCAGTCAAGTATAAAGTCCTATTTTCTGTCTCTGGTATGAACAAATGTCCTGCCTCCTTCTTCACAGCTGTGTACATTTTATCACTTGTCCAAACTTACTGAGCAGCTGAGGAAACGCTAGTTTTCTGTATCCTTAGTCATTCTCTGGCAGCGCAACAGGTTTCTCTCCATCTCTTGGCAAATTTTCTACAGAATGCTTAACAAAAGGCATTGGTAGCTGCTGTCTGTTTCCTTCATAAGTGAGTGTTCTCCTTCACAAGACACATGTGAATGTTTGCATGTCCCAGATTTTGAGAAATGGTATGTGCTCTTTGAAGATTGTCCATGCCAAAGAATTACCAGTCCACAAAGTTTCACATCCTACTCCAGCAATGAGAAACATCCAGAAGCCTCAGGAATGGAGGAGGCAATCCCAAATGCCCTGTATGGACATAAGGCTGCAAGGATCTTTTTGACTCTTTAATTCATTGTGGACAGAAAACAAAATAAACCAAACTGGAGAGTGTAGAACAAAACTTATTAATCCCTCTTGAGGATGTTCAGATGAAGAGAATTTGGTGATCTTTAGTCTCTACCACAAGTCTAGAACAGAGCTGATAAGCCAGGAGGTTCAGCAGAACTACTGCTGGTTTCTTTACTTCATTTCAAAGGGGACAGAACCAGCTCACTTTACCATTTCTACCACCAGTTGAAGTGTTCCTAATCCCTCCTAGAAAGTAAATAATAGAGGAGGGGAGCCACCTTTGCAGTACACCTTTATTCTCCTCAGAAATGGAAGTGTAATAAACGACTGTCTCCTGTTCTCCATCACCAGGCTCCAGCTTTTCACAGTGCTTTGTGTCACTGTAAAGCGACACAAAAATTAGTAGCATTTTTGGAGCTCAAGAACTCAAGCAGTGAATGGGGAAGTTCTAATCTTGAAATTCTAGTATTTGAAAGGACTTAAAAAAAGAAAGAAAGAAATATTAGAATCGGTTCAACAACCAGTGCTGCATTACAGGACAGTATCTGATGCAGCTATTCTAGCAATATCAATAAAACTGTCTCCCACACCTGATTAACACCTTTAATATCAGAGCTAATAACTTGCAGGGGCTTAGGACTGCTAAAAGCTTGGAGAAGGAAAAACACTGAAGTGCCCATGCGCAGGCTGTGCAAACACAAGCTGTGCTGGGTGAGCAGGGGAAGGCCCAGCTGCATCCTTGCCTGCTGCCAGGATCCGGCTCCACGGCTGCAGACCAGTGCATTGGAGACTTCAGCCCACTGGCCCTGACGACACTTTCTCGTGGAACAAAGCCCATCTCCTCTAACACAGCTTTTTCCCAGGAACTGGCCCATATGGAATAAAATAAATAAATCACAAGTGTTTTGTGAAGGGGAAAAAAAAGTTCCTGCTGTACATAACTCGGGGAAGCAGATGTTTTTCCATTAGCTCACTGTTCTCTGCTGCACTGGCTCTCTTTGCATTTCTTGTTTGTAGCATGTTCAGTATAAACTATTTTTCTAAGGTTAAACTTTAGCATGTTACTGAGACAGCAGGTAGCCCACTCCAGCCCCACTGTGAGTATACAAAATAGTATCCTTGTAATTTTTCTCTAAATGTTCCCTTAAATTAGCCTTAGGGTCTACCTGGTGAGGTTCACAGGCTGAGCTTAGCAGGCACATAGCCAAACTTAGATCAAATTACCAGACCTACTTTGCTGTGAGTGGCCATATTTGGTAAAGTATTGGGTTAGTCAAGAAGCTAAATCGTCGGATATAAACTACTAGTAAAGACAAACGAAGTGGACCTTGTAGTTAAAAGTAAAGCTTAAAAAAATACAGTAACAGGAGCTAGAATATTAGAACTCTTATTAAAACTGGCTTGTAGCATTCTAAAATGCTCTGCATAAACAGAGCATACAACTATTACTGCCTGGAAATATAATCACACATACTTCAGATAAGAAATCATTCCAGTTACCCAAAGAGCCTAGAACTATTAACACTATTTCTTTCCAATACTGACATGCTTTGCTCTCTGGGTCAAAAGTGATCTTATAAAAATGTCAAATGAAGGTAAATTTTGGTCATAAATTTGAACGATTTCAAGTATATTTTTTTAAGCCAAACAGCATGACTCTATTTTCTAAACAAAAAGGAGTACTAGCATGACTGTTAGAAGTATTAGCACTAATAATCTCTAGGATTCCCCTTGCAGCTTTTCCTGCAGGAAAGAGGGAGGAGTTAACAAGCTTTACCAGTGCCACTAAAGTTCCTTGCCTCTTCTCAAACTTGAATTCAAGCTCTCAGCCATGAAAAGTAGAACAAAGAGGAGAAATGAGCATAAGGATTGCATAATGACCACCTCTCCTGGAGCTGCACCGCCACAGCATGTGCACTGTAGCGCTGTTCCTAAGTACTCCCTGAAATGAGCTGTTTCTCAGACATGGGGCCAAGAATAATGTTTAGGCTCATAAATGTTAAAGTGTTCCAAGAAGACTCTTTTTAAGCAGCCATTACATTCAAGAGGACTAGGGGGGTTATTGTTAAAAGGGACCAGACAAGCAGTGTTAACAATCTTTGCTGCAGAACACTTGGAAATAGAATATGCCTGTTAGTAGTCCAAGCATGCCTGCTGCAGAGGATGCCTTTAATCTTTAAGGACAGCACACTCCTCTTCCAAGGCTGTGACTACCTGTGCAGAAAACAGGGAGATATGGAAGCCCATACTGTACTCCCAGGTGGTCCTGTAAGAGATGGCTGGACATGAGATCAACAGTGAGAATTCAGAGTTTTATTTTGATGCTTGAAAGAGAAAAGGACTCTTTCTAGAGACCACAGATCCATCAAGCAGCTCTTTGTTTACAGGAGGCTACAAAAAATTACCTTGCCAAAGATCACTAGGCATTGCTACAGGGAAAGACAAGGTACAGCATCTGTTACAGTGCAACATTTTCTGATTTAGCAGCTGCACATCCAAAGATGGTGCTTTATTGTCTTCCCTACAAAACTACGCTGGTCACAAACCCAGAAAAGTTACAGATAAAACCACTATGTGTATGCTCTCCTAAGGGTGAAATAAGTATCTTTATCACAGCACAAAAGGGATTAACTGTTTGCATAGGGTTCACAGCCTTCTCTTTAGCCACTGTTCAGGGGACACACATATTCTCATAAGCTAACTGTGAAACCCCTTAGAGAACAAGGGGTCTCCAGCCTGGAGGGACTGAGGATGCTTCTGTACAAGGCAGGAACTCCTATTGCAGCTGCAGCTGGATGATGATACAGTAAGGATTCCCCTATGTAAGTATCACTGGATAGCTACCACCCCCTAACAGTCCCTTTTGCAAGTATATGTGTTGGCTTTGTGGCCTGGCCTGGCTGCTGGAGGGCTGTAAGAGCAGCCCTGTAGAGCTGGCTTTGTGTGCCTCTTCCCAGTCTCACTGCACAAAGTCCTAACTGGACTAGCTGGTTGGTACCATTAATTTTCATGCCCTAGGATATGAGGAGGCATGGCAACAGTAATGACTCTAATGGAGCCCAGACACAATTGCAACTCTCAATCCATTCCCATGCACAGAGACACGGCCAGCTGTGTCCTGTGAGTGTCTGAGAAGGACGGATGCTTTGTTATAAATTTACTGTAGTACGAGGTTAGGAAATTGTAATAACTTTATCTAGGGATTTATGAGTCATGCTAAAAGGGTCGAAGTGTTAATGACAACAAAAACAACAACACACGAGTAATTTCCCAAAGGCGGATTAACATTTTTTCCCCTTGGAGATAGGACCCTGAGGTATGAAAAAGTTAGGCAACTTGCCTGGAGTCACAAGATGAGTCACTGATTGAAAAAGGACGAGTCCAAACTAAACCTGATAAAAATCTACAGCATACTGATGCAGACCTTCCATGAATATCAAGTGACTCCACATGCAGGCATCAGAATGTTACACTAATTTCCTGTTGCTTTCCACAGCCATTAATTTTGGGGTGAGCTGTAATGCAAAACCACCTGACCACCTCAACTTCCTCTAACCATGTATTTCTGTTTAATTTTTTGTTGATGAAATATCTCTGTTTTGGAAGTTACTTCTTGCAAGTATACTTGTTCCTCCTTTCCCCCACTTTCAGATGGGAAAGATCCTAGTAGTGAAGCTGTGACACCTTTTGGATTACTCCATTCATTAAGCTCAGCATAAGGTCAACCCACTTCCAAGAAGTCCTCTAATTATGTAGCCGCTGTGCCCTTCCTCCACAGAGGGTAAAGACCACCCCAAAATACCTGCATCTCTCTTCATCGCTCAGGATACCAGAATGCAGCAGCTTCCACACTACCGTGAGAAGAGAATGGCCAGTACCTCAGCAGGAGCTCATTAAGCTGCATCCATAACAATAACTGACTTCAGCAATGAAATTACAAAGCAGTCACAGTACATGTTTTCAAAATATCAATCCTGAATCGGGTCCAGCTAGAAGTAAGCATGACGCAAAACAAAGGCTTAAAAAGTGATCAGAGAGAAAAGTTACAGCTTATAAAAATAAATTCTATCTAAAAGTATTAATTAACACCTTTCAGAAAGGCACTCTATTCACACTGAAAAGCAATCATAGCAATTCATAGCAAGCACTACGTCTTTATTGCTTTTGTCTTTTCAGACAGCAGCAAAAATGTAAACTGCCGAGAGCTATCTGCAGGATGATGGACAACAGACACCTGACTTCTCACTGTAATAAACTCAATCTATTTTGCTCCCCACCAACCTTCTCTGCAGCCTTAAATCAGGAGTATAAACTGAATAAGGCAAAATCTTGCTGGCGATTTTGAAGCCCACAGCACCCATCACTGAAATTTACATCCACACAAGTCATTAAGGTGAACATGTGATTAACTTGAAGGATGATGCATTCTATAAGGTGACTTCTTTTCTTAATATTAATCAAATTGTAGCAAAACCAATGTTATATATTTTGTTCTAGAACTAAAGTCTAACCGGTAGGAAATTACCCATAAAAACAGCTATGAAAATCTTTGCTGAGAAGTAGGGTGAGACTGCCAGGTCTTATGTGAGAACTGTCAATTGCATGGATTAGCAAAATGAGAATTTGAAAGGTTCCCCTGCACAAAGAATAGAAAACTATCAGCAGCTTTCCAGGGGGTTCTGCTTTTCTTTCTTCACTGCAAATGGTGAGACATCTAATAAGCAATCGCAGCACTCAAAGGTAATTTCAAGTGTGCAACTGTGGGCCCAGTTATGGAAGAAAAACTGTGCCTCCTAAAAAAACAAAATTACAGGATTGGAAGTCTATCAGTTCTGAAATGCTGGAATGCAAACAGCAGAATGTGCTGGGAAACTCTGTTCCTCAACAAACGTCCTACATAAAACCCCTCCATGGGTTTGGAGATCGCTTGTGGGTGAAGTCTCTCCTCACTCTTTTCCCTTTATGTGCTCTGCTGTAGCATCTTTGCATTAGCGTCTCCAACTGATATTCAACCTACAAGACCCTGGGAGGTTCAAACAGTCAAGGACAGAGTGGAGAACATGCTCTTTCTAATAATTTTCGCCTAAGTTTTCACTTAAACCTCAGCAAAGATTTGAATGCTCACATTTAAGATGTTGTTTGCCAGTCTTACCACAGGGAAGCATTTAGTAAAAGGAGAATGGAAGTAATTGTCCTTGTGAACTACCATTTGTTAATGAAGAGCTACCTACCGTCTTTTTCAAAAGCATATTATAGTGATTACTAAAGTTTTCTGTATGTTTTGGAAAAACAAAAGTGAGCTGAAAAATCACACTACTACAGTATTTTTGGGGGGTCAAAATCAAATAAGTGGTGTTTCAAAAACCATCTGTGACAGGCAGATTTTCTGCTGAAATAGAGTGATTTTCAACTAATGACTTCAACTACTCTGTTAATACTTACATCATTTGATTCACCATGGGAGGGAAAGAGGAATTCCAGGTAGCTCAGGACTTACCAGCTTGTAGCCAAATCTGTTCAAGAGTTGTCCACAGCTTCACAGGTCCCTGCTTCATTGTGCTGCTCTGCATAGTTATTTCAGACATGGCCTGTTCCAGTCTTGATGCAGCAAGGGAAGAGGCTCGTTGTGATCCTATGAACCAAACAAACAATAATGTATTTTATACTTATTTATGATATTTCTTTGACGTGTTAAGGCAGCGGGTCTGATCCTCCACTCACTGCCTTGGTTTTATGTAATAAGAACTCTGCTGAATTTTGGCATGATAAACTGTAGAAGTATGTTTTATAAAAGGTTAATTTACTGAAAAAAAACCCCACTAAATTATCCAAGGGCTGCAGCTCAAACAAGCAAATTAAGAGACACAGTAATTTTATAAAGGTCTCCTTAGCATTCATCAAGGAAGCAACCATATTCTGCTTGTTTGGGAAGCAGAAGTCTAGCATCAAATATTTTCCACAAATACCTTTATAAGCACAGTCATCATACAATTACAAAATGTGCCCCACTAAGGTAAAAAATTCATATGGCATTACAAGGTAGCTTAGCCCTATTCACATAGCACACACATTTCAAGTGACATCAATATTGTTCTACTGATTTAGAGGCAGGGTGATTTCTCATTTAACCTTGGGGAGCAGAGAATTCAGAGCTTTGACTGTATTAACCTTTAGTATGCACTGTAACATTTACGCAAGAATAAAGTATTTGGTGCCCACACCTCTGGGACAAAGCATCACATCAAAAGCTTATCCCAGGAGGGCTGCATGGGCAGAAATCTCATTCTCCAGTACAGCAAGTGGGATTATACTGGTGAGCCAACCTCTCAGAGGGTTATCAAGGTGGTGGTAACAAAATAAGAAGCTTCAAACTGAGATTTCAGAGTTAGCTTTGTAAAACTTTGAGAAATAAATATTTTAATATACACAGGTTTTAATGTGATTTTATAGTTGATATACACTTCCTCTGGAGGGCTGCTGTGCCTGAAGCACTTGTGTTGATTAGCATTAGTCTTGAATCTATCCTTACAGGCTGACTTCGAAAACCACAAGAACCTAGAGTTAAAATCCCGCTTTTTCTCTCCCACAGCCACGGGGCATACTCACTTAACGGTCTCTCTGAGATGGACAGCACGCTTTTCCAGCTGGAGTGTGCTCGAGAGAGAGGGTTGCCAAACCACACCTCCTCAGCAACACATCACCCTGTGGTCCCCAGCCATGGTGTCCCAGCCATCTCGGCTCCGGATGCTGAGCAGGGACCCAGCCTCCCGCCAGGCATGAGGGGAGGTACGTTTCTGCTTTACTGTCCCGTGCCAATCACCTGTGCTTTGCGAGGCTGGACAGGGCTGCAGCTTCTACTTAACCCGAGGTGAGCATGTCAGGGCTTGGGAGAGACCCTAAGTGCAACTCCAGGCCCAGAACTGCTACGGGAAATATTTGTCCTATTATCTCATTGCTAACCAATGTCATTCATTTCAAGCAGGAGAACTTCAAAACAGCCCTGCAGCAGGCGCCTCCCACGGCTCCCTTGGAAAATGCAAATGTGTTCCTCCCAGATGCATTTCTTTAATTCCTACATATTTTCAAAGACATTCCTGATCTAATGTTCCAAGAGATGACAGTGCAGTAATGTAGCAATTCCGGCTTTAAGGATATGGGTAAAAGCCATTCAGCTTTTCAGGGAGAATTTATTGTATTTATCAGTTTATTTAACTGATCCGCCTTCAGCCTGTTTCACTGCACAAGATTCCCCCCTGCCTTGCCTACTCACAGTCCTCTCCCCCATCCCTATCTCCACCAGTAAGAATTTCACTGAAACTCCCAGAAATTCAAGTCAAACAAGAGCTTTTTGATACAGAGAAAACTACCAAGCATTTATCCCCAGCTATCCAGAACACAGATAGCTTCTCTGCAGTGCAGAGATGAGAAAATGGACACATGAACAGCTAGTGATATTATTAGCAGAGCTTTGAAGTCAGGGCAGACTTCTTGCCTTCCAGATTGGCAAACTTGGAAATAATTACATATACTTTGTGGATTGTGCAGTCAAGCCTAACCAGATTGTTGTATTAGCATGCTTTGCATGCAACTTTCAGTACCACATTTTTCTGCTAAGGCTGCCCTCTCTCTCAGAGAGGCTTCATGGAGCTGTGTTTCTTGCGAGCACCCAAATGTAATGCTTGGCTGTTTCCATCGGGTGGGCAGATAGGCTGGTGTCTCATTCACATCCTCACAGAACTCAGGGAAATCATCTTTTCCCTGCAAATCAATCCAAGAAACCTAAATCACCATAAGGCACCTTTGTACATTTTGGAGAGGTTCACATGCTGCCTAAGTAGATCCAGTTAGACTCTGCTAAAGCATCCTTCCCTCACAAAGCAGACTTCACAGGAATATGAGAGCATAGTTCTCTCAAAGACACCCAGGTTAGCTGCTCCTCATCTCATCTTCATTAGCCCAGTAGTTGCCAACAGGGGAATTAGAGACTGAGACTGATCCTGCCCAGTGCAGTGGGCATCTGCACAGCCAGCCAAATGAGACCCAAGTTACTTAGCAATTTACATAGAGGCTCTCTGCATTAAACATCCCTTGGCATTCCAGTCCTTTGATGCTTACTTTCTTTTCCTTCTTTTCCAGCCTACAAGAGGAAGCAAAATATTTTAGGCAGAGACCACACCATCCCTGCTTGGCCTCAGACACAGATACACTCCTTGCTCTAGACACATATATGCCAGGTGATCAGGCTCTCTCCAAACCAGCCCATACTCCACTTTTGCCACTGCTGTTCTTGCCCATCTCTGCTGGGATGCTCACAGCAGTTCTTAAAGCGTGCCTGACCAAATAAACTCTGTAAGAGAAGGTTTTTGCCAGCCTGGCCCTTCTGGACTGAAAAGGGCTTAGCCACATCTCTGAATCTCAGGCAAACAATACAGTGCCCCTGGGGGTGGGCTGATGGCTACTGGAGCCACAAAAGAGTTTACCTCTAAAGACACTAGAGAGAAGAGATCAGCATGTGTCACAGTGGCAGGACTCTGACCTCAGGGTGGTGGGGGAGACGGAAAAGCTTCAAGCAACATTAAAAAGAAAAGTATCTGAATGTCTCATTATAAGATATCTCCTCCTAAAGAAACGTGCTAAAAAAACCTCCCCACAAAACCTGTCTCGCAGAACTTTAATGTCATGCCTCAAAATACATGCAAATGTTGGCATACGAAGATATCATATCAATTTGTTATTTTAGTGCAGTCTCTTTCTCTATTTAACAGCTCTACTAGGCAGAATATAAACTTCACATTTTACAATAAACCCTTCCACACATTTTGGAAATAACTCATGAAATAAAAAACCTGATTTTGTTGTGATGAGCTCTGCACATACGCCATACAAAATCTATCTAAATAATTTTAAAGCACTGTTCTAGGGTGTTTTAAGACCAAAAAGACCAAGTTTAATACTTTGCATTTATGAGAAAACTGTGATCCAAATAGAAATGTAGCTCATTAGATTTACTAGGCTTATAAGAAACACAGAACTCCCAAGCTCAAATCACTTCAGGCAAAAGCATTTTAAGATAAGACTAAATCAGAAAAAGAATGAAACAGCAAGGCAGCTGACTGATATCAGTGAATTTAGTTAGGAACACTGCTTCAGTTAGAAGATGAAGAAAATAAAGAGGAATTAATCTTTATGGCAACAAACCTAAAATTCTGGCACAGCAAATAATCTTATTGTGGTCCAGCTGAGGGAGAGGCCAGTGTCAAACCCGGCCACAGTAACCCCCACCCTTCAGTGATGAGCCCAGAGATGACAGAGCGCCTGCGCAGTACAGTGATGCTGCTGCATGCTCCCAGGGGAGTTCACAACAGACAGCACTGCCTGTTCCACAGCAATGCAGAAATATCAGACCTCCTCCCTCCTTCAAAGCAGGCAGCCACAGCCCCAGCTCTGGGGAAGCACAGTCTCACCCACTATTGTCTTCAAAGAGGCTCCCAAAAGGGACAGCAGACCCAGCTGCTTCCCTTCTGCAGATGGAGCACAGCAGCACCCAGAGTCTGCAGAGAAGCGAGCCACAGAGCCCTGCTGAAACCAGCCAGTGCCAGCCCCACACTAAGGTGGGTGGTGTAATTTCAGTACGAGCTCCATTCTTGCATCCATTGCGGGGGCAACCATGTTAGCATGGAAATCTGGATTCTCCAAGTGGAGGAGAAATATATTTCTTGGTTAAAACCAAACTGCATTCAGTGCAAATCACTTTAGGTGCATGAAAAGCTGATTCAAAGCTTGTACTTCACGTTTATTTGCTCTTTCTGGCAGGCAGCACCATGGCATACAGCACAATTAAGACTCAGACAAATCCTAATTCCCTAGAGATCCATGAGATTTATGTGTTAGTTTTTTTTTTCCTGTCCAGTTTCTGAGTTTGAGGTTCACTTTCTTTGCAAGTGTTTCTTCTACATTCACAAGGATAGGCATTTGATTCCCCCAAAACCCCTCCAAGTTAAAAGGCAAGTTTCTCACAACGTCATTGTATTTTGAGCTAGGGTTTTAAAGAAGTACCAAGTATCACAAGACTTACAACAAAAATCACAAGTCAGCAGCACTCTCTGAAAGCTTCCTTTCCCCCTTACTGCCAAGATCAGCTTTGATGTCTGTTAGTTCCATCTGACTGTATCTCTTACTGTGAATATGTATTTACCATATAATAAAGCATCACAAGGTTTATGCACAAATCCCAAAGCAAATCACCATCTAATAGGAATTGACACTCTCACTCAGCTTTCCAAAACCAACAATAGCAGCTGGCTTGATCAGGACATCTAAAAAGAATTAAATGGGGAGGCAGGCTGAGGGAGGGATAGAATAAAAAAAGACAGAATTATACATCTCAGATAGCTTTGTGAAAGAAAGCAGAAATTCCTCTCTGAGTTATGCTTGGGGAAGCCAAGGTACAGTGACCCATTCTACAGCAGGGCTGGCCATGAAGGCAGACCTGGACCTCCTGACCAGCAGCCCAGCAGCACAGATGTGCACAGGCCCATCACCCTCTCCAAAGAAAATGAAACATTCAACTCTCACAAAAGCACATGTTTAGGACAGGAAAGCACAAATCTTGTTTCCTTACCAGAGTCAGTGTCATGAGCGTCTGGAAGAGTGAGATGCAGTCCATTATGCTTTTTGATTACTGGCGTTTCGGTCACACTACTTCCTTTCTCAGAACCACTGTAAAGAAACAAAATTGTGTTACCTGTACATCTCTCAGCAGAGAAACGTTCCCCTAAAGCAGACAATAGTTTAGCTGCCATGGGAAGTGAAAAATCAAGGTTTCCAGTTGTGAGAAATCAGCCTATTGAATGTATTAACACCCACCCGACTGTCAATGGACAGGGAGCTCAGAGAGTGCCCGGCAGGGGCTCCAGGGCACATGCTAGTATTTAGTTTATTTGGCTGTAGGGAGTCTTTGCAAACCACTGGACAAGAAACATGTTGGCAGCTAGAAGTCAGACTGGAGGAGGGCCACTAGGAGACCCACACCCAGCAAGAACCACCATCTCTTGGGCTTCTCTGCAGAACAATTTGTTCACAGGTCTGCTGTGCTGATCTTTTTGAAACAGACCAATTACCACCTTCCACCTGGGTGCTAATTTCTTCATATTTTCATTTCAAAGGGCTTATTTTCTCCCCTTTCACCTTTGTTCTGTTCGAAAAGAGGAGGAAGATAAAAGCTACCAGATAGCACTGCTTTATGAAACAGGGAACCTCTGGTCTGTTCTTCTACTAGACTTCCGTCCTCACAGGAGAGGCCTTACAAAGAGAAACTCGCCCAAAAAAATCATGTGCCTAACAAAAAATCACTTAACACAGACCTCCTGAGCCTTCCTGTCACCACATAGTCTGCCATCCCCCAAGGATCAGTGGTGATGATATATCCTCTCATCATCCATTAAGAGACGAAATACCAAAAGGAAAAGTGACTGCCCTGGCTACTTTTTCTGGCACACTTCCAAGCCTGCAGCTCAGGCTTCGGACAATATTCCTTCCAGGAAGCAAGCTGTCAGAGAGACATGATTGGTGTGGATGGCTCCATCTTTCAGTCTGATGAGTCCTTTGGTAGGGATTGCACAGAATTCCCTTGAATCTGCATTGACCTAGCAGAATAAGCTTGGGACTGCTATTGGGTTTTAAACACGATTTATTCTGTTATCACAGAAAACAACAGCGAAAGATAAACCAAGTCCTGTCCTTCCCAGCTAACAACCTAAGACTGAACGCCACTTACTGTCATTCATCATAATAGCAATCATATTTACAATAGCCAAACAACCTTTTACTTGGGCTTTGGGATCAAACATAATGGTTTCTGTTAATGCACTCTGAATTCTAGGGCACTGGACTGCATCAATCTCTGTCCTTGAATGGGCCTCCCTTGTCTTCCATACTGGCTTCCACACTGATAACTCATTTGAGACTACGACGTAGTGACAGATAGAAGGGAAAATTAAATTATCTGTCCTATGCCTCAGTCTTACCTAGACAGGATTGACCCAAATATAAGTGCCCTGGCCAGGAGCTGCTGGTGGAACTGTATGGACAGCTCTTACTCCTGTGTATGCAGGAATAAAGCAGCTGCACTTCCAGATATTACTGCCATGAGGCAAGTGCTACCTTAATGCAGCAGCCACCACCATGGAATCACTGTTCAGGCATATGCTGAAACACTGGCTAGTACACTGTACTCCTACTCTAAGGTCAGATGAAGAGATTGGAAAATCCCAAGCTGAAAACCCAGTGTAATGCATTGAGCAGAACAGCCACTCCCAATGGCTCTGTTATCCTGGAGAAGGGCTGAAAATTAACTACCCTTTAAAAGCTGCAGTACAAAGCCTTCAGCCAAGAAAGTTTTTCGATGCACTGTGGAAGGGGTAGTAGGCAGATGATTTGCTTTCTACATACAGCACTGGAAAGGCTGACAGCAGGACATCTACTGCTCATGTTTTTGAAACATAGTTGAGACAGTGGACAAATTGGTGACAAAAATGCTGAGCAGAACACTTGGTTGTGAGATTGCAGAGACATCAGTTTGCCAGAGAGAAGACAGGGGACTTTAACAGGGCATATGAATAGCTGCTGGGGATAAAATACTGGGCCCTGAAAGACTTTTTAGTCTTTCAGTCACAGTAAGATTCAAAGCCAGGAAACAGGCCAGACAAATGCAACTGAAGTGCAATTAAATTGTGTAGGCAATTATCTACTGATTGAACCAGTGAAGAGTACTGGGTGCAACAGCTCTCAACTTTGTGTAAATACAACCTTCTCTTTCGCAAGAGGCTCTAAAAATGTCGTTGTCCAAGGCTCACCGATAAGAATTCCCCTTAAGTTCCTTTGCAAGCCCAACCCAGAATACTTTACATATTTGCTAGCTGACACTGCTGCAATTTGCTAAATACAAGGAGCTCCCTGGGTCACTGAATCCAGTCTAAAACTGCAGGTACGAAGCTGATGCTTGCTACCTTTCCAGTAGCATTTCTTAATAAAAAAATACTTTATGATGTATTTTTTGAGAAAGGAAAAAGAAAAGCTCTGCTGGGAATAGCAGTGAAATACATACTAGAGTTTTTAAAAGCAAAAGCAAACCAATTTGTTTTGTTTAGGCTTCTATGGCTAAATCTTATCAAAAGCCTCTAAAGCTATCACATCTTGGGCTTTTAAGAATAAGAGCCAAAGCACAGCTTGGGATCCAAATGCAATCCAAATGACTGAACTAGTTATTTGTCTGTTTTCCAGTGTACTCTCTACGGTCTCAGGCTTGCAGCCCCCCCTTTGCAAGAGTAAATCTTCCTCAGTCATAATTGTTCAGCATGGATTTGATCAGCTTCATGAGGACTACTCATGGGTATAAAGATTATTCATGTGAGAGGTACATGACTGAATCCTTAGCTAAAGATACTAAGGCCTAAGGAAATCAATGATTCAAGTCTGTAAGAGACCACTGCTGCTATGTAAATATCTTGATTTTTGTGTTTGGTTTGCTGCTTATTAGCTAAACCAACAAGAATTACTAATAACCCCTCAAGGACAACTTGTACATAGACATGCACCATTCTGTACATATACTTCTGGAGTTTATAAAGCTTATGCAAATGCATACAGAAATTGGGGAACAACTCAAGCTACATCGCCCTGCTGTCTTGACTGCTGCCATCAAGCAAGTTGTCCTTCTCATCAAACACAACCCCTGTAGACATTATGGGCAAGATCTTGGTATAATATTCCCAAGACACTGTACACTGGTACCTTGACTAGGGCAATATCCTATGGGTGTGGAAAGGAAGAAAACTCAGTATCTTCCACACTTTCTGAACTTCACCTTTTAGTGGGGCAGCAGATGAAAGGGAGGGAACAGGGAATGTAGCATTGTGTGAATGCAGATTTACTAGGACAAGGGAAGGGAGAAGGATGCTACATCCTTCCTTTCTTTCCTTGCCCAGTTAGCACCAGGCTGTGCAACCAGCATGCAACTACGGCATATGAGTTTGGCACTGCGCCTTTCCTTGGCTTACTCCCTTCAGGACTGTGTCACCCTCACACATTCCTGGGTGGTGCCAACTACTGCACACTGTGAACAATAGCCGATGAAAGCTCAGCACTATTGGGGAGAAAGAAAATTTGCCCTCCATCCTGGACATCCAAATATGGCTAGAGATGTTTAGACCTTTGGTTTGGAAACTCGTGGTTAAAACCACTTCTTCAATATTAAAACATTGAGGTTTTGTTGGTTTTTATTTTTTTATAACAATGGCTATTAAAATCTTCCCCCTTTTTTTTTTTAAATCACTGCTAGAAATATTACTTATCTTTTAAACAGTACTGTTTATCACCCTTCTTGCAAAATAACTCAAGTATCTAGAAAATTAAAAAAGATAACCACATTGCCAATAACAAGTCCGACCTTGCTACAGTGGAGAAAGCCTACCTGTGCTGTAAAACATTGTATACCATCTGCCACATCTGCAACATATGTCTGCAGGTCACCAGCGCCTCTTCAGGTCCTTTATGTATCCATTCCAGTTTTACTTTGGTGAAAAGTAAGCTGCAAGATGAAAAAGAATAGCTCCTATTTTATTGGCATCTCATAAAAGTAGGGAATCAGTATCACTCCAGCGAGATCCTGGCAGGCAGCATTTGTACTTGCTTTCCACGTGCAGTAATAAAAGAAAACACTGTAGCAGAAAACATTTCATTTGGCTCAACTTTGATTCCCCACAAGGAGATGAGAGGATTAACAATATTCCTCAGCTGCAGTCAAATTTGCGTCACAAAGCTGGCAGGACAGTGTTACAAGCAAAGTATTGCAAAGCTAACAAGGTGAAACATATACTGAATCTCATTTTATTTTGGACAGTATGAAAAACAGAAGAAAAAAGAATTGTCATAATACATACTCCCAGGCTGTTTTCTTAGTCTGGTATCTTCTTATAGCACTGGCTTATATAATAAACTTCAGACAAAAACCCCAGCACACTTAACATACACAGATAATTATGTAATGCCTCACAGGAAGGAAACGCTTTTTCTTAACCCCAGCTGGGAATCATCTCATGCCCCTAGGCAAGACAGCTGATAGCCTTGTACATTCTTGTTCTAGGTAGTGTAACTGCTGCTACTATTCTTAAACCTAGAGAAGACGTACTTGCACAGACCACTGGAATTCAGCAGAATTGGGTCACACAGAGGTTAGAAGACAGATTTGGCAATGACACAACCTACCACTTGCTGCCAGCAAGGTTTTTAACACCATCCTTCACTACACCCATTTAATCTTAATTGTGAAGATGATTTAATCTATTTCTTTCATATTAATGAAAACTTACTTTTCTGTTTTAAATGTTTTCACGAAGTCCAATATCAATACAATTTTAATTCACTTGATATGGCTAGCAATTAATCCACTGGAAGCACATATGTGTACATACATGCATATGACAGCTGAATGTTAAAAATCCTAAAAAGTTTTGTGAATGTGACCTGCAGGCTTCTGAGGAATCCAAGCTACTTTAGAAAGAGACAAAAGCAACTGCATATACAATGTCAGAGAAGAATTTGCAGCTGAGTAAGAGATCCTTCACTTGGAATAATTAGAACTCTATTGCCAAGACCATGTGGTGCATATCCACAGGAATGTGCTAAAATGGCAGTTCCATTTGGCACTAACAAACATTAGGGTGAACATTTTTTGTTTGGGTTTCTTGTTCGGTTGGTTGGTTGGTTTTTCTTTGGGAGGTGGGGATGATAGTGACCAAAATGTAGCCCAGCTGTATCAACTGCCATAGTGAAGTCTGCTCCTGGCAGCTGCTACAATTTGACCTGGCAGAAAAAGCATTCAAGTTAATTCCTCAGGTAAAAACTTTGACTAGGAAAGGCAGATCAAGATTCTTAATCAAGGGAATTTGTCTTTACCCTTTACTATTACATACCTAATCTGTGTCTTTGATTTTCTTGTTACTGGTGTGAGCAAAACAAATACTGGTAAGAACATCATTTTCTCTTGGAGATGCTGACCCCCTAACTGAGAGGAAATGCCTTTATGATTCAGGTATTTGAGGCTAAAACACAGACTAATCAAAATTTTGTTGGGACAAAGATGTAACAGTGGATGGATGCACTGTTAATAAAAATAAGTCTGAATTCAAAAGAGTGGTTAGCAATGGAACTGGCCAGTGATGCTGCTGCTCTGTATTCCCAGTGAACTGGGTTCATAAGAACAAAGCCTGTTTCAATACAACAGAATATAGAATCAACTACTTGGGTAAAAGGAATACATACCACACTAGAAAGATGGGTAGTTACACCCTGGAGTGCAATGGTATTAAAAAAGACTTGAAGTTCCTGAGCAACAATGCAGTTAAAAGGTCAAACAACCCTTAGCATCCATATACAGAAATGTGATCAGGTAGGAGCTGGAAGACATGGCTATTCTTGACCAGAGCATCAGCAAGACACTTATTACAATCCTGTTTCTAGTTGTTTCTCTCTGATTCCAGAAGATGACTAAAAATGGGATATGGTTCAGAAAATGGTTATGCAAGTGATGAGGGCTAGAAAAATGTATTTCATCAGAGGCTTGAGAAGCTCAGTTTATTTGCTTTAACCAAGAAGCAGCAAAGAAATCGTTTTGCCCCAGCCTGCAAGCATCTACATGAAATGTCTCATTGTGAGCCTTTGATGTAAAAGAAAAGATACAAAGAACCTAAGAATTTGTTGGAAGCTGAAACTAGTCAAATGGAAATTTATAAGTAAATGCATTCACATAACTACTGAGGAAAATAATCTTTGCAGCAACTACCTTGTGTGAACAGTAAATTCTCTAGTCATTAAAGCCTTTTCAGTAAGGCAGGATAACATCTGGAAAGCAATGGTAGTGCACAAATAGAAACTGTGGGTTTGATGCATAGGCTCATGAGTGAGTTTCTTTGGGCGGCACTGTGCAGAGGTGAGACTGCATCACCTTCCTTCTGGAAGTTACTCTATTAAAAATATTCTTCTACTCCCAGAAACAAACACATTGAACAAATTGTGCTATTTTAAGCATACAGAATAATTTTTAAACCACTACAAACTTCTAAAGCACTGTACAACCCTCCTTGCAGCAGAAGAATGGTGGTTAAGAAAGCAAAGGCCCAGAGACGTGTTGTTTTACGTCCCAGAGTAACACCACACTTCTCAACACGGTAAGATACCATTCAGTATTAATTAAATAGAAGAATCTATTAACAGTCAAACTCCTGGACAGGAGGGTTATATTAAAGGCACCTTTTCCTTTTTACATAAGTAGGGACATAGATGGCTTATCAGCAGGCAAATAAAATCACTACATAATATCTTTATACATTGCAGTTAAACATTAAAAAGACAAAGCCAGCATTTCATCACTCTGCGGTTTGCTGCCTACAGTGAATATATGTCAACTGCTCTGGATGAAGACACAATGTTCTATCTCGGGAGAGAACAACTAATGAAACTGGGAGAAAAAAGTCTCTCACAAAAACATAATGAAGCCTCAGCACAATACTATCATGAGTTGTAAGGCATGGGCACACTACAGGATCTTGGAGATACCATGCCCTACTAGCTATTGTGGCAATTCACCTTGGGAATAGTGTTATCCATCTTATTGTGTAGTCTTATAATGAACCAAACCAAAAGACAAATGGGAAGAATATAAGAAGCAAAAGGAATCAAACTATACCAGTGGCAGTAGTAAACAATGCAATTAAACATGATAACTAAAAGGTGGAAATACAGTCAGGGGATCAGGCTGCATGTGCCATACGCTGTTAGTATTTCTCGGTTTCTAATAAGCTTTGTAACCCTGAAACCAGGTAAGTAAATACACAGAGAAAACAGTGAAGTAGCATCACTTATCTCAAGCTTATAATTTTATTACTGAGCTAGCAATCTTGCTACTCATAAATCTAAGGAGTATTGTGTGCTATCAGTGTCTGTGCACAATTTCAAGGGCATAAATAAAAATTACTTATGCACAGATCTCACCTTATTATATTTCTTACATTTCTATCATTTGTATGATGCTTGTAGTATTAACCAGTGTAGACTTTTAAAAAGATTCAACATATAAAAAATAGCCCCAAGATTATCAACATAGTCATTGATAATTCTATTAGCCTGTGGATATTAAGACAGATCTGGGCTAAAGCAAGTATATAAATTGCTACTACATAAGCATAGGAAAACAGAGCAAAAAAAATTGCACAAATCAGTCTTGTAATGTGTATGATTTCAGGGACAGTACCAAAGGAAAATAACGAGTACTTAGTCTTGATATGAAACTCTGAGCTCCCTCTTAGAAGAAGCTTTCTTTTGTGGTGCATGTGGACAGCATGCAAAAGCTTTTTTTTCTCTAATGGAACTCAAGGTTACTGCCACAAGCAAACACATCCACCTCTCACTCTATCACGTTAACTCTGGCAAATTAAAATCCAGATACAGTCGAATTTGGTGAGACCTGAAGTTCTGAAAATTCAAAGTGAATTCAAAATGAGGTTTCCCAAGTATCAAAACTTCAATAGCATAAATTACCATATCACTGTAATACGTCACACCTTGACAAAAAAGGTAAAGATTGGAATCTTGGAAGATCTACAAAAATTTTCAGAAGCAAGTAAGCTACTTTGGTTGATTTCAGAAAGCATTCAACACTTGACTTCATAAAGACTGATTTTAGTTGCTTATGATGTCTCAAGGCCTGGCCAAATACACCTATCTAGCACTTCCAAGAGGCTTCTAATCCTACATGGCTAAATGCTCAGCCTTTAAATTCTTTAATATTCCCAGGAAGAAGAGAGGTAATTCTTTCCCATCCCTGAAAATTTGATTACTGAGGTTTAATAGCTAATATTTATTATCAGAAGATCTCACAAGTGCATATGTATACTATAAATGCTTATGAGCACATCTGTGCAAGTTGTAAGTTGCTGTGTATAGCAATAACCAACTGATGACTTTATGGATGCTCTAGGACTTTATAAGATTTATTAATCAGTTAATTATTGAGAGTTTTAAAACCTGCTTTAAAATGGAGTTCTTATTATCAAATGTAGCCCTTGTACTACACACTTATACAGCATCACAGTGGGATCTGTGTCTTATCACTTGACAAGCAATAAATAATGCCAGTATTATAACAAACAATAACACCTTCCACTCATTTCAAGGTTGAGAGACTAAATTAGGACTAATGAGTATTATGTAGTCATTTGTCTATATATTTTGCCATTCACTGTCTGCTTAAAACCCCTCCAGTTTTTGAGAGCTTGTCAGCAGCTTCTCAAAGATCTACATGTCTTCGAGCTTTACCAGATCGGTGCTGTCATTCCCCAAAGTCTTTCATTATTTACCCAGATTTGTCTACCTACACACACAGCTGCTGGGTTATTTTGGATTCTGAGTGCAAAGGAAACAAAACAAACCACCAGAACAAGCGGCAGGGTATCCTAATTCACCAGACAATTGCGTACATTAGCATGAAGCTACTGACCTTCTCCAGCTAATATGTGTACTTTGTTCCTCTGTTAAAGGATGGGATGCCGGCTGTGCCTGCTGGTTTGTACAGACATTTGCGCAGAGATGGAAACCAGTGACAGCAACAAGAGCAGCAAATGCTGTTTGAGTGTCTGGGTGATGGGGTGTGGAACACCAAAATGTGACTGAACAGCAGAGACCAGCTCATCCTATTACCTCTCTGAAGTCCAGATATGTATTCCACACCAGAGACAATGAAAAGCAGGGGACTGCCACAACCCGGACAAGTGGAGGGCTCAAGTATGCCCTCTGATAAACTATGAGGTAGGGATTCAAACCCCTGACACTTTGATCCTCTTGAATCAGTTTCTTCTCCTTTAAGGTAGCAGATACAAAAGGAGGATGCAGGTGAATACAGGACACAAACTGACCTGACAGAGCTGGAAAGAGGAAGAAGGAGACAAGAAAAATGATCAAAGTTTTTGAATGCTTTTGATATATATAGTAAAAAGACTTCTCAGCCCAAAAAAGAGGCAGAGAGAGGAGACGACAGATTTATGAAATCATTAATAGCATGAAGATCAGGAAGTCAAAGCAATCTGTGTTGTTTCAATGAAAGAAAGAATATCCAATAAAGCAATCAAACTGTGGATTTAAAATGAGCAAACAAAGTGCTTTTTCATACAACACAGAAGTAAAGTGCAAAACCCATTGCTGCAGGATGTTCTGGAGCAGACACAAATATGTTCAAAAAGGGATTAGATAAATTCACAGATGACAGGCCCATCAGGGGCATTAAAGACAATCTAATGCAACCTCTGGCTCCAAAAGCCTCTGAGCCAATCTGCTGACAGAAGTAGGGATCACATATGAGGGGTAGGATCATCCTGCTGCTAGGCTTCTGTACACTTTTCCCTGTGCATTCACCAGATGCCCTGCTGAAGCCAGACAAGCCCTTAGCTTGATCAAGAATGGCTACTCTTACATTTTGATGCAGCAGGAACATGATTGTAGCCCATGTTCTTTTTCTAACTCAGATTGTCTAGTCTTGTTTTATCTGCCAGTAGAACTGTAGTATCTTCATAGAAAATCAGTTATTCAGTTTCCCAGTTACTGAGTTCAGCTTCAATAGGGAGTCACCTAAACAAGTCAATTAGATAATGGATACTCTTTCACCATAACTGTTACTGTTTCATTAACCTTCCTACAACACCTGCTAATGCCCTAGTCAAATTACGAATAAGAAAAAAAGGAGACAAAATCGGGGAGCTGCTTTTAACCTCCTGTATTTTTGTTGATAAAATCAACATCAAAGTTGCTGTCTTCTCAAATAACTCTGCTTCTTGCAGTCTCCTGACATTTAAGGGCACATTCTCTAGTTAAATTAATGCCAGCAACTCTGACTGCAACCTCCTTTTATAACTTCATGCTGCGGCATGTTATCTATCACTTTCCCAACAAAAATAAATTGATCATATACTTTTACAGACATACAGTCCTAGTTTTTATGGCTCCCTGCCCAGTTAGCCCCCAATATGAACAAAAAAATAAAAACAAGAAATCTGTCACCATGCACAAAGAACTACTGACTTCATCTTCCTAACCGAGTGAAACTAACAAACTCAGAGCTGCCATCTCCTCCTCTTTAAGAATGCCCTGCTCTGAGACCAGTCCTGCACAACAACAGCAATTTGGCTAACATTGCTCCATAAACACTGATGGCTACAGCAGAGGGTGAAAACAACTTCCAGGGTCGTAGATTCTAGGCTATTTAAAAGTTAACACAATGGAGACAGTTTGCTATGCTCAGCCTCTTGGCACAAGGCACCTAGAAGGTTCTTGCTTACAGAGAAGGAGGGAAACACAAAAAGAGGTGATCAGAGAAGTCAAGATTGCAGCTGAAACTGTAGAAGGAGACTGTAAAGCAAAGGCAAAGGAGCAGCCACTGGCACGGCTCAAGCTCTGTTTTGCTTGGAAAGAAAAAAAAAAACCCAAAACAAAAGACACTGGAATTCTTCTTTATCTTCACTTGTCTTCAGTATCAAGCCATAGCTAGTCATACCAAGAAAAGAAGGAAAAAAAAAAAAAAGGGCAATAAGAATTATTGGCTGCGTTCCTTTTACTTAAGTAATTACTTTTGAATGTCAGACTTGTGGTATTTTGCTTTTTATTAAGAATGTAGGAAGCAAATTGTTAGCAGAGCTGATAAAAACGCTTGCCTCACACGGTTACATAGAATACTTTAGGTGATACATCTGAAAAGAGTTTTTATCTTCCTCTCATCTTGATGAGAAATTGCCAACAAAACAATTTTGTACTATCACAAATCATCTGTATTTCAGTCCATACCTTGCCTGAATAAAAACACAAAAAATAATTTTCACAGTTTAAAGTTTTACAGCAAAACATGAGGAAAAAGTTCCCAGTTTTTCTGTGAAGTGTGTTTACATCAGATTTTTATTTGCAATATAAAAATAGGTATCCTTTGTAAGAACAGTGAATTAAGTTTTACCTTGCAACACTTCAGAAGATGTTAAACTGAGGTTTATTCTACAAGTCTCCTGTCGCATTGTTTTGCGAATTTTTTCTTCTCTGACAGACTCCACCTACGTGGAATATTCCCCATTGTGCTGGACACTCTTATTAACACATTTGAAAACCAGAGCCAGGTCTTGGGCATTCAAGGCTAGGAGTGTAGGGGTCCACTGCACTTGAACTCAGGTGACTCTGTAGTGCAGAATCTCATTTTCGGGTAGAAACAGACACCTACATGGCAATGTGCAAATGTCAGCGAGATCTCAGAGGTGCTCTGGGAACACGGTCCACTGTATTCCACCCATAGTACAGCGTGGCAAATATCCTATGGCTTGGGCTGGGGACCTGGGAGAGCCACGTTCTGTGCCTTGCTGTCCTGCATGGCTTCTTGGCCAGTTTTGGGCAAGTCGATGCAGGCCACTGTGCTTTAACTCTTCCAAATGCAGAGCAGATAACAGGAATGACCTTTGCAAAGCATCCGGAGAACTAGGGCCTTCATCATCGCCTGCCCCATATCCTTTACATTTAATCTCTTAATACGGGGTGGCTCTCAACTTCAGAGTTATTTGTGGACAGGAAGGAAAGCAGGTTGAGTTCCTCTGTAACTGACATCACTTTTAAAACATTTTCTCATCAGCTGGGCCTGGTTCTTCAGAATTTCATCAGACGTGCCCCCTGAACAAATTCAGCCAGCCCTGATTAAATAGGAATTCATTTGGAATGGCAGAGCTGGGAACTATCATGCTGCCACAACCACTGGAACAACTCTTGATTTACAGAAACTAAAAAGGAAACCAAGACTAGGGTCTCTGATTGCTGAGTAGAGATCCTCCCAGATAAGAAAAGAGCATTAACAGACTAAGCTGAGTATTTAACATGCTGCCGATACTTCCTATCCCCAAAGACTGCAAAACTGGATGCTTCACTTACACTTCTAAACTGTTGTATTTTTCATAAAAACTTCTACTATGTGTAGTTTAGGCCTGTTTTAGAGGAAACGATACCAGAACTCTGGCTCATAAAGTAATACTCGACATCAACCTCCAAGTCACCTCAGTGTGCAACCAATAACACAGTTTCCTTTTGGAAATGTATGTCTGAATCCCTATCCATGTATTTAAAACAGAGTGAAATACCTCCTAATTAACCCAGTGTCAAGGTAATAAAAGTGATAGCATACTCTTATTATGGATATATAAATTATGCAACAAAATACAGTAAAGCAGAACCCCATAAAGGATTAATAAAACATTTCTACCCAACTTGACATATTTATGAAATCTTGCATGTTACTGATATTTGGAGCAAACACTTTGAAACTGCATCATGCCCCACTGTATTAGTAAATTGGAACCACACAAAATTTGGCTTTGTTATATAAACAATAGGCATAAAATAAGCTTTTCTTTTTCAAACTGCATTATACAGTGTTGGTAAACAGACTTCACTCTTATCATGATTTTAATCTGGAGCAATATAATTTATGCTGCCTTGGCACTACCACAGTCGGACACTTATAAGAGGTCTTCATCTTGAAGCACGAGTCCTGCTGAAGTCAACAAGAAACCAATTATTCCTCTCCTTAAAACTTAGCATGTGCTTAAGAACCTGGGTAGGTCCAGCACTTTATGAGGAGAATGATCTATGAGATTCTCTCTAACTGCTCAACTTTGCAGAGGAAAAAGTATAAACATGGGTAACACAAGAAAGGCCAGAGTTTGCCGATATTTAGTGTGCACGGACTGCACGTCTCGGCAGAGCTGAAAAAGGTGGAAATCAGTTGACCATCAGTCAAACACCACTGAATTTCACCATAGAATACTGGTTCTGGGGCACATGTGGGCATGTTTCAACATAGGTTCTGGCTAAGACAACCCACCATATACTTATGACAGTTCAGAGGCAGTGCTTTTTACAAGATGAGCTTGTTCTGCAAGATATGAAGGAGCAGGTTTATATGCCAGCCTGAAAAAACATAGGGAAACACATGGTTAAAAGGTGGAAGAAGTGACAGAAATGAAGACAGACAAAAGTTCCTTCATTTCTGAAAAACACTCTAACAAAAATAAACCTCCAAAACAACCTCCAAAAAAATCCCAAACCCAAACTAATCTACAGTATCTAGAACAACCTTGTGTTTTGGTAAGTAGACAGAAAACTGCTGGCTTTACCAAAGAAAATTCCAGAGAAAGAAATGGCTTTTTTGCTACCATCAGGAATCACATTTGTCTAGGCCTGCGAAGCAAAACCACGATGTAGCTGCAGTCTGTGTCAGCACCAGCTGAACGCAGAACAGCAGTGCAGGAAGACACAGGAGCATGACCTTTAATGCAGAGCTAGGGACCAGCATACAGACTCAGGTCAGTACTTCAACAGATGTGCAGAAGATCAGCTACTGCACTTTCACTCAATCCTTCACTGGCACAATTGAGCTAACCTAGCAAAACCTGTGTTACCATCTGGCTCAAAACAGCACACTCAGAAAAATCACACAGACAAATCTCTATTCATGGTAGTGCTGGGTTGCATTTTCACCACAGAGAGTGCTTTGAAGATGCATTAGATTTCCTCATAAAGTTCTTAGTTTATAGTTCTTTTTGTTGTGTACAAGGCTAATTTCAGAGTCAGGACTTGTAACCCCTAATCCCTGTCAGGTTTGACACCATGCAGATTGGCTTTGGCAATGGTGGCACTTTGTCATGTTGTTTCCACCCCACCAGTAAAGATTCCCCACAGATCTCAGGCCAGACAGCTGAACTGATACTGTGATAGCTCTCCTTAACCATTATTCTGGGATAAAAACTCAGAACATAACCACAAACAGCTAGATTTGTTTCCAGACATTTTCTTCCTAATAATTTCCCAACTATACACATGAACACAAGGACATTGCTGACTAAAGAGAACCCAGTTCCACAGCTTGCATCCTTGACTACTATTCCAGCATCAGGTTTTTCCAGCAGAAAGCTGTGCACAGTTCGGCTGAACACGAACATAATTCAGGATCTTGCAGGCTGTATTTAAATGTGAAGTTTTATTCCTTAGCTTTGCTGTAAATTTGAACTGTACTGTTGCACATATGACTCCAGCAGGTACACCTTACACTGTACAAGTAAGCTGAGTCACTGCTCATGAGTAACAATCAGCAGTCTCAACCTGTCAGAAATACCTAACAAATTTCAATTAGAACTGCCAACAAAAAATAAAACCCTTGAGACAAAGGTGAGAAATATATAAACATAGTAAAGAAAAAAAAACAACCCAAAAACCCAACAAAACAAAACAAATTAAAAGTAAAAAGAGAATCCATGGCATGTTGGACCTAAAATCAGATTAATGTATTATTTTTCTGCAATATAGTACACCCCAGTGTGATAGGTCTTCCAGATGTGCTGAGAGAAGATGACACAATATTATACATATAAAGCACTGCATATGTGATTAGAGAAAATCCTTTGAGAAAACATGCATAGTAATTACATTATAAACATTCAAAAATACTTGGCCTTCTTTCAATAACAGTCTAAGAAAAACACCTTACTGTAGAACTGCAAATACAATTCGAAGGCTGGCTGGAATTTATCAGGTCTGACTTCTGAAAAACAGGTTTCATTTTATAGCACAGTGCAGGTGACAGGATTACTGGTTTTTGGTTTACTTTTGTGTTCCTCACCAACCCACAGAAGGTGGGGTTTTTTTGAGACACAGTCCAGCACTTAGCAACCACTGACCTTTACAAATTTTTACACAACAGCGCTTTTAAAACTGAACTCTGTTCCAAAATTTAGAGCTAACGGCTGTAATGAAACAGGTAAAAAGAACTAAACATTCAGGGTCTGACAGTGAGCTGAAGGCAATCAGCTCTGTTCAACTGAAATGAATGGATTTTTGTCTTTTTAAACTAGCTGAGTATCTGGCACTGAAGCTTCAAGTCAGAAAACCTCAGGCAGCTTTAACTCCCTAGAAATGAGCATGCATCAGATAAACAAAGAAATTAAGTGTAGGGTTAGTGCAGTTTGATCAGCTTGTATCAGCTGACTGCCTGCTTTGTGCCCTTAAATAAATGATTCATTTGCAGAATTCTAGCCTTTTATACATCCACAAGGATTCTGCAACTGAAAAAAAGAAAGGAAGAGAAGGCATGGTGCATAGCAAGCTCCAGCCTTTCATAGAGAAGAGTCCTATGCTTTCCCTTCTCCTGTGTGGAGAGAAAGCCCATGCAGAAATGCCCGGCTTGCATGGGCTGCCAGTGCTGACCACGGCACAGCCCTGCAGCACAGCAGCCCGAAGCCAAACTCTGCACCTCAACATCTCAGCCAAGGAGAGGGACAGAAAGAGGCTGGACTGAATTAATTGAAATCTGAACACAATGAAATCTCCACGTTTACCCAGTGTTACATATCCTGTTAACTCAGTGCATAACTCTGCAGAGTAAGAGATTGGAGTACACTAGGATATTTATAATCTGTGCCTTCTGATAAGTTAGGAGCATATACCAGTTTTTTTCTTGAAGTAAATCTGAGGGGGAAAAACAGATATCAACCTAAAAGCATTTAGAATATTATAACTGTTCTGTTTACCATTTACCACTAGGCATAAAAACCACTTTGCATTTATGTATGCCTTTTTTTCCCTCTTAAAAGGCCACCATGCAAACCAGCTGCAATTCAGAGCTCACAATCTAATTTCCGTTTCTTTTCTTTTCTAAGCCAGTATATCCAAAACACAGGTATAGTGCTCTCCTCCACTCACACTACACTGAGGGCATTGTATTTTCATTAATATGTCCACACCCTTCCTTAAGTACCTCACTGAAAGGATATCCAAAAGCCACTGTGCAGAACTCAATACTCTAAGGCAACTGAAAGTGTTCAGGCTCTCTGCTGACCTGATTGCAGTTTTTCCTCCAGAAAGCTAAACAGAACCTGTCATTATGTATGTGATATATCCTACCATAATTAATTCCCTCAGGGAAAGACCTTCCCAGAGGAAGCATGGTTCAAATACATAGCACACACCAGAAATTTGACATTTTTAAACAGACTACCAACACCAAGATGCATCCATGGAAGAGCTGATATTTTTATTTTCCTTGACTGTAGATATATGGCATAAACTAAATCTTGTCATAAAAAGACTGGCTTAAAACCAGTTGAACCATACAGATAAAAATCAGTGTTCTTTTCTTTTAAACAAATTTGATTTAATTTGTTAGAAATCGAGAAGATGTTTAAAATTACCACGTGCCATTTAATATATGATGAAGCAAGAGCTTCCTTCAGCCTTAGTGGAAAAGATTCAGAGCTGTAATCCTTTTTCAAATAATTATCCTGTTCATCAGGCTTCAGCACCAGATGACTCCTGGATGAAGTAAAATGGCAAGACTGGCTATGAAAGCCTCAGTATAGACACATACCAAGCTGAATGGCAATGAGAGCATTTTGCAAGCGTTTGTCAAGTCACAGGCCCAAACTGGGCTAAAATTACAACTGAGAAGGAAGAGCAAGAGCATATGAAAGTACCAAGTCCATCTGCCAGATAAAAGGGTCTTTGAAGACAAAAATGTAGGAAGGGCGGGTAGGTACGCCGACCGAATGAGGAAGCTATAGCAGTGAATTATTCCTTTCACACACACAACCTTGGTCAACCACGGTTTTGACTCAGCCATGAGTTGTACTGTGTGGCTATCCAGGAAAGTGAAGCCACATGTAGAAAAGGTAAAGTTAGTGGCTGACATAGCGAGCTAGGATAACTTACTGCTACCCTGCCTCAGGAGGCACCCACAAGGGTCTCACTTGTGCAATTCCAGGACATTGCAACTGTATCCTTACTCACCATAACTGCGGTGTTTCCTACCCACAGATCAAGGACGTCCTGCATCAGCTTGCATGAATGATTCTTTTCACCAGAAATGGCAACATAAACCCCAACATGCTGATGAAAGAATACTGCAAATTACATCCTTAAGGTCAATTCCTGTACAGAGTATTCAGAACAACACTCAGTAAACTTCTCGGACATCATCTTCCTCGAGGCCCTAGAGACATTAAAGTAGAGACACGTGAGTTGCAGTGCACTTTTAGCATAAATGAGGCAGAGAAGGAATTAATTTGGAGAAACATCAGCTCTGCTGGAAGCTGACAGATTCCTAATGCATCAGATTTGTGACCGCTTATGACATTACTGATTTTTTTTTCTCTGTGTTTTTCTTCCATTTGGTTCCTTATTTATAATGAGGTTCTAAAGTAGCAACATTTGGCAGATTTGATAGAGATACTGGCTTTGTCATTAAATTTTCCCCAATCCCTTTCTCCTCCTGTTCTAGGCAAAGATCACGGCTCTATCTGTCAGGTCTCCCCAGGGGCAAGTTGATTTTTCATGTAACACCTGCCATTCAGTCAGTGTCAATGCAGGGTTTCTCATGTGATTCCACCTACCCAAACAGTTTCATTTCTTCACTGAAACTAAATAATAATGTGATGTGCTGACTGACCCAAATCTGCTGAAGTCCGCTTCAGTAATCCCTGCAGATCTATGTACTTCAGATTGCCATCTCTTCTGACCAGTTTGCTGTTTCCAGTGGATACAAATTCTGGTATTTATGTTCAGGACTACAACCAATGTACAACTGAAGCCTCAATTACAAAAATACCACTTTTGAAAAGCCACTGCATCACAACCACCACAGAGCATAAAATGCCCAAGTCCATAAAAGCTACCATGGAGATTCTATTTAAGCTGTAAAACACATCATCTACTTGGTTTGCTCCGTAACACAGTTCTATAGGAGTTAACCCAGTAAAGACCACCCTGGAAAATGCATAAAATCACACTTTGCTCCCATGTAAACTTTGTGCTCCCTCTTGTTCAAGCAGCTAATTGCACTGACAGGGCAGCCTGATACTTGGTACAGCTTGGTACAGCTCCACCCCAATTAAAGACACCACATTCCACCGTGGGCAGCACCTGCAGCAGCTGGCTCTGCTCACATATACAAGCCCTCCCTGGACAAACAACGCAAATGTGAGACTCCCTGTACAAGTGTGAAAAAACAGCCAGGGCACTGGACTCATCTCTTCCTCTCCTCTCCCACAGGCAGGGTGTCTGGACACATCCACTTGTCAAATTTTTCTTTTGCTGCCATAAATAAAAGTCAAACTTACCTTGTCAAATGAGTCATTCCACGGTTTATTATTGCTACTCAGGAAGCAGGCCTAAATTGCAGGAGTGGAAGAAGTACTATGACTGCTCTAAATTGTGTCTCCGCTTGGATCCTCAGACAATTCTTCTTAAGTTTTACAGTGCAGACCAGTCCCCAAAACACCTATGAATACATTTTTATGAGCATGGTAGACTGGCAGAAGGAGAAAAGGACAACCCTAAAAGCAGTGATTTCAGGCCCTTGTACCCACAGAATGGAGCTACACCAACTACTGCATTGCTATCTGTTCTCAACACTATCACCATCCTGCCAGGAACCGTGATCTACAGCTTTGGGAATTCTGTTCTAGAAAAACCCAAGGGATGAACCTGTCCAATCCACAAGCATTGGTTTGTTGACCACTGATCACAAGGACACTTGTCAGAAGACACCATGCAGAAACTGCTGTACTCTTAGAGCTGCTATACCACTACGTAAAATTAAATGCTCTTGGGAAAACAAAACAGTAGAATAAAGCCTGGAATTTACTACCTGCACTAACTCATCCAGTAATTAAGTTATTAAAACAGTGAGAAAAGCAAAAGTTGAGTTCTTCATTAATAACCCTAACAAGAACTGTGCAGCCGAGATAGAAAAACCAACCAGTTGTACTAATTTTAGAATGTTCTATTATGGGATTTAGTGTTGTAGCTGATTTAAGGGAAGGGAAAAAAAAAATCTTTCTAATTGTGAAATGAAAGAGGTAGATTAATTTATATATGGCCAGTTTTCATTAACACTTTGAACGAAATTGCTTTTATTTGGAGCTTTTAAGATTACATTTGTCCCCTTAAGATTCAAACATTTTAATACCCACCCCATCCCTTGTTAGGACATTATTTTAAATGAAATGTAAAACCCAGGTCTTAATTAACTGAAGAGATTAAGGAGCCTAAGTCACATTTCTCACACAGGTGCTAGCTTGTATGATAGGGTAAAACTCTAGCTCTGTTCTCTATATTCCACTTCTCTACAACCATCTTGTCAACTTCCATTTGCAGACTACTCTTCTTAACTTCACAGCCTAATCAGATACATACTATTGGTCCCTGTTAGATAGCTGTTCTACTTCTTCTCACAGCTGCAGTTCACGGGTGTACAAATTGATTACAAAATGTTTGTTGCATCACAGGGCTCCTGGGAAATTCAATAAGAGTATCATTGCAAGGACTCTGGAGCTGAAAGATACACACCATCTAGGAAATGTGCTTTTGCAAAAGAACAGCTTTTTACTCCGTCTGCTGTTGGAAAAACAACCTCTAACTATGCAGAAAAGGTGAACTACTTGATTTTCTGAGTTACAGGAACAGCCCCAAAAAACGACATAAAAGCATCAGATGGATTTTTCTACCTTCCCTCAACTCCAAAGAAGATATTTTTGTCTTTCTTTTACTCTTTTCCCTTCTATTTTCCTTACCTCCATTTCCTTGCCTAGTGCTCCAAATACTCTGTCACCAAATGGCTAGAGAATTAGTAGGAGCTAATAGCTGTTGCTGGAAAGAGGAAATACAGTGCAGCAACAACACATTTAGTTTTATTGGAGGCTCATAATGTAAATTAGTGTTTCACAAGCCATTTGAACAGAAAGTTACCAAACTTCAGAAAAGACAATTCACAGACAATAGAAGAGAGGGTTAGGTATCACTTTAAAAAAGCAACACTTCTTTAATTTATGAAGCCAGCATAAGGAAACTTACAGGCAGACTGTCCAAGCAATCACAGCTTCGGGGGCCATTCCTGTGCTTTCAGCTTGCTTCAGCAAATGCCCTGCTTTCTTTAAAAATGTCTTTCTGCTCCTCATAAAACACCCGTTTGGCAACAGAAAAGCTCTTAACTGAGGTTTTACAAGGCCTTTTTATTAACAGAACTATAATTATTTCTGCTTTTACTCAACCAGACTGTCACTTTCAGGCTAGAATTTCTGTGAAAACCTAAGAAGTACCATTCCCTGGTTTCCAAGACAGGTGCATTCCTGCAGGCCTTGCTGAGACCCACCCTTTTACCTCACCTCCAACATGTGCAGGTTTTGCCACTTGCAGCATCCCTCCTTTCCTTCCTTACTCCCTCTGCTATGATTTGTTACACATGCAAATGAGCAGATAAGACACAGAAACAAACAGTATGCATTTATATAGTCTTCACTTAAATGCCACAAACTGTCCTTTCCCAGGTGGTGTGCAACTTTGTACAGATTTGCATCCTCTGCACCAGTCCCCCCGTGCAATCTGTCTCTGTTTCCTGCAGTCATCCCTTCTCCCAGAGCCACCAGCCCCTGGCAGTGCTGCTGCCATGTCCCTGTGTATTGTCCCCACTGTCCCACTGGCAGCTGCTAACCCTGGCACCACATGGCTCGGCTCTGCCTGCCCCCTCCAGCCTTGACTCAGCAGGCTGCTTTTAGAAAACTTGCAGAAACTTATCTTCAGGACTTCTAACACACTGTCACAACCTGTTTTAAATCAGCCAGTATTTCCAAAAGTGTTCAATGTACAAAAAGCCCAACTTCATAATCCCCATTTCTTTAGAAAAACAAGTTTAAAAAACAGGAATATAATTAGAACATTTCCATTTGAAGGCAAAAGGAGCAAGTCCCTCCATAGGGTGTAAGAAAAAGAAGAAAAAAAAATACACCAAGAGAAAACAAATGAAAATTTCTACATATCTTTGAAAATACAGTAGTAGCTATTAAAATAGCATTGCACGCAAAACAGATAAATAAGCGTATTTCAGGGGCTTGATCAGAAACTGATGTCCTGCTCATTGGAAACGCTCCTTCACTAGCTAGAAACTTTGTTTTGTTACTATAGTTACTGTCACTACAAGTGGCCCTGACTAAGGCATGAAGTATTTGTTATATAAAACCTTGACACAACTGCAGCCTTAAACTTCAGAAAGCACCAGCTCTCTGCTCAGTCCCCTTTGCAAATTCTGTTCCAAGCCCAAACTCAAAATGCTTTTGTGCTAAACAGGGCACACTCTTGAGCAGCAGTTTAACAGCACTATTTAAGTGCTGAAAACATAATCAACGTTGTTCACGATACACACTACAACTGTGGGGGAATTTAGATGGACTGTGCACTGTGCAAGGGAGCAGTGACTTCCTCCCTGGAAAATTAATACTCTTAGCAGTGGCTGAGAGGTACAAGAGAAACTGGCCATCAACCTTAATAAAATTTGCTGACTGACCATTGAATTTGATGGGCAAAAATGCCTGGAGTCAGGAAGCACACCATGTAGAAAACACATCCTGCAGCACTGCATTTTTTTTATTTCATTATATTTTCATCAGCTTAGTTTGATGAGGTTTAATATCCATAAGAAAAAAATAAATATGCTCTCTTTCCTGGCCTTTAATATATTCTGGTTTCATGTAATTTTCTTCTTGTTCTTGTGGGGGATATTTTCAGCTAGACAAACTGCTATTACGGATAATCTTGGAAAAGCAGCTTATGAGATCCCCAGTGAAAACAGGGAGACGACAGAACCTCACTTTTTAAGGTAGTCATCTGATGCTGATACCCCAGCACAATGTGCCAGTCTGCTTCAGGCCATCTGCACCATTCTCAGCTGTGCTTTTTCCCCCTACTTGGGTAGGGTAAAACCGTGTGGCTTTCCTTCTCTTCAGCTTGAAATCCAGACACTAAGCGTTTTCTTAAAAGGCTAACAGCCCACACAGAAGCTGCTTGCCAGTGACTGTGAGCACTAAACAAGTGCCAAGGTCAGAAAATATATCCGCTTGTACACTTGCTTTCCTGCAGTAAGCATTGCTCAAGGTTTGGGTCAAGCCAATGATCAGGGATATTTCTACTACAGCACTACTTAGTTAACTTCTGAAATGGCAGATGTAGCCATTTATGCTACTTAAACTTTAAGCAATTTGAATGCTACAGAAGACTGGAAGAGAGTATCTTCTCTTTCCCTTCCGCCCTCAGAGCTGACACCCTGTACTATTCTTAGTGTGGTGTTAATTTCAGACTTCACACATCAGAGGAAGCATTTCAAATTTATTCATTCATTTGTGAGAACCTCTACAGGGCTTTGTCCTTAATGACTGAGCAATGCATTTTTTTTTTTCAGCTGTGACATTATTTGCAACCAGTCTTACAGCTTATTACAGCCTCATAAATGCTTAAGAGCAAATCTGCCCAACCCTGTAAGAAACATGATTTCCTTAAGGTGTTGTTTGGATACAGAATTGCTTCATCGGTTCTTCCCTGTAATAACAGCACTTGCAGTGACACCTAAAACCATGATTTCTGTCTCTTGTATGTCTGGCAACTAATCTCAGACTAATGGTCTCATCTATGTAGGCAAATAATGAGTACCTGCTAGAACACACAATTTTTGAGTACTGCTCATTTTTGTGCTGCTATCTTTTTGTGGCACTGCAGCTTTACACTGTACTGTTGCTTAGACTGTCTTAGAGAAAAAATAAATGATTGTTCAGCTACGATATGTTTTTGTGCCCAGAATTCCCAGGTCCAGGGTGCAAGTTGCTAAATCATATAAAATGAGACATTTGCTCTACCCTGTGTAGAGGCCAATTAGATGAGATCAGAAGTAGATACTGCCTTATCTAAAATATAGGTTTTGCATTAGATGTTTGCAGGAGATCTAGATGGAGAAATGAGTAAAGTCTAAGTTAATACCTGATGAACATCAATTAAAAAAACCTTGCAAGGATTAGGCATGTTTTGAGCCAGTGAGGCATCTGAAGAAGTTCTTTTTTTCTTTTAAGACTAGATTGACCTCTAGAATATCAAAAATCTGTACTAGAATTCCCTATACACTTTTCAATATTGCAATCACAGCTAATGAGCTGAACAAAATCCCCCTGCAGCAGCTTATTTAGATACTGTCCTTCACAGTATCATCACAGGGTTTAAATAATAAACTAACACTGCAGAAGTTTAACACGTTTGTTTCTAAATAATCCCAAAAATTAGGTTAAAGGGTAAGGGTAAGCCTTAAGACAAGCTTGCTTTGCTGTCTTCATTTCCCTGTATATCAGTCAAACCTTTTAAAACAATGGTTTGATCTAGATGCATTTTGTTTTTTCCTCGTTTTTCCCAACTGGAAGAAATGTAATGAGGCTTCGCTCAAAAGCAGTCTTACACATGTGGGATAAAATCTGTCTGCCAAAACTAAAAAATAAACCCTGTCTAGGGCAGTATGGCGAAGGGAAATAACACCAAAGACCACAGGCTTTCAAATGCAAGTTTTCCTGCCTTGCAAAACCAGGTAGTGCACAATACACATTTGGACTTCATTGTCCTGCAGGATCTCCCTTCCTCTTCCCCACGGGCATTTTGCACAGGACCATGCCCCTGCTGTGGAAACCCTGACGTTTGCAGGTGGCCAGTGAAGCAGCAGCCAATTGCTGGTTGCCACAATAAAAGAAGCAACACAATTCCAGAGTTGCTAGTAAAGCAGACTTCAATCCTATTATAATTGAAAATCATCTGGTGTGAAGGCCCTAAAGAGCCCATATATATTGAATCTTTTTTTTTCCTTAAGTGGACTTGAAATACAAAAACCTTGTTTCAGTTGGCATTTCCAAACTGACAATGTGCAGCCTCTTGATTAAGATGGGACATAGTTTATACCCCTGGCAACAAAGGAGACTGCAGACATTTCCATCTGCTTTAACAGCAGAGCAATAAACAAGAAAATGCACCATCCAGTTTAGTTTCAGAAGAATGTTTTTCATCAAAAGATAATTTAGTATATGCATCCTGACTTTTACATATAAATGTATATGAAGTAGCACTAATTCACATAAGCACTCTGGATTCAAGGAAAACCAAACAAACCACAAATCCTTCCAAACAATAAACTCCCAATATTACTGTGCACAGCTTTCAACAAATCCCACTGCAGAACAGCGCTGTAGTAGGACTGCTCATAGGCAGCCAAAGTCTCAGTGCTTCCCCTCTCAGGAGCCATTCTTTCTGGAGATGTAGGAAGAGAACAGATTAAAGCAATCCTACATAGATTAAAAATCCCCCAGGGGTGAGATCAGCACAGCTGGATGGCCGCACCATGAACCACCCAAAATTAACACTGGCCCCATGCCACTTACCAGTGGCTTCCTGAGGCGCACATTACTGCTAGCTTTTTTATAACACAGTACATGGGACATCTAAGCCTTGGAGACTAGTCTGTGCAGGCCAGGAAAATCCTTGACACTGTTGCTCACAAAGACCTTGTCTGCTACGCAGTGCTAGTTACCACCAGTGCTCTGCCTGCTGTGGTGGAGCATCCTCACCTCTTTTAAAGGCTGCATTGCCATCTGAGAAATCTGGGTTTTACTGATACCCTTGCTGCTGCTTTTTTAAACTACCTCAAGTACTCATTCTTAACACCTGCCTTGCAAAAGTGCAGAGATCCAGGCTACTCAGTGCCCACCTGTCATTTCTGCATTTTTATCAGGCAGGGATACTCCTCCTGGTGGGGAGTATCCCCCACTCCTCCTGGTGGGGCCCCTGGCAGTGCACCTGGGGGTGGGAGATGCTGTATATTCTTCTCCTCAAGTGCCATTCTGCAATGCTGCATCACATTGGCCTCTCAAAGCACTTCTGCTGCAAAGTCTGTGCAGGGCTGGAGAAGACTTAAAGTTGCTCCTCACAGCTGTATTGTATCCCTTTGTTTCATGTTGGGTTACATCATTCCGACTGTGCACTATTGCACACTTAAACATTACTGAAATGCCAAGTGGAAGAATTTTCCCATTTTCTTCCCAACACAGAAAGTGCCTACTTTTTGAAGAAGTATACAAAATGGCAGACTGATGAAACTCATGGGGCAGGAGGCAGGGCTTCCTCTTTCACCCAGCAACACCTCTGCCAACTGGTCATCTCCTGTTCTTACACAGACTGCAGAGACATGTATATTCCCAGCTGGGTTCAGACCCCCGCTGTACTACATACCTTACCATCAATGGAAAGACATTGACCTTGTCCTGAGAAAATACAAGAAAAACTACAGGAAAATCTAAAGTCTTCACAAGCACCCGGACAGCAGATGCAAACGGCCAGACAGCAGAAGGAAAAAATAAAAGAAAAAAAAAAAAAATTAATAAATGTCCAGGAGCCTATTCACTATGAATTTCAGATCAACTACTTACTGGTATGAACTTGATTTGAGGTACTAGATATCAACCTCCTGCCACTTCTCCAGCTGATAGAGACATATGGAATAGAGTTCACTGCATTAATTTCCATTAATTTCCAGTTCACGTGTCCAGCCACAATGCTCAGAGAAACAATTCTGTGTCATACTTGCATCGTTCTGGGTTGAATTTTCTGTTGGTGTATGTAGGAAAAAACTCTGCTAATGACTGTGGTGCTTGATCAGGCCATTTAGCGCTCCGTCCTGATATTCCCTCTTCCTCCTAAAATACAGCCTTATGACAAGTTTAATGCCAAACTACATACGTAACAGAAAGATTCAAGTCAAGGTAAAATTGAATAAGGGAAAGTAAAATGATTTATATTATCTCTTTCCCGTTGAAAAAATGTTAGCATAATAAGAAATATGCCATGATATTTTCTATAACATATTGATAACACAACTTCTAGGTTACAATCTCTCTCTCCATGATAACACCTCCATTCATCATTATCTTTCCTTTACAAAAAGAAATTAAAATATTAAGTAACACCAATAGTGACTAATATCAAATAGTATGACCGTTCCTGCTTACATATTTGGTTCTTCAGAAATTAAAGACAATGACAACAGAAGCTGACTTACCATCTAAGATGCAATTATTGCCAATTACGGCAAGTATTTCTAAGACAGTGAAGAGCAAGGGCTTTCCCTATTTTCAGAAGGTAAAAGCCACATCTGTGGCTGAAAAATTACCATACTTAGCCTGTGTTCCCTGGTGAGTTCTTCAGAACTTCTGAATAAATCCCCCTCCCTCTTCTTTTTGAAGAAAATACAAATCAAAACATTTTGTGCTCTTCTCATTAGATAAATAAATACTCCTAGGACCTTAGAGCAGAAGTCACTCAAGTCTTAAATTTCCAGCTGGAAAGAAAAAAGCCAACCCTTCCACTGAGTGATCAGAGCATTATACTCTATTCATCTCAAGACAACATAGCTTGAGCGCACTGCAGACTTATTGGAAAGTAATTTCCTGCACTGCAAAACAATTTGCTAAGCATAACATCCATGCCTCTCTGTATTTCAGGATTTGTTTTCCAGTAATGGTTATCAACAGTATTGTAATTCTACTTTTTATTCTCAAAATCAATTCCCAACAACAACAAAAAATTACTCTTGATTATCCTTGCATTTGAGACTTTTTAAAGGTTTCAGAAAATATTTTCCCATACTTCCCTGCTAATTAGTTTCTGAAAGCATCAGGAAACAATTTCAGACTACTGTATCTGTATGTCTGACAGAAGACTTTCCAAAGCCTTCACCTTCACCAGATGTGACGCAATGAAAAAGCAAGACAAGCAGGGTATTTTGTTTTCTCTTTTATGCGTATATTGAGAATGCCTGGAAGGAGTTCAGGACGGCTCCAAAACCCTTTTCTCCAGCAGAATTGCTGCCTGAAGTTGCTAATAAGAGCTGGCACTCCATTCAGCCCCACTGAATACCTGTGTAGCCCCACATTAGGAGGGGAAAGTTTAGAACTGGACTTCCCACACCAACAACACTTTTCTTCCTTGGTTCTCTTTTTGATTTCTAGGCAGCAAGCATGCCTTAGGTTCTCCTTGGGATCCCCATGACCCAGATCTACCTTCGGAGGTCACAAAATCACCTGGTGGAAACTAAGTCCATTCTCACCTTGTACTACATGCACATACTATGGCTAAATTCCATTTCTAAAAGTTCCTACTGACAGTGACTCTCCTGCTTAGATAATACACACATGCTATTTTTTAATAATACTCTGGTATCCAGTGTAGATAGTCAGGGCTCCTAAACACTTCCTCTGAATATAAAGCAGAACATGCTGCAGCTGTCCAAAAGAAATGGCACTTGGTAGGGAGCAAACTGTGCTGGGGGGACTAACTCATTGGTCAGGCAGATGTAGAGAGCTCTGAAGTACAGAACCTGTGGCTGGTAACTCAAATGAGCTGAAATTTTTGTATCTATTCTTAAATTCCTTATGTCTGCATTTGCATAACCAGTGTTACCTCTCCAATGCCAAAACAAACATCTAGAAGCACTGCTGCTCACTACAAAGGCCTTAAATGCATGGAGGCAGTAGCCATTTACTCAGATAGTAGAGAAAAAAGATATTATGAAATAATTTTGACTTTTCATCCAGAGGAAAACTCTGAACCATTACTGTTAAAGCTGGAAAACTGCTTTTCTGTTTCCTCTTTTCATACCATACTCAGAAAATTAGTCTGCAGTAGGTTTCCTCTCTAAGCTCCATTTAACTCCTTTTATTCACATCCTGAACCCTGTGCTATGAGGGAATGGAATTCTCTCCAGTTACCTTTGAATCCAGCCCTGTAATTTTAAAATGCATTGATAACATACACTAAAACAAATCCATTCCTGGCACAAACAGACATTATCTAGGGGGATATTTCTTTCCACCGCACCAAGCTGGTAAATAAAAGGCTATCATGCTCACCTGCAGAATTTTTGTCTTAGATCAGACTGTGATCCTTAGAGAAGCATGCATATGTCAATTTGAACCTGCCAAAAGAGGAATCAAATCTTGGATACGGTAACTCATGAATTCATTTTGTTTCTTCATCGTGGGGGGTGAGAGGGGCAGTGCCAGAAGTATGGAAATAAATCCAAACCAGAAAAAAGCACACTTTGATTTCTTAATTTTTTTTTTTACCTTTATGTATCTGTTATCTTTAATAGGAGTCAGGAGACTACCTTAAAGCTTTTCCTTCATATATTTGCCATACAAACACTCAATATCATTACTAGTTCTACAGAGTATAGTCCCAATTATTGCAATATATCCCCAAGGTTTTTAAAGGTTCGTTCTATAAAAACAAAGAATTGCAACATGCCAACAGAAGCAAACATTTTACTACAGCAAGAACCCCAGCTCAACCCTTCCATCTCTACATCTCTTCTTTTAGTGAATCACAGAAGCCTAACACATTTCGTATTCTTGTAGCACAGTACTGTTATATCACTCAAGTACATTCTTCCAATTTTTTATTACTTTGTATTATTGTCTGGGGTGTCAATAAAGAAATAAAAACATTTTTGGGTCACTCTCACCAGCCAGGGTGTAAACACACCATTACAAGAAGTCAGCTTACAAAAGCTCCACCCTTAAGAGGTTTGAATATGCTATTTATAAAAGTTATCTAGCATGATCAAATGCTACAGCCAAAATATTAATCTGTCCTTGCCTTAGATCTTACACCCTTGAGGAATTCAAACAAAACAGTATCATGAGAATTTTAACAAGCTGTTCTCTCACCAAGATGTACTGGCTTCCTTGCCTCCTGCCTAATGATGAACTGGAATCATATAAATGGGCTGATCTGATCCTCTAAAGCTAAGAGGCCACCACCACCTCATGAGAAAGTGTTAAATTCATTCCAGGGCATGCACAGCTGTAATACCTGGCGGTGAGGTGGGAGGGGCAGGGGACACAACTATCTTCACGTAACAGTGGTAGCGTAGATCAGCCACAACACAAAGGCAGGCAAACCACTGACTGAGAGACAGCTGTGCTCTCCATGAAGATTATAGGCAAGAACACAGATCTACTTTACTGCTGCCAACAGTACTGCAGGACTCTACCAGTGCCCATACAGCTATGGCTCAAAGAAGGCACAAGTTGTTTATTTTCAACACACAAGAAAGAGCGTGACAAGCAGTGGAAAGAGAATTCAAACTGGAAATGACAGTTTAATCCTGCATTTTGAGATGCTGATTTTACATCAGGGTTACTTTTTTTTTTGAGGTGAATGGAAGCACCTGGTAAATGACATTGCTTATATTCCACAGAATAGCTCTCCCCACAATAAGTCTACACCAGACTATGACAAATAAATCTTGCCAGACAATTACTTCACGTGTCCTTAATGAAATCAATGTAGCAGTGATGAAATCAAGGACATTTTCTGTCAGTAAACCACTTCTAATCAAGAAGAGGACTTTATATATTGAGGGCTGGCTGTAACAAAGAAACCGTTTCTGCTAAAACAACATCAACACCAAGACAACACGCACAGTTCCCCAAGCAGAATTTACTTCCTTTTTTATAAACATTTTCCAAGATACACATTTAATATTTATTGGCCTCCTGAGCCTTTTTTTCCACTACACTTACAGTAATTACTTTTGTGCTAGCTTTTTGTAGAACAAAAGCACCTGCATTTGACAGCTACATTGCTCCAAAACACCAACCCACCTGTTTCTTTTTGAGTCTTTATGTGTAGAACAGCAGCACTTCCTGAAAGTTTTATTTCTCTTTGTAACTAGTTTACAGACTCTGAGAGCAACAGAATAATGACTTATCGTCTAGAAAGAGAAGGAATATTAGCATCTGTTCATTTAAGAGAGTTATAACCCCGGTGCAACATGCAGAACTGCCACAGAGACATGATCATTTAACAAAATATCTACCATCACATTGGGCAGCAATTAGATGATGTGAGATGTTATGCCAGAGGATTGTATCGTTCTAACATAATGGGGAGTCATCCAAGAGATAGAAAACTACCTGGTGAACAACAGAATAGGTTTGGATAGGCAGTCTGGGAGCAATACAATATCCATAAAATTGATACGCTATATCCAACTTTATACTTGGTAAAGACGTTATTTTTTTTTTTTTTTCAAATGCTGGAAGCTAACCAATTAGAGCCAAAAGATGACCAGAGAGCAAAAGAGTAGTCTGCAAGTGTGGCTGAATCAGGAAGCCAAAGACACAAGCAAAACTGGGAGGAAATATTACTAGCTGAAAATAATAGGAGCATGTTAGGTTCTGTGGTGGGTTCTGCAGGCTGCTAGATCCATGGGACTTCTGCAAGGAACAATGTGAGGTGGATACAGACTTTAAAAAGCAAAATTCTTTGTAAATAAACAATGAATTATTTTAAGAAGATCACCTAGAGAGCAGAGGAGTGTTCACCAACATCATTTCTTCCCAGAGACAAGCCTGTGGAGGCAATCACTGCCAGACTCAGCTAGAACACTAACCAAAAGCTGGCCTTTGAACTGGAAAACAATTACAGGAACCCATCTTCAGAAAGGTTTATGATTAGCATTACCGACCTGGAGGGGAGACACCTGATGCTAACAGGAGTCTTCTTACCCAAATGTGCTTAAGATAGTCCTTTAGAAAAAATAGACCAAAGCCAACTGTTGGTACTGCATTCATTTGCTTCTTTTAAAAGCATGCCATCACTGACAGGATGTAAAATCACTAAGTTTTTTCCTGAGCAGTCTCACCCCATAGAGAGCTGTCAGCAATTTTTCAGATGATACCTTCCATGTAAAGGTTGCTATTTCTATCTTTTATAGTCATGGTAAGACAGTGTATTTCTTCTGGCTTATTCCAGCTTGCAATATGTTCAGCATAGCTGGCTCTCATTCTTCTTTTATGAAGTCTTCCTCTGTCATTGCTTGACAGTACATTCAAGTGTTCAAATTCAGTCAGTCAATCATTCACTGATTGTAATGTAATGGATTTGTAACTAATATACCACCTTTCAAGAAATCATCTTCCTAAGTTCATTTTGTGCCTTTTGGATATCCAGCTCTTCAATAGCTCAGTCCAAACCACTGCATCTCTCACTGTATTCAGTGCCTACGTTTCACATCCCTCCTCCCTGAGCACCACATCAACCTCTAAAATGTGCAGTAAATGTTTAAACATTTAACAAGGGGCACTTTCAGACATATTTGGGTCAGTATTATGAAGTTCATGCCAAAGGACGTTGTGTGTTAGCTGAGCAACGCAGTATATTTTTTTCAACTGCTTCAGCCAACAGCCCACTACATGAACTATCCTGAAAAATTTCTTCCTTAAAATTTGTAATGAAATGATTTAATATAAAACCAAAAGCAGGAACTAACTCATTTTAGTTACATACAGAGACCAGAGAAACAGTATGAGATGGCTGTAGTTTGGGTCAGCTATGTCCTTAACTTTTTTATATTTTAGGCTTTCTTTTATTTAGGATATACATCTAGGTAATGCTTTTGGGCTTTTTTTCTGCCATCTACAGACCCCTAAGGTCCCTTAATGTGGCTTTCATCATCTTTTTTTGATACATGCCTTCAAACTGTGCTTTCAAAAAGAGATGTCATTCGGAAGGGAGCCCCCAGGCACCACATTACAGTTGCCTGGTTCATATAAATGTGAATTGGGAAAAATAATCAACCACTTTTAAATACAGCTTTAAAATCATGCGGTTGAACTTGCCTACACTATTTACACGAAACATCTTGTAGTCATTCCATAAAGTAGTAAAATTAACATTTTTCTATAAGGCAGTAGCAACTGGAGATACACAATAGCAGCAGGTCTCTGTCCCTTCAAAGAGGTTTTACAAAGCAGTAAAGCCCTTCTAGCATAAACTGCACTAGAAAGCCTAAAATGGTTTCAAATTTGGTACAAACTATGGATGTACTCTGTTACTCTTGCTTTTCCCCTTCTTATTGGATTCCCATTCCTTTTTTCAGAAACATCTGTTTAATTCTATTTTTTAAAGCTTTTTGTTTTTTCTTGCCTTGCAACTCTGACATTGCTTCATTCCCTCACTCATGAGTTATTTGCTGGTTAGTTAAGAGAAAGACCCACACGGAGACAGGGTAGTCACACAGCAGAGGCAAGAAGCCAGGCCCTACTCCTCCACCCATGTGTACCTGCAAATGAGTCTCAGTGTCAGCCTTGTTATACACCCCTGTGCATGCAAGGAGCAAAGAGAGGCCCTTCCAAAGGCACACACTTTAGCAAGGCTGTGTCTCAGAGCAAGCATGAACCTGGGCCTTCACTACCAATACTAATTGTTTCTATCAAAAACAACATATTCTGCTACTCCTTGGCAAAGATCTTTGTGCACATCGTAATTTACACTCACAGAAACATAAGAGATAATATCTTTTCAGCTTTGGGGAAATCAGATTACCAGACAGCACAAAGGAACCCACCCAGCAGTCCTGCAAGCTACTTTGCATACAATGTTTGCTACATTTTGTCCTCCCCTGAAACATAAATAATCAGTAACTGCTGGGGGAAAGATCCAGGACACGATGGACAGTTGGTAAATCAGACAAGGCAAACACTCTTCTCCTGATGTAAACAACCTCTTCCTCTGTCTTGTGTATCTTCAGGTGTTTTTGTAGTCTTCAACAAACATCTGATCTCTGACCATACAATGTGACCTTTCACTGCATGAGGGTTTTTTACTATGTTTATTACTTTAAAACCCTAAAATACAATTCAGCAGCCACTGGGTTATTTCCTGTTTCAGTCATACCTATGTTCACAATCTGAAGGGATGTTGGCATCATTTTAAGAGCATTTCCATTACTGATTTCCACTTCATTCTCAAAGATGCGCATTGACAGTCTTAGCTGCTCACATACACAAAGTCACCAACCTCAAAAACACAGGCAGCAAAGCTATTTTAAATGGCAACATGCAGTTTATAATAAAAAATATATGTTGACACAGCACCATAATTCTGGAATATCCTAAAGCATTCAAATTCACATTTAGACAGCCTCAATCTTCCTTTGACCTTCCTTTGCTCTGTTCAGATCATAGTCCACTCAGCTTCTGTGGAGGCTGCTCCCTCTTGCTCCTGAGAATGCAAGCTATCTAAAGACGATGTACAGCTTTAGAACACCATTTAAGTATAGGCAATTCCAAATGAAAGTTGGTTTTCCAGAAATGCAATAGGATTTTCTGCAGTTTGGCTAAGAAACTCAGCTAGTATGAAATCACTACAGAATATTACAGTAGCTTTAATTTTTTCACAGAACAGACAAATTCATTGTTTTGAAAGGTCATGACAGTAAATTGCATGGAATTCAATTTACCTCCCTCAGATGGATGAAGGTCTGAGTCAAACATAGAACAGTGGAAACCTTTGGCTCCAAGAAGTCTGTGCTGATTCAAACCTACTCCTAGGCAGGCAAATCATCCTTCCTCTCAGCTATACATTATCACAGCTTGTGATTTTCAACTGATTTTTTTCCCCAGCTGTCATATTGCAGCAAATTGTGTCATAGACGGGCATCAAAACAATGGTCAGTGCAAGAAAAATTTGGTTTTAACCCAGAAGTTCCAAATATAAAATTATTTGTGATACAGATGCTGTCATAGTTGTCTCATGGTCATTTCTCCACATCTAAAGTGAAATACAAAAAAATTACAGGGAGATGTACAAGAAACACCACCATCAGCACAATACAGAAAGACAAATACTGTAAAAAAAAGCAAGCATAAGGATTACAGAAAGATTGTGAAAACAAAAAGAATACCCTCTCCAGGAGGAGACTGACACACCTGTAACGCATGTGATTTCACAGGTTCCTTGTGTATAACTGAAGACACCAGAGGTATTGAGCAGCTCATTCCTGACTGGATGTAATGGCACCAGGCAACAACTCTTACCTAAAGCTTTCTGGGTATTCAACAACAGCCATGTTGATAACATCCAGTGCATGCTGATAATGCTTCTGAGCTGAAAAGAGGAGGGCCAGTAGATGAAGTGAATTCATGTCATCTTTGCACAGTTGTAGGGCTTCTTGAAGATGGTCCATAGCATCTGAAATCTAGAAGGAGATGGGGTGGAAATAACAAGAGAACACATCATCTTTCAGTCCTACATTATACCTCAAAAATAAGAACAAAAAGAGTAATTAGAAATTCTGCATAAGTTCTGCTTAGGCACCTTCTACTATCCAAACAGGCTGCCAAAATTAACAGACTGCACCACTCGAAAAAAACCCACACATTCTAGAGAAAGAAGTCTGCAGCATTACTAAATCACTGCTTATAAACAAGAGCAGCAGACCTGATCCAATCAACACTCTCATCCTTTGGCAAGGTGATTCTATGCTGTAAACAGATCCACCACAGAGGCCCAACTCTCAGCTCCATTTTCTAGGATGGGTGGCTCTTCACCTGGGGGTGACCATTACACATCTCTGCTGCATTTTGTCTCTCATAATGGCTGTATAAAGCCTTTCATGATTTGGATCAAGACATACCCTTGAACGTTCAAGGGTAAAAGAGTCAAGATTTAAAATGCTGTCAGGAAAAGAAATACATTTGCAAGCAGTGATGTGAACAGCAGTCCTGACAGTCACAGCAGCAGCATGTTATTAGAACCAAGTCTCACTTGGCAGAAAACTTAACATCTATAATGAATGCAAGTATATCACATGCTCTTTGTCATCCAGTACACTATTTTAGGCTATCTGTCCAAAAGGGAACTTCTTAGCAGATTTTCTTTCATTTGTTTACCAGTAAGTTTTATGTAGAGATTTTCTTTAAGATTCTAGAGAATCTTAAAGAAAATCCTCTACATAAAACTTACTGGTAAACAAAGGAAATTGTTTATGTGTCTGAAATTACTTTTACATAATTATTGCATTTCTGTGGCTCTGGAAGTCAGCAGAAAACAAAGCATAAAAGTGTATAAATTTATTTTCCTCATGTATGCTTTCCTGCTTCTTCTCTTAATGGATGGAGAATGTAGTTCCTTCTTTCCTACTATGAGAACTTCCCACCTAGCAAGGCTTTAGAGACATTCTTCTACCTTGGCATACCACCAGTGTCAAATTCCCACCGCCTCCACAGACTTCTCACAAAAACAAGTAGCACATAACTAAGGAAAGCAGCAATTACACTGCCTGCAGCTACAACAGAGGTTGTTGATTATCTAGATCCCAGGTATCCTTCTGGTAGCAGTGTATATTCTGTTCATAGGACAACTTCATCCTAATGTCCAAGTGACATTTCTGTTTCGCTGTGCACACACGAGCTGTAGTACTTAACTACTCTATTACTGGTGACTCCATGCAAGCCTGGAGATCAGTGTGACTGCTCCAGACATAACCCCAAACTGGCATCTGGCCCACAGCGTCAAAACTGCTGAATGTCCTGGCTTGGATTCAGGCTGGGATATAGGACTGAGTGCTCAGCTTTAATGAATTATGGCTTGTCAGTGGAGCTACTTTAACCACATGTGTTATTAAAGCCTACTGCAAAGGTAAACACGTTGGCTTAAATCACCCATGTTCCTTCAGCAGTTTACTAGAACACATTTTCATACAATGTAAAAACTCTAGCAATGACAAGGTATCTTTGAGCCAGGACCAGAGAGTGGTGAGCCCAGATCTACCGGTCCACAAAGTTCATCAGTAGATATACCAGAGCTATATAAATTTTACTTGCTAAAACAAAGCTGCTGTCAAGACTTCTTGTACTCAGGACTACAAACCCCTTCTATTTCTTTCTATTTCTCTGTCTCAGAGCTGCACAGGTATTCATAAAGAAAATAAAAGTTTGGGGAAAAGTTCATTAGAAGGAAAAGAAAACCTGCAAACCAAACAACTGGAGGAGACTTGGAGCAACCTGTTCCAGATGATTCTGCTTTGAGCAAGGATTGAGCTAGGTGATCTCTAAAGGTCCTCTTCAAACTATTCTATGATTAAGACTTGGGAAGGGGATCCTAATTTGCTAGTATGAATCAGACAAAGAATAACACTTGCAACTAATGCCTTTACTGAGGGACTTCAAAATTGTAGGGGTACTTGACCTTACTCGCATGTGAATGTGCAAATCGAGACTTTACTTGTTGAAAGTGACTTAGGATCAAACTACAGGTAGCCCTAACAGAGGCTGGCCATCCAAGAAGCTCTCTGACTCTTGCAATATACGTGAAACAGAGCAGCAAAAAAGTGAGTTGTGGTCGCTCCTGCAGACCTGTGTCTGCTGCACAGGCAGCCACACACTGCTGAAAGAGATGTCATCTAAAGTAATTCTGTTCTGTAGCATGCGGCCTGCAATGGTTACATCTCATTTCAGTGCTTCCCTCTGGTACCATCACAGTCATAGGCAATGGCCGGTTTTGAAAATTAATCATGGTTCCCTGGCACCTCATTTATTATTAACCAGAGTCCAAAAAGACGCCTTAGTGCTGCAACACCATTAGTAGCCTACACAGTACTGCTGCATAATTAGAAACAGTGGACAAAAAGAATATGAACTCCATGCCTTTACAGAAAGTATTATATGAAACAACAACCTGCAACAGACCATATGCAGTGAAATACAAACTAAATTTCTAGATCAACAAAAGCAAGATATTTGGCACCAGTCAACACAAACTTCTTTTGAAAGACCTATTTTTATTTAAGTAACTATATAATTTGAGAAAGATGGAAGCTGGCACCCCAGATGGCACCCTGAAAAGTCAGGGCTTTATCAGAGGCAGGCTGCCAGTTTAAAATTCCCTACAAGTACTGCACTTTAAAGTAATCTTCTTTCAGCTGGACTACAAGTCTATGTAGAGCCTGCAATTAGAAGAAGTTACAGTTCCCTGATTTATCATTCTGTTAACAAATATACCACATGTTTTGCATGGCACACAGGTATCTTCCCATCACACTGATTAGGAAGAAAAGATGCTGCAGTAGTCCAGAAATAGCATCTTGCAGCATTACCAGAATAATGCCACAATATAGATTGTTTAGGCTGCCTCTTATATAGTAGGATTTATTTCAATAATTCTGTATGTCTCCTTTAAAACAATGCTGGTATGTCACAATTATAGGTGGAAAAAGGAAAACAGAATGAGTATTAAAAATACCTCCTAACAGTAGAATGAACTTGGATATTTAAAATGGTAAATGAAACAGGAACTCTTCAGAGGAATTTTCAGGCCTTATAATGTCACATCAGTTGACAGTTACACTTAATTAACCATTAAAACTAACCACTCCATCTCTTTTTATAGTGTGGAAAGGAGAAAGCTTTACTGACTGGCAAGAGCCTCCATTGAAAACAGACTTGCTACAGTCCACCAGAACCTCAGGAAGGTAGGGGTAGATATATTGACAGGTTATTACTGAGTTCTTAGCCATTCTTGATGACCAGAACAACCTAGGCTAGGATATAGGCAGAAAAGCAGCATGTCGCTGTTCAGCAAAGGGGGCAGTTGCTGGTCTGGGAAAAAGACAAACCAGAACTACCTACATCCAAGCAGTCACTGAAAGAAGCACCTCTTGAATACTTCCTAAAACACAGCTCCTCTCTTGGGCAGAGACAGCAGTCTCTCCTTGAAACCAGAATAAAAACTGGGCAAAACAGGTAAAATATTTTCTCTGGTCTCTTAACTGATGTTTATCTTAGTTGTATATTCAGACACTTGGGAAGGAAGTAGGTGTTTTCTGGATAGTGCCACTTGAAACTTGAGGATTGCTGGAAGTCCACAGGAAACTGGTGAGACTTACAGTTCTCAGCTGCTGGCCATTAGCCATCTTTCCCTTCCCATTTTCATGAAAGGAAAGGTTAGATCTAATCAAGTATTAAAATGGCATAAAGCCTACATATGTTGTTTTTATATATCCAACATTGATTTACATGGCAGTCAAGGTCACAAACACCACCACCCCCCCCCCAAATAAGAATCAACACTTAAAATTAACGAGAGTGCTGCTGACTCTGGAAAGTCATTTCCATAGAAACTGGTCTGCTAAAAAACAAGGCAATGCACTAAAATCAGTGAGCTTTAAAATGTTCATTCTACCTTGTTTTTGCTGATCCAAGTGCTGTTACCACAGAAACAGGAGAAGCAGCTGAACCAGCCACTGGGAGTTGGGAGCTACAAGTCTCATTCGTGGCTCGGCTCGGCCAGCTGCCAGCCAGGCACTGCACATGGAGATATCCAGTGCAGCAGGTACGGACCTCGGCCTCCTGGCACTTCAGCTCAGGGGGAAAACCTGACTGAGAGACCCTCCTTACAAAACAGGTTATTCTATACTGTGGCTGAAAAATCCACTAAAACACTCTGGGGCTGATGTAGACCCTCCAAGTCTTCCCAGTGACTCCAGTGGTCTTTTTAAAACACAGGCAGACACACAAAGCTCATCATCATTTTTTATCTTGGTTGCTGGTGGTTTCAAATACCAACTCTGCATGAACCTTTTATAACCATTCCTCCTCTTGTCACATCCTCATCTCATGTTAGAGGGATGCTTATGTTTTTCCATTTCCCCTTCGGTGACAGTGAGAAGTGCTATTGGAAATATTTTACAGCCTTCCAAGGAAGATGAATGGCACCCTACTGGTCAGCTGCCTCTCTTGCTTTGTTCCATGAAAACACTCCCTTATCTATGCAAGCTGATACCTATATTTTTCAATGCTGGGTACAGTTACCTCATTTATTGACTCTGACGATGGAAACAAAAAGGCCTATTCGTTGAGAAAAACATTCAGGTCTTATATTATAACCAACTATGTAGGAAAGGCCTGATTTATTGGTATTATAGCATTGCCTGATGAAAGCCCTAACTGTGATGTTCAATAGTTAATGCAATCTATCAAAAAAGGTATAATTTATCTTTCAGTTAATCAGAAAGAGACTATATTAGATACTTTAAATAATTAAGGATATTAAAAATGCATTACCAAATGTTTATCATTAAGTAAACTGGCAAAAGAAGAGTAGGATATTTTACAGCAGTCTAAAAATAAAGATGTCTCAGGTATCTCCTCTCTGTCCAAGCATGCATTAAAGATTTATATCTCACTTGATGGGAGAAGAGCAGGAGCACCATCGCAGGGGTCAGGCTGACACTACATAATACACTGAGATCACACAGTTGTGGTAGCAGAGGTGACTGGCACAACATCAAGGATGAAAACACACAGGTGAATGAGACAAAAGAGGAAAGTGAACACAGGGACAAGAGACTGAATGGAAAGAAAAGGAGGGAAGGGAAATGAAGCAACAAAAGAGAAGAAACAACACTGCAAAGACAGGCTACAACCAGAGAGAAAGAAAGGGTAATGACTTAAAATGCCAGCAACAGTGAAAACAACAAAAAAATCAATGACCACAAAAATCCTAATTTTATTTTTGAGGATAGCAGCTGAAAATCCGTAATGCTTTTATTCATGGCAAGCAGAAGAGGCAGCAGATCAGACAATCTCCCTTTGAGGCAAAAGCTGTGTGAGAAAAAAGGGTAGCTGGGTGTTTTTTAATGAAAGACCCTAAGCAAACTGCATCCTAAAGCAGGCAGTAGGCAGATGAGAAAGTTAAATAAGCATTTTAATTATCCTTTCTTATTGCTGGCTCACAGCACACTGTTCTCATTATGAAAGGGTTACAAAAGTGACATTATCAAGAGGGTGCTCTCTTGGAACAATTAGTTTAACCTAATGAACACACAGCTCCCCTAATTAGCTCAGGAAAGTAAGAAATACCCAACTGTTCAATTCCATAGTGCAGACTAAGGAGAGAAAACTGCAGCAAGCAGAAGGCCTGCCAAAGAAAGAAACTACAATGATGACATTTCAAATCTAGCTAGAGAGGTATTTAAAAAACAGAAGCTGCTCCAATAAAGACTTTAGCTTCTAAGCAGAAAGGACTGAGAAATAAAACACCCCAATTTAAAGAAAAAGGAGCAGAAAAATAAAGCCCAGCCCCAGTGGTTGGAGTCTTTTTTTTTCTGAAAAGCAATGCAGAGCATTTTCTGATCCGCTTCATTTTTGCGACTTAACACCTGCAGCAGCATTCAAATGCCAACTAATCCCACTCGCTGCAGAGCTCCAGCACGCGTCAAAGCCTAACGTCAAACGTGCCCAAGTATGGAATAAAGCAATCCCAGCGCGGAGAGTGCGATCTGGCACGGTACGGAATCGAGCAGTAACGGGAGAGCCTCTGGAGCAGCCTGCAGCGGGACACAGCATGATACCCAGGGAACAGAATAAACACACCTCGCTCATCCCACACACGCAAGGTTGCTCCAAGACTGTTCAGGAGTTAGAACTAAACACATTTCCTAGGGAGGGCCATTCCATGTGCTACAGAATCATTATTTTTAGAATAAGAATTAAAAAATATTTTACATAAACATATTCTGACTGCTTGTTACCGGTCACAATGCAGGAAGGAAGGGACCCTGTTTAGCAAGCCTGGGTCTTGTTCAACTGGACTGTCCTTCCACCCTCCCATGACTCAGTGATTTCCAAATATTTCACATACCTGTCTGACAAGAGCCAGCTGCAGTGACAGGTAGAGGATGATTTGGTGATCTTCAGGGGCCAGGCCACGTGCTCTTTAAGGACGACCACACAACACAAAGAGAAAAGTGACTGTTAGATTGTACTTTGCAGAACTCCTTCATCATGAGTCACACAAGCACACAACAAAACCCAGTCTTCCCCCACAGAAAACTAGTCCAGTAAGGGGGGAGCACACTAAAACTAGACAAAAAGCAGAACAGTGCTGGCCTGGCAAAGCCAGAATCCCAGGAAAAGGTATAAGAAACACAGCTGCTAGGATGTCATACAACTTACATGCTTCTTTATTAAATGCTACTTAATATTTTGGAACATTTTGGAAAGGATATAATATTTTGGAAAGGATAACTAATATGGAAAAAGGAGCTCTGAGCTCATCATAAAACCCAACAAAGCATTAATTTAAGTAATTTAGGTGATGGACATAGTTGTCTTACGTGTTCCTATACTGCCACTTTTCAAACATTAAGAGAGGGTTAGGTTAGCACTGAAAAAGTAGTCACTATGAGTATGTAGAGGACTAAAGATCAGGAGCCTGTGACACAAGTTGATGCTCAAACACACAAAACATTCTTCACCCTGCACCTTCTAGTTTTAGTTTTGACAGCAGATTCCTAATTTGGAAAGGGAAGACACTGAGGGAGGAATGATTTGATGACAGGAGCTGCGCCTGGACCAAAACCAAGGCCCTTATTTCTCAAGCTTGGACTCTGAGACACTACCTTCCAGTCCACAGCAAGCAGCGGGCACTACACTGAAGCAAAGCCTTGGCTAGAGAAAGCTACAGCATCTCCAGAACCAGATGTGCAGGCCCTTAGCGAAGCCTTGTACAAGGCAGGGAACAGGGATGGACAACCTGGGCAGAACTGTCTCCTTTCAGATTAGGCATGAAACTGCAGCCTGAATTTGCAAGCCTGTGGAGAAGCCATTAACCAAGGCAATGATGGGATAGTGTCTTGGGGAACCCAACCTAGGAGGAAAGGTGGGGCAACAGCTCATGCCACCTTGGCAGCACACTCCAGGAACCAGTGAATTTTCCCATTGTGACTCACAGAGCTCACTCACAGCTCTGCAGCACAGGGAAGTCATTTCACATGGGAGCAATGGGGAAGAGGAAGGTCCCTCATAGCCAATTAACATTCCTGACCTCTTTCTGGGCCGCGTTCCAGGACACCAGGGAAACCTGCACCTGCACTGCCAGGCCCAAAGTGAGCACAATTAATGTCCTTATGAGGGAGAAACGACAGGCTGACATTATTGGTGGTTAAAACCCATGCCAAAACTATTGATTTGCTAATAATAAACNAAAAAAAATTGGAACAAACAACAAAACTCCACAAGATAGAACCCAGCTTTGCAATCAGGTGTTAGACAGGGTGAGCCACCTCTTTGTAAAGTGTCTCCTGTGAAACCTTCAGGAGCCTCCCCAGCAACAAGAAACAGGGGAAAGTTCACAAGAGTATAGGAGATGACATTAATGGTGCTTTTGGAAAGAAACAAAGGATTGTTACTTTATGGCTCATTTTCCTCAGAAGGAATTAGAAAAACATTTGGTGCCATCTTCCAGCTGAAAAGGCCTCTTAAGATGACCACCCAAACCGTGGCCTGAGAGATCATACATGTTCTTCAAAAAGAGGTGAAAAACAAGGAAAGAAACCAAACTTAGGCACTTAGAAAAACACTAGTAATTAGCAATCACATTCCTGTTGGCTGAGGTTTGAGTAACTAATGTTTGGCTAGAAGCTTGTCTGCCTCCTAGGTAAAGAAATTTAAGTTATCATGAAAACAACCCACAGCCAATGGGAAAGGTCAAAGGATAAAAAAAAAGTTTAAAAGCAGTGCAGCACCACAATTCCTTAAAATTGGTCAGCAGTTAATGTATGACACTGGAGTCTACAAACTAGTATGACTTAAAAGTACACTCCTGATCCAATAGTAAATGAATAAATGGCTTTTAAAAGTTTTCTTTCTCAGATCTCCATAAGGTAAATATCCAGAATTATATCTGTGGTTTCAGTTCTTGCACTCACTACAAAACCAGTGTAAGACAAACATGTTGGGCTCCTTCTTGGTCAGCATCAGCAAAACAGCTAAGATCCTTTAACGCTGTTCGAATTGCTAGACCTGTACTTTGAGATACCAGAGATCTCAAATTTTCTTCACTTATGAAATTATGACAACAAACTCAGAAATAGACACCTCAGCCCAAGACGTTGACCACATAAGCTTCCATTTAGTTGCTATCTATAGTTTGTAGGCATCTACATTTACAGTGGCTTGTAAATTGTGAATGTAATTGTACAAATGTAAATAACTGCCTCAACACCATCCAGTACATTTTGGGTGGTGTAATTTAATTGTAACAGAGTCAGGAAGCTCACATCTCACCTCTCTACCGCATAGAATGGACAAAAAAGGGTTTTAAATCAAGCAGTTGTACTTGAGGTCTCAAGTGTAGTTGCACAAGAGTGTAATTCGCAGTTGCTTCCAGGGTGGAGCCATTGTATCAGTTTTCCCCAAGAATACAGGGATGAAGGAGAGGTGAGTGGTACCTGCTTTGTACCACTGGCTCTGGAACCTCCTCTTCCAACAGCTCATGTAAACACTCATTAGGACAGCAATTATTCTTTCCCCTAGGTGCACTGGTGCCACGTAACCCCATAGCTGCCCACAGCCTGACGGTGAAGGTTCTTTCCCACCATGACGGAAATAGAATTTTAAGCCTGCTTCACACAGGAATGGAGACAAAATTAGCTTTCCACCTTTGCCAGCTGGCATCATGTGAGGAAGCTGCATCTCTTAGCACTGTAGATCTCTCTGCAGTTAATCTGGGGCTAAGGACTTTTCTGTGAAGTGGCAGAACAGTACTCTTACCTTAGATATTCAATCAAATAGTCACTGCATTTAACCATCACAAAACCGGTTTTGACAGACTACTGCTGAAATCTAATGAACTGTTTACAAACTTTCCAGCAAGGAAGCCTTACGCAGAGGAAAAAGAAACATAAAAAGAAAATTTTTTCTGAATTTGTGCAAAAAATACACAATGCCAGTAGCTGCAAAATTCTTACTCACCTCTCCAAAGTCTGAAGTGCTTTCTTGTTTAATTCATCCTGAGTGCTCTTTAGTGTAGCTGTAGGACCAGATACAATGTCATTTAAGAGTTAATTCAATGTTGCAGATTAAATAAATGAATGTATAGAGTATTTCAAACTGGGAGTGTAAACACTGCAGAAATCTGTGTGTTTGTGCATGTACTCATTTTGACATGAATTCTTAAATTCATTTTTATTAAAGATTATTTTAAATCCTTTGTTTGAAACACTGAAGCATTTTTTTATTTATATATTCCACCGAAGGGGGCTGGGTGAAAGGGCCAAACACTAACTAGATACCAAGAAGGTAACAGGCCCTCAGCCAGGCTGCTGCAAACGCTAAAAGCAGTAACCTGCAGCACATTCTGACTCAGATACAGACCGCCCCCACCACTATCTTCATGTAGGAGGGTGCTGCAGGTTGAACACGGAACATCAGCAGCTAAACTTATAGCTCTGTGAAAAAACACCACCATCTTTGAGACCACAATAGACTTTCAGGTTACTTCAGATGTGGCATTAGCCGCTAATGCCCTTCCTTCATGCCTCTAATTGCTTGACTAACGGATCCTGCCCAGTATGCATGCAGATCAACGTATAAATTAATTCCTGCCTAAAACCAGAAAAGGAAGAGAATAATCAAGCTCTTGTTATACCTGAGTATCATAAGAGTTCATCAAGATCAACAGGAACAGAGGGAGAGCTCAAAAGAACATGGCTTTCTCAGATCTGAATTATTTGGAAAGTTAGGGATGGTTTTTACAAATGCATTGGCTGTCTTGTTATGGTTCTTAGGTTTTCAGATTTTGCATAGCAGTTGTTTCTTGTTCTGCCTATCCTGAAATTGAGAGTTATTGATCAATAGCACAAGGAAGTGATGAGTAGTTAATCCATCAGCAAACATCATCCATGAATATATCTGGTTTGATATATGAAGTCAGTGTATTCTCCAAATTAGAAAGTTACTAAATAGTATATAATAATGCAACAAACCCAGTGAAATTCAAGTATTTTTAGAAGTTATTAAGAAGAAAGAGATGTGTTCTTCTGCAAGACCTTCAAAGGTAACCTTTGAATCTTTGGATTCTGCAATATGTCAGCAAGTGGAATTTTGTAAGTAAATTATTTGCTGCAGTAACTATAGTGATCAGACCTTTTTTATTCCTATATCTTCCAACAGTTCTTCAAAACACCAGGTTCATTTGGGAGGAACAGTAGTCTTCAGGATTTCCTAATCATAAAGATCAGAACTTGCTAAGGCCACAAAGCCTACTCTAAATATTAAAAACTCATCCAAAAATTTGTATTTTTAATTAATAAATTTAAAGACATGGGCTTTCATGTAAAATGCATCATCTACTAAAAATACATCACTCTCAGTAGCATCTAATCAGGCAGCAAAATACTAGATAAAGGTGACAAAGGAAGAAAATCTGGAAAAAAAATGGAAAGAACCAATAGTGATGTAAACAAAAATGCTTGAGAAGACATTGGAAAGGATTTGATCATACCTATAAACATCCCTACAGAAAAATAATCTGACATTCTGTTTCTGATGGAAACTACAATATTTAAGTTACAGAGTGATGCTGAAGACGTCACACAATAAGAAAGACTAAAAGACATGTTACCATTTGTCCCTCAAATTAAACACCAAATGGAAAAGCTAGAACTTCTAGCTTCCAACTGTTAAGACACTTGGCTAATGTTCAGCTTGTAGTCAGAAAGGACACAAAATATGTTGTGGAAATGAAGTAATTACTCTACAACTAGTCAGCTTCGCCTATGCATTACTGGGAAACAGCATGTGACTCCCACCTCCCACAATACAGACTGCATCTTCAGCTACCACAAAGTTGGAAATCTGCTTGTCCATCTCTAGCTTTGCATCTGATGTGGATGAACACATTGAAACTTGTGCTTGACAATACTGAGCACTGATGCTGCAAGTTAACTATGCCATTTACAGGGCTTTTACAGCTAAAGGAGATAGAGAAAAAAAACCAACCCAACAATGAAAAGTGATTTGGGGGAGAGACGCATAAAAAGAAGCTTGGCCATCAGGTCCAGGGAGGTGATCTGTTCTGCTATCATGAGACCCCCATGTGGAATGCAGTGTGCAGCTCTGGCACCTACAACATAAGACATGATTCCATTGGAACAAATCCAAAAAAGGGCCATGAAAATGGTTGAAAGGCTGGAAGACCTCTCCTATACAGAAAAGCAGAGAGAGTTTGGGGTTTTCAGCCTGGAGAAGGGTCAAGGGAGAACCTCCCATTTTAATACTTAATGGGGGTTTTTAAGAAAGACAGAGGGTTATTTTTTTACCAGATCCTATAGTGACAGGACAAGGGGTAATGGTTTTAAAGTAGAGGAGGGAAGATTTAGATTATATACAGGAAGAAAATCTTAACTAGGAGGGTGGCAAGACTCTGAAACAGGTTGCCCAAAGATGTTGCAGACGCCCTACCCCTGAATTATTCAAAGAAATCTGCAACTCACTTGTATCTCTGAAAAGCTCTCACTTCAGACAAAAAAGTTTGCACTAAGGAAACAGAACCTGGTGGGTCTGATTAAACTTTTACAATTTGTGCTCCATTCTCCTAGGTCAGTGGCACCAAAGTATTCTTCAGACCCTACCCAACTTTACTTTCTGCAAGTATGGCTGCTGCAGTTCCATCAACTAAAACAAAATATGACTTATTACTTAGATTAAAATAAGCTGCAAAAGCAGTCTGACCAATGGGAGAGTGGCACAGGGAGGTTTCTAAAACCCATAAGACACAGTACTTATGCAAAAGCCACTTGAGCAGCCCAAGATTTCTTTTCTGAAGCACTCTGGGTTCTAAAGGAGCTTCAGCCCTACTAAAATTCAACAGGTTCTTCAGCATTATTTTCGTACCTAAATACAAAGCTATAGAATCACATTTGAAAATAAAGGAGGACAAGTTCTGTCTTTGTAAAGGCAGTTAGAGCGCAGTAGGAGTAGTGAATGCATGGAATGAAACACAGTGCCGAGGATCAGAATGAGCACTACAAACATGAGGACAGGAATTTATTTCTAATCTTGTCCAATGGATTGAGCACCCATTAGCAGCTGAAGCACGGTCAGGTCTATTTATGTAATGTCTTTGTTTTGTGCGAAAGAATTCAGTTTGTAATGTGCCAAACTGTTCCTTTATATGAATCACAATGTAAGAAGTGGGGATGACAAGATAAATGGACTTCATAACTGCATTTCAGATCCAAAGTAAAACACTGACACACATGCACCCTTTTGCAAATATGACTGAGTTTCAGAAATTATTCCCTTGTGTTAAGACATCTAATATGGCACAATGTACAGTTTTAGCACACAGAATTATAACTAAAGATTGCATGCACTGTTATTTCCAAAAGTAAAGATTGTAAGTTTGTTCACTAATAATTTATTCACTTCTTAGCAAACAATTGTGTGGGGAGCTTAACATTAACCAGTGCTGTCTGTACACTGACTGCTCATATAATCCACAAAGACTGATAGAATGAGTTTCTAATTCAGTCCCTGATCCATGGCCTTCTACCAAAATTCTAAATGAAAACAAGAGATACAGCACACTCATCTCTGAAAAAAGAATGAGGGACTGTTAAATCTACAAAGATTTCACAATATGTGAGGTGGTGATGTGAGGTAAGAAGAGCATTTGTACTTCACAATACATTCTCAACCTAGTTTTTCCTCTTAAGCCTTTGTTAAATTCATCTCACCTTTCCCTATCTTCAGTGAATTCTTCACCAGACCTAAGGGAGGAAAAGTTGACAGTACAGCTTATGTCAAAACTGGAACTATGGGAGGAAGAAGAATGGTTTGCTCTTGACATTGACCCATTGGAAACTGGACAGAAAATGGACATCAACTAGAAACAGGAGGCTTGAGCTTCTAAGACTGACGCAAAAGTGTCAATTACTTTCTCTGAGGATACATCTTTCAGCTACTTCAAGGAGACTTATTTCAAGAAACATGTAATTAAATTTTAAGAATAAGGAAGCTATCCAGCATATGTTTCAGGAAGTCGTACTTCCTACAGGAGCTTTTTGCAAATCACAAGAAAAAGGCTTTAATACAACTCCTCAGTGCCTTTGTCACACAGGAGGAGAAATAATTACTAAAATGTTACATTAAACAAGAAAACCTAACTAGGATGGAAGGCTGTAAGCTTTAGAAGGCAATTGGTTAAATGCCTCTCAAACACTCAGCTACCATTGAAAATAGTGATTGAAAGTCATCTCAACTGGAAAGTTACAGGAATCTCACATATACACACACATAAATGTGTGACTTGTCTGCATATGACAGCAAGAACTGGTATAAATACAATGATAAACAAGATTGACAACATGAGGCAGTATTACATCACAGAACTGCTGTCTTTCAGCATGTTCTAGCTTTGCTTCCTCATTGTCATATGCTATTTTTTAACAATGCTAATGAAAATTGTCTTACCAATTTGACATTTTCCTGTAAAACACAGTTCCATATTCATGACCATCGTACATATGCTTTTGCAGGACTTAATCCATTTTATTAAAATATAATCTGCAAGATGGAAATATATTCCTCCTATTTCCCTCAAATAACTGACTTGTCCTGTTGCCTTAAAGGCTACAGATACGATGAGAAGGCAGATATATTCCACTCTTTCAAAACATAGATCAGAGTCTAATCTGAAAATAATCCAAGGTAGTTCTGAGGACTTTTTGTTTTACATTAAAAAGGGACACAGTATTGAACTAACCTCTTGAAAACTCAAGAGATTTTCAGAAAAAGAGTTTCCAACTCACATTTTGCTGCACCAAAATATTTTTAGAGTCGGAGTACAGCACATGCCTCTCCAACTCCATTCTTTAGAAACCACCTTCTTTTCACACTGAAGTTTACAAAGAGATCGTAAGGGACTAACACAGAAAACCTTCTATCTCTGAAAATAGTCTCTAGGATCTTGTATAGCTTCAGAGCAGTTTAAAGAACGTCTAGGCAAAATGCCTTAAAAACTAGGCTGTTAAGCAGAACTCTATTCCTAGTGGACTTAATATATATATATAAGACAAAGTTCAGGCTAGGAGGGACATACTTTTTGACATGAACTTTCTAGGGAGAACTACTCTGAGGCACAGAAATTGAGAACTGGAGAGAGCAGCAGTGTCTGTTAGCCTCCATGATGAAAAGCAGTTCTCAGAACAGCTGATCAGATATGGCTGGCTGAAAAACTACACCAACCTGCACTACTGAAGAGCACAAGAACACTTTCTCATACACATGCCTTCCAGAATTCTGGTGTAAGTTGCAAGGCTTGCATATTCCATGGTAATAGACTAATTTTAGCTTTGATCCAGGCTCCTTTGCTGGAAGTTGGTTTGTTCCTATCTGACAGAAAAACCATTGCTTGTGTGAAGGCAGCACTGCCAAAATGATAGGAAACACACGAGCTCAGCCATTATTCAAAGGAAATGTGTTAGAAGTCTTCTACCTATGTTAGAAGTCATAGAATAAATAAAAACTGTTCCTACCTGTGATCTTGATGAAAGTCAGAGCTAGAACTCTCCCAAACACTTCAAGCCTTTCTGACTACAAAGCACCAAATCTACAGGAGCCCCTTGTCCACTCATTCAGGATCCAAGTAAGCAGCATTAAAATAAAATACTTCTTACATTCAGCTGTCTGTTTCTAGTTAACATCCACATGTACCAGTGAGGTAGATATTTTTACCTTGTTTACTTCTAAGTAGAAGAAACAACATCACAGAGAGGTTGAATCTCTGTGGGGAATCAGTATCATGCCAGGAACTGAAGTGAGGCATTTCTGACTCCAGTTCGTGGACTATATTTCTTTATGATTTATGAGTGGGCGACAAAAATATGAAAACAGATGGAAAGTTTGACTTTTTTGTGTGTAAATTAAGTGAAAAAAATGTATTACAAATATTCAAGTAAAGCACACCAAGCATTGTCAGCTACACATGGATTATCACCTCATAAGTAACAACCTGCATTTCCTCCTTTACCTAAAAACATCACTTTTATTACCACAGAAGACAGTTCTTTACGCAAGTGAACAGTTCCCAATTACCTTGCAATCTGATTGTTTTTCATGTCTAGTCAGCACTGAAAGCAGATTTCCTAATAAATTCCATTGCTTGCACTGAAGACTTTGAACTAATGCTCTCCATATAACACACTTGACAGACAAGTAACTCACCATCTGTAGCTTGAAGGCTGTATGTCAGGCCCAGTGCCAGGTAACCTTTTGCTAGGGACTCTCCAGCATCCTCACCCAGGTCTATCACCATTTTAGCAAAGTATTCTCCTTCTTCCAGCTGCAAAAGAGATAGGTTGAGACAGGCATTTTCTTTATACTTGCTCCAATAAAATTTACCATTAAGCTTACCTGTAAGTGATCTGAGAGCCATTCACACAGGGGCTTTCAGAGATCCCAGTGAAGACTCATAAAAAGGAGAATGTAGGTCAGATTAGCTGACCTTGGTGCACATGCACAGTTTTGAGAAAAGTTTGGGGTTTGCACCCCAAACTGTTTCCAGATGTTTAAAATTAATCAAGAACACTATCTTACTTTATAGTTCCCTTCAGGCATACTTCAATCACGAAGCCTGAAATGCAAATGATGGATCACCTGGACTAATTATATGCTATCCTAGTAGAGCATTGAAAGGTCTAACAGGTTTCTTCCTTCAAAGGAAGACCATCCAGTTATGCTGTCTGATTTTTTTATACCTTAGCAAATTTTACTTTCTTATAAAACACTGCAAGAGTAAAACAAGAAGCCATTGACTTCACTGAAAGCTCTCCACTGCAGCTTGCGGTTCTGCTGCCACAAGGACGCAGAAATTTCAGGACACAAATTTTGATCTGAACTAACACACTACCTTGGCAGCTCTTGCTGCACTAGCCACTTTCCGCATCTTTTGCAAAGACACAATTTCCTTGAAAATACATTTTATATTATAGATAGTAATTGGACGAGAGAGTAGACACGATCTTTCAGGATCAGCCTCCAATATGTAAGCTGATCTCTTCTACTACATCACAGACTGCTCCCCACAACCTTCCTTTCAACACATACCTATCAGCATCTGTAAAATCTGAGTTAATGGTAATTTTAAACAAAAAGAGTAAGTTAAGTATTTTATTGCAGAATGGAGTGTTTCTCATTTCTAACTTTAAACTCTCATTGACATCTGTCACCCATTTTCAGTAGAAAAGACTAAGACCTGTAGATACTGTATATACCTTGAAAGGTGTAGGTTGAAGAGAATTGGCGAAACTTCTCAGTAATGCCTGAAAGACAGAGCCTACAGGAAGACCTCATTTCTGTACAAGACAGTATGCAGATCCTGTCACCCATAATCAGTCATCCCCAATCAAGAAGCAGACACCACTACACTATCTGAAAAATCTTCCTCTTAGAAACTTTTATTGCATAATAACTGGGATGAGGTTGTTCAGTTTTGAAAAAGTACTTTTTTGGTTTGAAATCCAGCTGGTTTAGACTCAAGTATTGTGGGCATGTGCCCTCTAAATACGCAGCTTTGTCAGACTTCAGCACCTCATGGCTCCTTAACAGCTAAAATGACTCACCCATAACAATCTGGAATTGAAATGCACCATCAAACAAGATATTTGCCTTCTGCAGTGATCTGTTAATAGGCTACCTATGAACATAATCTACCTGACTTGATGTAGCATCCTGTCAATAGGCCTCCTAGTCACATTACTTGAAAATATTCAAGTGACAATATTAACTAATGGCTTCATAAACAAACAAGCTGGGATTTAGTAGATGATATCAAGCATAAGAAGAACATAACTTTTAATATGAGCCTGAAGAAAGGCTGAAAAGTGCAAGTGAAGAAGCAAATCTCCATTGCTTGGATTTCCTTCTCACTGGTGCAACTCCCTGAGGCCACAGAATTCAAACTAGATGTAGAACCATTTTTCCCCAGTTTCTGAAACCTCAGATCAGGCAGTCCAATGACCAACACATCTGTTATCATTAAACCCTTTTCTGAAAGCACCATGAAAGCATTAGTGTTGCTCATTGCCCCATCAGCCGTGACTGTGGAGGTCACTAACTGACACAGAACCCTTCTTGCGGAATACTTGAACTTGTCAACTAAACGGCAAGGCCTGTCTTTGAGGTATAATCCAAAGCCTACCAAATCCACTGGAAACGGTCCCCCACCCTACTTCAGTAATGTTCAGATTACACCCTTAAACTCTGATCACATCAGAAAGACTGAGATTTGCTTCAGGTGATTTCTTAACCTGTCAGTTAAGTCAGTTACCAACTTCCCTGCCCCATACTGAAATGTGTTCTGGACCAGAGCCTAGGACAATGGAAGAAGTGGCCCATGACTTTCCACATAGAAAAAAGAACTCAAAAAACAAAACCCACAAATGAACAACAAAAAACCCTCCTATACAATTATAACTGAATTCTTCATCTCTCAGAAACTTCTATGTAAGACATGAAATATCTGCAGCCTGAAAATTCATTATGCACCTCATTGCCACCATAAACAGCTATATTCCTACTCTCTTCATTTTTTCTCCTCCACACACACACTTTCATCCAAGAAGTCTCCATTAGACAAGGAAAAGAGCTATATAAGGAATTCTAATGACTAGTGAACAAGAGAAGGGGTGGGTAGAATGTATGGAAAAAAAGATTAAATGAAAAGTTTGAAGCTGAAATGAAGACATGTAATATTGGAGAGATTTTGCTCCATTGTTTCTCTGAATGGTCACCTGACGGTAATTCCAGTATCTGACTGGAAATACCTATATTGCATGAATTGGTAGTGCACCATTGAGCCTTCCTGCTGCCAGTTACCCAGGGCTACCTGCCAGTATCAGATTAATCTAATGAATGAAAAATTAAAACCATAACTTTTCAGAGTAGCTGAAACAGCAGTTCTAGCACATTCTTGTAAACATTTATTCATACTAAACACTAATGACACTTTGACCAGCCACAAAGATTCTTATGAATGCAAACCTGGGTCAGCTGAAGTCTGCTTTGAAAATAAGTGGCCTCACAAACTCCAGCACAGCTGGTTCTGTTTATGGCAACATTTACTTTTCCTTCTTACAGCACTGAGACACTTCCCCGGCCAGCTCTGCTGTGGCAGCGATCTGCCCCCTCTTCTGCCATTCTCCTGTTCTTCAGTAATTCTGGGCACGTATGAAAAGCCAAACCTTTCACTCACATCACCCACTGTGAGGTTTCAACTCTCAAGTGTATCAGTCTTGCAGATGGCCTGGTCAGCTGTGAATCTGGAAAGTACTACCTGAAACAGAAATAGCCCCTTGGGACACACTTGATGTAACCAACTAAACTGAAGGACTACCAGACTGCAGTCTGATAAAAGCTCCCTCTCCATACACCCGAGTGAGGGACCAGCAGTGAGCCTGAGCTGTGACCTGCCAGTACAGCTGCGTCTGTGGGGGTCCTTAAGGATACAGGGTGTCTCCAGTCTGTGTTGCGGAGATGAGAAAGGCAGGAGGGAAGGCCTAACGTTATTCTCTTAGAAGCAACAAAAAATGAAGTCTCAAAGCCATCCCTCCAATCTGGCCCTTGCTAATCTAACATTTTTCTACATACTTTGCACTGAAAAGCTGGTGGAGAGAAGGGCGGCATTCCAGGTTGCAGGGAGAAGTTCCCTGCCTCCAAGACCTGCATGGAAGAAAGAAAGCATGGGGGAAAAACGATGTAAGAAGAACTTTCTGCATTTTGAACTCCAGCTCACTAGCTAAGCAACCCCTCTATCACACCAGAAAACAAACACCTGGCACCTGGAGAGAGATGGGCTGCCAAACTGTGAGCTGACACTGATGAGCTGGGAATACTCTGGGGTTGGTTGGGGTTTTTTCCCCTTTCACTTCCTCCTTCGTATTTGATAGAAAAAGAACAGTTGCTTGCTGTGCTATCCTGAGGGATGTTTCCCCTGGTACAGAGAGTGGCTGTTCCAGCCACCACTGTTATTTGGCCACAGGTTTTGGTCTGTGCTGAAGCCAAGCCCAGAGGCATACTGACAAGGGAGTGGAGAACAGCAGGTGCTGTCCCCTGGCCTAATGCCACCCAGCTGGTGTCCAACTGCCACCCAGATTGTTTTTAGAAAAGCTCAAGTCCTACCCCACTCCATCAACAGCTTGCAGGACTAAGTAGGAATTGCACTTCTCACCAGCACACATTTAGAGTAACTAAGGACAAACAAATCAATGATGTACAGCAGGATGAAAACAGCACTTTATTGTGCCAAAAAAGAGGAGCACACCAAGGAAAAAGCAAGAAATACATCAAATGACACTGGACTTAGGACAGCAGACAAAGTTAAAGAAGCAGGTGAATTTGGACATCAGTGACAGTGCACAATACCCAAGCACTTAAGAGATCAAAATCCGACAGAATGGGTACCTATACAAAATTACACATCATGTTAACTAGTTGAATTGACCTCTTCTTACCATTTTCCTTACACTGGGTTGTAGCTATAGAGACTATTTCAAAGAGAAGAATATAAACACTGTGAAATGAGAATGGTAAGAGCAAAAATGCATAGGAAGAAAGTGGTCTATAAGGCATAGTCTAATGAAAAGGTTTTGTCCCACAGCTGTTTACAGTACACAAAGCCAATTGTGTTATACATGTCAGAAAAAAAAAAAATCCTGTGCTTTCTATTGCTGGTCTAGTCAGCATTTGCTCTCTGTGTCACCCTTGTTAAGTCCACCAATTTAGTCTGCCCACAGCACTTAGGAATACTCAGGCCTTTCCTCCACTGTAGCTAGAGTGGTTTGTTCACAAAGGTGATGTATAGAAGATTAAATTCTTGGTCATTTTTTATGTCTAAAACCTATGCAATTGCCCCAGAACAGCAGTGGTGGTGTAATCAAGAATGAGTTCTAAAGACAGAAGAAATACCTAGGGGCTCCTTGCCCTTCCCTGCTTTCTCAACAGCCTCTCACTTCGGTGATGCCAATCCTCTCAGATGTCCGTCAGCAGGCAGAGTAATGGGACTAGATTTCATCTTTTAATATTATTCATACTGCATTGTGACCTAAGCATTTCCAGGCGACTACAGGGCTCCTAAGTGACTGGTTACAAGCACATGCACAGCATTTATTATCTATAGTGGCAGGGTCAACAACAGACAGAAGGGGAGAGAAACACTCCCTGATTAAGTGGTCTGTGAAAGTAATGAATGGTAAGCTGTTACCTCAGAAGTATGCAGCTCTTAATCTACATCCTGCCAATCCCCCTGACACACACACACCGTGACGTCCTGACCTCATGGTATGTCTTACTCAGTTTTTATGACTCCATGCACAGTCTGCCCTGCCCCAACACCACTTCTTCTCCCTTTCCCTGACTGATGGCATGATCGCTCTCTTCCTGGCAAAGTGCTACAGCAGAGCACTTTGCCGTGCATACTAGTTCAAAGAAATGAGGGAAATTGTCTGAAATACAGCACCATCCTGTGCTGCAGCTTTTGCCATGGGACAAAGTCCTTTGAAAAGCTCATATTAGATGATAATACTGGCATAATTTGGTGCTACACAAGTTGCGCATACCACCACTATTGCTGTTATATCAACTACGGAGCAATGAAAATTATAAGAACACGCCTCAGGTCTTCCTGCTTTTTGTCAGAGCAGAATTCCAGTAGATTCAAGCCTATCCTAGGACTACAGTCCATTTTGCTCTTATGTGTATTTACAGTATTTTAAACATGCCTCCATTGAAATCAATGGAGTAAAAGGCAAAAGAAAGCATCAGGGTAACCCTAAATGCCTCAAACAAGGCTGTTAAAATGGCGAAATTCAGTATTCAATGCTTGCCTGTAGGAAGAAGTTCCATTTCTAGTATTTTCATAACACCTGCTGTAAAAGGATCCTGGAGAACCTAGATTAGTAGCGAAATTAACAGTACTGCACTATTAAAATATTAAAAACAACAACTCATATACAGCAACTCAAAGTCACTGCCAAAATAGGCAAGTAAGCATTCAGCTGAGACCATGCCAGGGAAGGCTGAGTGAAAGGGGAAATTCCAGCAAGCCTTTTAGTGAGCAGAACTCTGAATTTATAGTGGAGGAAGGCAAAGCAACCTCAGTATGGACATATTCCAGTGCAAGCTACCTCAACTCTTCTTTGGAAATTTAAAACAATACTCTGACCTACAATAGTGAAAGACCTCACAGTGCATTCTGGAAAGCTAAGACAGTGGGCTAAACACAAATGGGCTTTGTGTTTGCTTGCTAGAAGCATCCATGTGCAAGTTCAGCAAACTGTTGTGCTGAAACCCCAGCAAGCTGGAAGGCTTAGCAGCATGTTGCCTCAAAAGTAATTCTGAATCTACTACAAAAAACATTTCAAACACCTGTGTAATGGTTTAGATACAATATAAAAGTTCCAACTTTGCTGTACAGGTCTGACTGCATCCTGACCATACAAATGTGGTTTACATATATGCATTAGTTTTGAAGCTTTTCTGGTCCTCCAAGTCTACTGGCTTAAGCTTTAGAATTAATGAAGTATTGATTTCTCGTTTACACTAGATTTTTTTGGTTTTTGTTTTTGAAAACCTCTAACTCTGAAAAAAGTAGCCAAAACACTGTTCATACCACTCTGTTGTTTACTGCAGGCCCAATCCTAAGAGCTACTGGTTGATGGGGCAGATCGTCTCCTGATGTAAGCCAGCATGGTACCCCCTAACATGCCAGTGGAGTACTGCCAACTTCCATCAGTTAATGATCTAGTCATACTGCCACAACAGAAGCTGGGGGAGGCTCAGTTCTTTTCTGCATCAGGCTCTGCTATATATTGATTTGCACTGTATGAACGCATCCATGTTTTCAATTTGATTTGTTTTGCACTGAGCGATTATTTCATGGATGCGATTGGAGCATCCTCAGTGTTGTAAATCACTATAGTACATTTCAATTAATTTTCTATTTTCCCTGCTCTTAAAGTGTGTTGAGACACATGTACAAAACCAGCAAAATGAGTTAAGTGATCACTAGATTAATCATGAAAGAAACTGTTCTGTGCTTCTCATGACATTCTGTAATTATCCATTTGCATAAATGTTGTGTTTTGGGGTTTTTTTATTGCTAGTAACTGAAAGAATAGTAAAGTACTGCTTGCCCATGGGCTATAAACAAACTGGCTACAATACTGCACCACACAGATGCAGGACATAAATTAGCTGTTTTATTTGGATAAATGGTGATCTGATTTCACCCTCTTCCTGCCTAGCCTGCAATCAAGTACAAGGATATATTTCCTAATTGAAAAATTAATCATATTTTATATGTTCTGAAAAGGAAGATGTATTTGAGTACTTGTAACTGCTAATATTTGTCCATTTGACTGTTCCTGTCCCATGTCTATCCTCCTTTCTATTTATACTGGCATTGATCAGCCTGTTCACTTCCAGTTTAAATTATTCAATTCTGATTTGATTGCCATGTAATTTAAATGCAAATAATTACTGTAAGGATGACATTTAGAAAAACAGCTCTGCTAAGCAGGAAGGTCTTTATTAGGCACGGGAGTCTGCCAGTAATATCAGAAGCACCCCTTTGACTAAGAGATGTGGGAACCTATCATTTCAGTTCTTTTAACAGATGATCTGATTTCCCTTGGACTCCCCTTAATTAAAACTCTTCTATACCATCACCAAGTTTGCTATGAGGGTAAAGCATAGGTCACTGACTGAAAGGAAGGGGAGAAGGAGTATTTTTAATTTGGTTTTAGTTCATAAGGCTGTGCTCTAGAGAACTGCAGTAAAATTACCCTCTTGTGAAATCATGATTTTATTTCATAATACCCCCAGTTCTGAGCCAGAGTCTGACTGAAAAACACTGAAAAGCATTTCACACAATAAAAATGCAGTGCATTGAAGAAAAAACTCTCTTGTTTTGAAAAGATCAAAACCAGTCCATTTTTCTCTTCTTCCCTTGCCTTTCCTACTTTTTAGTGTTAGACAGTTGTTTTATCAGCTCTATCATGTATGAGAAGTCTGGATATACTGGATTGCCCAAGCTGAAATTGAATTACAATCTCACTGTAAGTGAGACTAACTGAAAGTAATAAGGTATTTTTATACGCTAGCTGTGCTTTGAAAACTTCATCTGACATACTAAGAACAGCATTCAACACAGCTGTAATGCCTTGCTTTCACACTGTTTTAACATCTCTAAGAATCAAAAAACCCCTTATTTACTTTATTTAAAAAATAACATTTGCTGTGAATCTTTTTTTATGTCACTGAATGAGTTTCAACCTTCAAAATTTAGAGCCTGAGCTGTAGGTGCAAGAGGGTTAAATTGCTCCAAATGTAGAGCAGAAGTAGGTTGGGCAGTTCAGCAAGGATTCCCTGAAGGTCCTCTGACTTAAAGATTTTTCCTAGAAAAAGATGCTGCCCAGTTTTTGCTGACTCACATATAAGCTTAACCATTACAGTTTGAACAGTATAGTTCATTCAAAAACATACATAACCAGACATCCTCCCTGATGGTGGTGTAAACTAATACAACTCAAGTTTAGCTGAACAGCAGCTTTCATCAAACAGGGATGTAGAAGGTGGGGAGGCAGGGTAAGGGAACAAAACAACAGCAAATCGGCTTCTACAACTTTTCACCAAGATCTGTGCAGATTCTTCTGGTATTTTCTTTCATGTTTTCTTGCATCTGTGTTTTACTTCTATTTAGCAACTGTAATCCTTTACTGACTGCAGGGACACCTCGTGGTGAGGATAGGTGAGAACAGCAGGCTGCAGTTCAGTTAATTAAACCAAGTAGAAAAAGAGTGACAGATGTTTCTGCTCCTTTGGATAATCAGAATTTCACGGGCACCAACTTCCACTCCCACTCTGCTTCTGGGGCATACATTAACACATCCAGAACACAAAACACTGACACAGCAACTTCAAGAACAAAGGACTGAGTTGTCCAGCAGACCTGAACTATTTAACAGTCCACTTATAACTATTAACTTGTGTCTTCCAGGGGTTACAAGAGTGGCTGATTCAACGTGACACTCAGTTGAAGCAGCAGTCCTCAGAACGACTGTTACGGCTTTCCCCCCTCCCCTCCTTTCTTCAATGTGCCAGCAAAATACATTTTAATGACTCACTGCAAAATTTCTTGCAGGCATTTTCATTTTTTATAAAAGACACACAGGTGTGTATGATTTTTATCAGGGATTCCCTTTCTCCCCATTGCAACTACACTGTGGCACTGTCACTGCAGCACCTAATCCGTTACATAATAAGAATTGCATCAGCTTGCTTACCCAGTGCAGTGACCCAATGCAGACCTTGGCAGCCAGGAGAGGAATGGTGGGATCTGTAGGTCGCAGTTTAGCACACTCTTTGAGCACTGACACAGCATATGCCGACTGGAGGGAGGAGTGGGAGAGCGGAGGAGGAAATAAAAAAGGCTGATTAGACAATGCTGTTGAGAGTCCATGCAAAATATTGCAGTGACATGTAAAAAGAAGTGCTATGGAGAAAAGAATCCCATGTCAGCAACAAGTCAGCAACTTTATTCCCACATCCACATGCAGACGTGTGTGTACACACACGCACACAAACACACTCTTCCCACGCTCAGAGGAAACACGCCAAGGAGGCAGCCCAGGCTGTGCACTTCACAAGAAACAGATTTCTTAGCTATCAATGCGCTGGTTATTTTAACTCTGCCCTCCCAATACACAAGAATTCTGCTGTAGTTTTCCCTTACATATAATCATCTTCCAGTAAGCCAGAAGAGATCATGAAGAGCTTATCCTTCAGTACATTCACATTTTAGGCCAACTTCACTCAGTGAGGTTTGTTCAGCTAAAGTAATCTGCTCAGTAGGTTGCTTTGTGTCTTCTGCAGTTCCAGAACATACATGAAAGTGACTGGGACCCCACCATACAAAGGGTGCGTGCAGATCAATATACTGTTCAGTGGGTGGTCCAAGCATCTGGTAGAAAGAAAGCCCATAAAACTCTTCCTGTCTTTCTGGTGTTAGGTTACCATTAATAAGGATGTTTTTTAAGATTAGCACTCGCTAATAGCCCTTTTGATCCGATGTGCTCTGCAAACATTGCGTTTTACAGCACACACTCATGGCTGCCACATTTCAGATGCTTTAAAGAGGAATGAAGAAAGCTCTGGTCTGAGGCAGTGAAGAGAAAGCGCGTTCGACAGTAAGAAGGTGACAGGAGTTGCCCTACCAGAGCCAACCAGCCCATTCCACCTGAACCACAGTTTGTCTTACGCTATGCCTGTTTCCTCCCAAAGTCTTCCACACAGTCCCAAGACACAATGCTCTTGCACAGAAGCACGTTAAATAGTCATGGCACTTCTATACTACAGAAGAGCAGCAACAGAAGCTTGCAAAGTCAAATGATCTGCTACTCCCATCAGGTCCTGGACATCTTCTCCTCACCCCCAGGGGCTCTCCCTACCAGAACTCTGACCCACACAGGGCAGACTCACACTGGGTCTGGTGACTGCTGCAATCCTCTGCAGCAACACCACAGCTTCACATTCCCACTGTCCATCAGCACTTTCCCCCCTCACGCCACATCAAAGTGGGATGCATTGGCCAGCTCCTTCCACCACAGAAATGAAGGTCCATTTCTTGCTACTTAATTCAAAAGCTTGATTAGGAATTTGCTTGGAAGGGAACCTGGAAAAACGGAAAACCAGATGTGCACCAGCCATGCCCACGTTAGGGCAAAGAGGGGTTTCATAACTAATGCAGCAGGGAGCAAATCCTCCTACTTGAAAAGCTTGGGTACCTGCCTTGTGGTCTGAACAAGAGCAGCAGCATGCCCTATATTCTTCAGGTTGCTCCCACTTACGTAGAGCATCAGGCATGATCAGTAAAAATGAGGAAACATGTGGTAACTTAAAATTCAAAATGCACAATTTTCCTAAAGCCAGAAGGAAGCTTGTCTCATACCAAGGATGGAAATCAATAAACTTTGTCCTAGAGCTTGAACCATTACTTCATCCCTCTCAGAAATGAAGACAAGTAATTCAACCCTGAGGTACAGGAAGAAACACACTGCTGTGCTCTGTTGTCACAAGCTAACTAGCATCCCTCCGAATGAACCTCCCTGACCCCTAGTTGTTCAGAACAAGTGATGTCCCAGGTTTTAGTGGCACCTTATTCTGCTCTTTCACATAATGCACTGAAAGCAGCTGGTATTCCCAGCAGCATGATGGATGTGTTGGAAACCCAAGCAAGCATAACGCCATAAGGGACCTAGGCTGGATATCATCTTCTTGCCCTCCTACTGATATTCCATCCCCACAGGTGTTTCAAGAAAATAAATAAATGTGACAGCAGGACAATATGCACCATGACAGCCAGTATATCTGCAGCTGAACCCCACCAACCCTTGTCACCTCATCATGCAAAAGTGAACTGCAAAGGTCAGATATATAAAAGGCCATACACTGTCCAGAGCCAACACTTGCAAAAACAGACACAAGCTCAACCCAGTGGTCATTTCTCAGCTCCCCACCAGCACTGGAACTGCAGGGAAAGCAGGAGGCATCTAGGAGCTGGTGGCAGCTCTCCTGTGGGTCAGCACAACCAGCACTAGCACAAACCAAAGCAGTGACAGGCCTGTCCTAATCTGGACCACAGGAGTAGGACCTACACTAGAAGAGAAATGACAACTCATTCCTTGCCAGTTCCTCTTGAATTCTGCTCCCTCCCTGTTTGCAGGACAAGCCAACGTCACAGCCTCTAATATCCTCAAACTAGAGAGCCCTTGTCATGTCTGTCCTATCCCAAGCCTGTTCAGAAGGCCACTGCAAAGCAGTGAATACTGAATGCTGCACAGAAGGTCTCACCTTGTGCCTACACTCAAACACCTCAGGTGTCGAATCACTGTATTACATACGCACTCACGAGCTTCTGAACGCGGATTTACAGCACAAGAGGCACAGTTTCTGCACTGCTCCTGAAACATTTACAGAGTTATGTCATTTTAAAGAAGTTTATAAAATTTGCAACTAAACATATGGTCCAGAAGTGGTTTTAGAAACGGGGTGACATGAAGCCTTTCTTCCCAGCTGTATTTTAAGAATTCAAGAGTTATTATGTAATTTCACTGTGAAAAATTTACTCAGCAGATATTTTATACAGATGATGAAAACATTAGTGAAGGATGTCAGGAGAAATAATATCCCACTCCCGCAGTGACCTTACTTAGGGGAAACTGGCATGACATGTAATATCAAGGTTTCTTAAAGATATTAATTACAGGCATTAATAGCCAGGGAAAAATATCAAGCACTCACTATTGAATACAGATATTATTGGTTTGTAAAAAATATTTAATATGAAACAGTGTTTGTGCAACATTGAAATAATCTGGTAATTAAAATGTACATATTCTTCCACTTAGTGTGGGTGTACCAGGCAGCCAAGTGCATTGTTTGTGAAATTCATTGCAAGCCAATAATAATTTGATTTATTGGTGAGGCATGTTTTGAGAAGAGCAGAAATTGAATTCCAAGTGAGTACATGATTCTGAGCTTCAGAGGGGCACACATAATAATTTAAGCCAGGATTTATGCTGTTTCTATTTAACTTGCTAATTGCTGAATTATAATGACTGCACTAGAACCAGTTACCAAGGACTTCAGAAAACTAGGTCTCATTTGGCCTCTAATCTAGAGCAAGGAAACACAAGGAAGCTATTGGGGAAGGAGAAGGATGGAGAAGACACCATCCCCTCTGTAATTATGGCAGCCATAGTTTTGAATCCTATAAAGGAGTTAAAAGTAAAGAAAAACAACTATCCAACCACAAGTACTCCCCACTTACTGATTCAATAATGAAGCATGGAGGCATACTCCTCAAAGATGCTTGCACATGAGCAGAAGAGAACCAAGAACATCTACAGTTAATTTTCTTCCTTCCTTTTCCAAATGGCTGGAGAGAATTTGCAATCTGTTATGGTATACCCATAGATGCTGCCCAAATGCTGGTTTTCCTAGGTTACTCCAACACAATTTCCATTCTTTCTCCTCCTTTGCTCTCTCACCATACCAAAGCAACCAAAGAAGGAAGTTAGAGAGTCATTTCATATTTAGAAGATAAAGAAAACACAGATATAAGTAAAAGGAAGAACAATTTCCAGACAGTAAATCATGCCTGATAGACTTTGACATGCCATGAACAGTTGCTCTTCTCTTGCACAGGTTCCAAAAACCTCCCAAGTTTTTTGCTTCTTTGCTACTTTTCAGCCAGAAGGAAAAACGTTCCTCAAGATGATGGGTTGGTAGACAGCCTAATTCCCAATTTACCTGGCAGTTTAGTACACAAATGTATTTCCACAACTAGTGCTGCTGTATTTCTTGCATCATCCTGTCTAAAAACTGTACTATTTCAAAGGGATTGTGGGAAAATGGAAACCTTTCATCCCAGTGCAAGAATTACTATTCCCTGTGTCCTGGGATTCACAGGCATTTAGATATAAATGACCTTGAACTGACATAGAAAGATGACAGAATGAGCACGCAATTGAGAACTCTGGAATCAGTAGTTTTGCGGTTAGCTTTCCACCGAATTTAGAGATGTCTGTGAATCTCAGCATGAACATTATTTCTCTAAGACATTTACTTCTCTTAACACAGGAACTGATTTTCCCCCTCTTCTTTTACCTTGTGTTTGTCAAATTAAAGCACTGGAGTTAAGCAGCTTCAAATACTCCCTCTTAAAAGCACCTCTTACATTCTAAGATCTATAAGCACACATTAGTACTTGCTAATGTGACAAACACCTCACTTCACACTTTCTGTCAAGAAAAGAGAGTTCAGCCTGAAGGCAATTAAATAGCCCACCTAGGTATTCTGCTCAACAGTCAGGCATCTTAGGAAATTTCCATTTTTTGTACTATCTACAGCACACAGGCAAACTCCCTTCTAATCTTTCCTTTGCACCAAAGGAAACCAAACTATTGAATATACCCAAGATAGCTGACCTTTGTAACAAGATCTTTAACCAATGAATGTTCAATATTTTAACTTTCATTCCCCAGCAATGCTATTTAAGGAGCCATCCGAGGCCTCTGCTGCTCCCAAGGTTCCTGCCCGCAATACAAAGAGAAATGTACTTTTTTTTTTTTAAAATGCCAGTTGCCTAGCAACCAGCCTAAGCTTTTGCAAGGATACCAACAGAAGGAACAGCCGAAATCATAAAATTTGTCTGCTGTTGCTGCAGAATTATGCATTAAATATATTTTTAACTTTCCTCTAACCTTCTGGAAAGCTGTATGTTGGTAATACAGGCATGGCTGAGTCAAACTTGAAGCTCCTTGAAGCACTTAGAGACATCTGCTTTTGCTGCACTGTTTAAATAAGGAGAAGGATTCCTTTTTTTGGGTGCAGCACAGATAGGAGCAGCTCAGACGTTAGCTAGTCATTATTTGGCTATTACCAGTGTGTATCAGCAACCTGCTAAGGGCTCCAAAATCAGAGTTCATATCTGTGTAAGACTGGTTTCAAAACCTTAAAAATGCTGCCAGCACAAGCTTTGGGCAATACTGCAGTATGTCCAACTGCTGAGCAGCCAAAGGGAGTACAGTGACACTGCAAGACTAGCTCTGGGAAGAGCTGGAGCTTAATCCCTCAGAAACACAGCTGAATGACAGATGCCAAGAAGGATTTGATTAGTTCCCTTTGTATAACACCAGACACCTCCTGAAGCACTACAAGATTAAGAAAACCATTCAGGTAGACATGCAAGATTTTTTTCTTGCATTAAAGAGGAACAAACGTAATGGATAAGAGCAGAAAGAAGCATTTTGTGTAGTTGAAAGCAGCTTTATCTGCCTCAGTTTGCAAGGTATCATGCTTGGAGGTTACATCCCCTACTGCCAAGCCTGTCCATCTGTATGGCGATGCTGACTATTGTTCCTATGGTGCCCTCAGTATGGGCTAGAGGGGGCTGGGGAGGTCAGCAACAATGCAACTGTTTCATAAGTCACACAGTTGCTGTCTTCAAGGCAAGCACTGAGCTGGCCATGTTCTGCAGGGCTGGAGAGCTTTGTGGCAGGTACCACAGGAACGCATAACCACCATCAGCAATCCCAGTACAGGGCCTGCTGAGCATAGTTCTTGCCTCCAGGTACCTGCTTCCAGCTCCACTGAGCTCTCAGAGAGGCTCTTCCCCACAGACCCTGTAGTTGTTCCCAAGCTCTTCCTTTACTCACTCTTGAGGCACTTCAGCCCCTCGGTGAGTACAGAGCCGAGGGGTGAATGCAGATTATCCTCTCCTAGCAGATACTCCAGCCTTCCTTCAGCTGGCCTAAGGCTTTATTATACTCACTCTTCTCAAGAAACATACATCCTAAAGCTCTTCACTCACTAACCAACTTGTGTTGTGGGGTTTTTTCAGGCAGAGACATTGAACATGAGTGTGAAAATGTTTCCATGCATTGCATCACTAACAACAATAAACATACACTGTACTTTAAAGATCAAGACTCACGAGAGTTGAATGGCTCAATTTGGACACCCAGCACTTTCAGACTACGCAGACTGTGTTCACAGAATAATTTCACACCTATCCTTGAAGAATCCCTCCCTCACTACCCTTAGGAAAATGGCAAATCAGTGTCACTAAACACAAATCATGTCTCCTCATGCGGCAGGCAGAAGACAGGCACCAATGTTGCTTCATGTTGTCCAAGGCATGTATTTTAACACTCACAATGCAGATCTAGGAGACTTTCTTAAGTGCCATAAATTTAAGCTAGAGCCTACTCACTATGCACTTCTGAGTCTCTATTCTCAGGGAGGTCCAGCGACACTTTGGGACACCCAGGCTAGGTCCTGTGTGAGGATAGTAGGTGTGGAAGAGGACAGCAGTCTGAAAAAGGAACATGTAACTGATCCAACTGGTCCAAGGCCAAGAAAATGCTTGCGAGTGCACAAGGACCCTATTACACATCCCTTGTGCTTGTAATACATCATCTAGACACTACGATAATTTTGCCTCCAACTTCAGAAATGTTGGGAGAGCTACCCTAGCCTGCAGGAGAGCTGCATGCTGGTAACCTCCACGACCTCCAGGGAAAACTTTAGCTGGAAAGCAGCAGCAGAGAACAAATCTACCCCAAGCAGCTCTCTGTCTTCACGGCTGTGAAGACCACGAAGTCTTTTCCACTCTGTAAAAGAGAGTTTGGTCCTTCCTTTCCCCACGTTGTGCAATACTGGTCACTTTTTCAAAATCTTGAGATGAGCAGATGCCACTGTCTGCACTGGTTTTACTCTGGCAGCAGGACAGTGGCTCATCTCATTGCCTGAGGACTCTGCCAGATGGCATCTGGCTATCACACCACTCGCCAGTCAGACTCCAGCTTGTCCACGCATGGCAGCAGAGGCAGGGATCTGCGAGGCCCACTCAGCTTCTAGCTGATATTACCACATAGCCAAGGTTATTACCAGCAGAAGCAACTTAAAGCATGTATGAAGAATTCAGCATTCAGCACCACAGGAACAGGGCTGCTGCATTAGAATGATTTAAACCTCTTTGGCCTATTCAGAACTGCACCTGGTGACACAGGACATCTCCCACCATGTCTTTGCCGTTGTCTAAGTTTTCCCAGCATTTCCTTTCCCTTCCCATCCAGACTTGCCTACAAAAGTATTTCAAATGTAATGGTGGATTTTTGTCATTTAGATATACATGCCTCTCTTGTTCAGTGAATATAGAGCCCAGTATAAAAGGCATTCCTAAAAATGGGTTAAAAAACAACCAGACCACACCATCTTTCTCATTATGCAAGTTGCTAAGAAATACAGGAAAGTGAAATTGCTGTCACTCCATTATTTCCACCACGTAAGTGGATAAAAGACAGATCGGAAGGTTATGCCTCCCTGAGTTTTTTCATTCACTGTTTTAGGAAGCCCCAAGGCCTGTGGGAACTCACCGAAATGACGTGCCTATTTTTGTTAAGGCACATGCTTTTCAGAATAATGTATAAACTCAATCCTACATCTGGTAATGAGCCAAGGTGGCTGGCTTGACATTCAGATTGATCACTTGTGAAAAATGACAATCACCATTTGGCAATTTTTTGGCTGGCAGAAGAAGAAATTACATTGAAATTTGACTTGATTGACTCAGTCTGAATATACAAATTAAACACACCTATAGTCAAATTCAGTGTAGAATAGAGGGCAAGATAGGATTTTATGTCACTTTTTAGAAGGTCAGAGCTGAAAATCCTAAAAACATGTTTAAAAAAAAGAGAAACCAAAGCTTCCAGCATTTACAGATTGATAAAACTGTTCCTGTCATGCCCAGGACTTATGATCACAATTTGCTGTACTGCAGAACAAGTAATGCTGCAGGATGTGAGGTTTCATTACCAAGAAATGAGATCATGAATTGGCTGTGACTGAGACAGGTGAAAATAGATCTTCACCTATAAAAGCTCAAGTGTACTCTGCATTCTGCAGTCTAGACTAACCACACTATTTTCTCATCAGCTCTTTCTGCTACACTGGAGCACTCGCTTTTAAATGAACTGTCCTGCTATCAAGCTGCAAAGCAATATAAAAATGTATGCCACAATCTCCCATTAGCAAGATGACGCATTGCAGAGTATATGACAGGAATCCTCAGGGAATACTTTGGGATTAGAAATGAAATACTGCACAGATGGGATTGTAAGGGAATTCCCTCCGACCCATATAGGGTTCAGACATTTAGCGCTTTCACATCAGTTGGCAAGATCAGGATATTTTAACTTGTAAATATTTAAAGTATAGGCAAAAAAGACATGATGTAATTGAAAATCTGAAAAGATAGGACAGCTACAGAGATAAAAAATAAAGGAGAGCAACACAAATATCTAAGTAGCACATATTCTGTAACATGTAGGGAAGGTGAAGTGGTGTGCAAACACAGAATAGACAAGAACAGAATGACCACGCAAGTTATTAGAAGCTAAAGACCCCACTTCTCCACGTTAACCTAAGACTGAAGCACAATTATTCTCTGCATACACTTGCTCTCAAACATCAGCAGTTAAAAATCTTGATTTGCTCTCCAGCAGATTACTAGAGCTACAGCATTGTCTGCTGTTGAGAACCAGGTTACACAACTTGAAAAGCCAATGAAGCTCCCAGACAAACCCCATGTTCATGGTAAGATTCTGCGCCTTTCCATCATGGCCTGGGTATCATTGCTGTCCTCAGTACTAAGGGATCAGGTACCTGAAGGATCTGCAAAGACACAGAAAGCAGGACTGTGCTAACTCCAGCTGAATTCCAAGGTGACCTGGACATGACATGTAAGCCCCCACTTGACACAGGTCAGTGCAAGGTATTAGCACCATGGCACCAAGCTCGTTGTTTAAGTATTCCACCAGTAGCTTCAGTTTTCCTTATACATGATTGAGTCTAGCCATTGTTTTCGAGCTTGGAATTGTTTTTTGAAATGCTTGCACTGAACTTTTGTAGGAATCTGTGAGGCTCTTTCTGACTAAAGATCTTTGTTCAGCTCCCTGCTGATCTAATATGCATTGCCAAAGCATTGGTACCTCATAAAACAGCCAGATCTGTTATATTTAAAAGGAGATAATGATGGAGTCTCTGAACAGAGTCAGAGTTTGCAAGGTCTGACAGAACGCATTCCTGGTGCCTCACAGAGGGGCCACTACAAATTTGTCTAGGGTGTTCCACAGATGCCCAGTGATTTAGGCTCCACACAATCTCCACAGTGCACTGTTTTTCCAGTGTTCCACTATCCTTATTTTTTTGCCTCTTAATAAGAAACATGAACTTGTGTTGTTGCAATTAGATGCCATCACGTCTTGTCCTAACCACCACAGACAAGATTAACCCCCTCCTTTTAAGAGCTCTTGAAGACTTGTTTCTCTCAGACTTTTTGCCTCCCCTTTAAGGCAAAAAAAATCATTTCAGTCTTTCCATAGTACTGCTTGCTATACCCTTAGTCACATCTGATGCTTTTTATTAGACGTTCTCTCATTGTTCTACCATTTTTTTGAAGCAGAATGTTTAACAACAGACAGTCTTCCAAGATAAGGCTTTGCCTATGCTCACAGAAGTGAAAGAGTTCCCTCAGACATCTTCCAAGCTTTGCAGCCACTTATACCTCACAAGACAATTTCTTTGCAAAAGCATAGATTCATCTCCTATTTCCATGCCCAAGCCACCGTTTCTGGCTCAGCCTATAGCCTCTAAAGGCCAGTAGTAGCTGGAATTCAGCAAATGAGTGGTAGTTGCTGGTCTCCACTCAGGTCCACATGGATTCCTGTACACTCCATGGGCACAGAATATAGGACCATATTAAGTGGTCTACTACTGCACAGCATCAATTTGCTGATACCTCCCAAACATGTAGGCAGTGGGTCCAGAATGAACGGGCTAAATTTTGTACCGTCTACGTTTCCTACAGGAAGTCCACTCTTTTAAGACTAATAAAGAAAAGCTCCTGTTACCTTTGCCTACTTTTCACAGCCACATTTCAGCCATCTCAGTGGTTTACTGATGACTTTCACAAGTATCACATTAATTTAAAAAAAACACTTATGCTGAAACACATGACCATGCCAACATTCACATTGTTTCCTTTTCTAGAGCATATTTTGCACCAAGCTTTAAAAATATCAAACCTTACAAGTTCTCTCTGAAAAAACATTTCCATTTCCTTTAACAGATGGAGAAATCACAGCTTAAGTCAACTGCCCAGAGACAGAGAGTGAACTGATAGCAGTTTTAGACATCCGTTCTTTCTTATACTAAGCCCATTTATGTTGAACCTGCAGACAATGAACAGCTGTATGATGCTTTTCAACCCACAGCTTGGCACAAAATCCATTTTTCTCCTTGGTAATGAGAAAAAACACTACACAGAAAGAACAGTACTCAATACCAAAGACACACCCCTCATTACAAAGCACAATCAGAGACTTGAAGGAGAGCACAGTACTTTCACAGAGCTGCCTGATGGCACCTACTCCCACAACACACGACTCTACACATTCAAACAGGTAATCCAGATCCACACTTCCTGAGGAAAATGTGCCCTTTCTGAGCCCTTTGGTTTGAACCTTACCTTTCCACAGGCTACCATGGACAGGGCAAGCTGGTACCAGAGATGAAATTCATCAAATGCAAACTTCATGGCTCTCTCCAAGCACTGAGAAAGAAGTGATGAAAGGAATATCAGACTTTAGGTTATTTTCCTCCTTACACCTTTTGTCAAGGGTGCTGCTTGGGTCAGAAAACAATCTGTCAAGGCCCCGGAGACCCAGGTGATTTTGGTTTTTTAATGACACCATTTATACTTCTCAGCCAATGGGATTTTCTAGAGTACATTGTCACTTCAAAAGGCAACCACTTTGTTCAAGTGCCTACAAATAAATTACATTAACGACTCAAACGGTTCTGTGTGCATTTCTGGCCTGTGCAGCCATAGCTCTGTAGCTGTTTCTGCTAACTAGCACACTCCATTTTCACCTTCCCAGACAAAGCACCACAAAGAGGAGCTTTGCCAGCGTGTTTGGAGGGGCAGAGGCCAAGGGAGGTACCTCAGACAGCATCACATACTGCCCTCTTCTGCCCAGCGTGATGCTGAGGAGGTCGTAGACTGCAGAAGCATCCCGGAGGCTGACGGCTCGGTCATCCTGCTGCTCTGGAGCTCGGCTGATCACGGCGTCCCGGTTCGCCTGGGCACACACACAGGTGAGGCATCAGAAACCAAGAGAGCAAAACACAACTGACTCCTCCATAGGAAGCTACACACATCATCACTCATAGCGTTTTGTTTAAAATCTTCTCAAGGTTTTTATCTTTTAAAAGTTTATCCCAATGTAAGGAAGGTGTTTTCACAAAGGTGTTTTCTACCCACATGAAGCAAACTCAAGAAGATAGATGTATCTACAGGAAGGAACTGCTACACATATCTGGATTTGTGTCACAGAATTAGAGCATTATGAAACAGACCTACCAGATCCCATTTCCTCAATAATTAGAAATTCTAGGCCATTCTTAAACCATCTTCCTTATTTTCTCAATAATTAGAAATTCAAGGCCTTCCTTAAACCATCTTCCTTATTACTTCAATTGCCTGCAACTGTGATAACTGCTTGCAAGGTTGATAATTTATCTTCTGTGTCTATGCTAGATTTCTTCACAATAGTATCCATTTCTGTTGTTCTTTTTTGCTACTCACCTTTTATTTTTTAATTTGAGCAGGTTGCCTAAGTAATCAGATTTGCCTGTTATCAATTTAAAGCAATTAAAGGTATGGGCAACGCAATACCTTTTTTTTTAAATATATAAAATATGTCTTAATTTTGCTAATCTATCAGTACATTACAGGGCCTAGATCACGAAGAAACATTACTTTTGACAGAAGATGATCAGTTCAGCAATTTCCAAGGTTATCCCAAAATACCGCATGCCATGGAGTCAGATTTACCTCAGAATCCCATACCTTTGCGCTTTTCTGAGCACAAAGAGGGAGATTACAACTCCAGAGTAAATGGAGAAGTCCCTCTGATTTCCAAACACAGAGGGCCTCACCCAGACTGCCCAGCCTCTGGGAGAGGAAGTGCTGGATGCCATTGAGCCTGAACACCATCTGATAGCACAGACACATTGCCCTTTGCTCCTCAGCTGAAAGGGGTGCAACATCAGACACTCAGGTCTAGACATCTAAAAGATCAGAAAAATTAAGAAAATTGCCAGCAATTTCACCTTGAGCAAAACCAAACAAAATGTTCCCTCCTTGAAACAGGAAGGTTATGAGATTTATTTTACAACACAACTATAATCTTACATCTCTTTCTTTCTAATTGTGGGGAGATTTTTTTATGTAAAAAGGTTAAACATGGGAATTAAGTGTAATAAAAATTTCCAGAATATGCAGCCCTTAAAGCCCACGCATATTTCATTGTGATTAAGCTGCAGCTGTTTCATCATGATTTTATCTGTGTAATGTCCCAGTTCCAAGTACTCTTCATCACAGCCTCCAGCCAAGACTGCAAACACAATTACTGACAACTAACACAATCTCAACCGAGAGCTAAATGGTGACTGCAGTTAAAGGCAAGCTGACAGATCAGACCCAGCCCAGTGTTTGCACAAATAAACTTACACCAACTTCTGTAGCCATGCTTTTTCATGCTACTGCAAAAGATGCAATTCATGATTAAAGAAATAGTTCAGAATAACAGAATGAATGACAGAATGAAACAAACTTTAAAAAATCTGCAGAGTACAGTGGCATAACTTGTCTACCTTTATTAGTAGAAATAAAAAAGAATTAAAAAACTACATGTTTAAGCTCTGTTTGGATTTAACATAAGACTGCTACTTCAAAAGGAAAAAAGGAGTATGATCCTTATTGCCAAGTGAATCCTCCCACATATATACATTAACAGGTTTTTTCTGCATCAGTTACATTGTTATGACAATTGTTTGTAGCAAACAGCTACTGAGATAGCGCCCCCCATGCTCTGTAGTCTCATCAACAACCTCCCATTACAGTCAGCTATAGCCTGATGCTTTTTTGGGTATCCATCAAGTACCAAGCTATGATTTTTAAGTGGATGCATTAGCACAGATAGAAAAGTAATCAAAACTCATGACTGTTCATTGCATTTTGCTAGAACGAAGAACACACCCCAATCCTGCAAAAGCAGGAATATAGGGCATATTACAAGGATGCAACATTCTAAAATTGCAGTCACACTGAACATATTGTATATTTCATACTTTACCCAAGCAGACAGCAGTTAAATGCAACATATGCATAGGCATGATGAATATTCTTTCCAAGAAGGTCATAAACCTGCTGATTCCGTTCAAGCTTTCAAATCTCAAAGCCATAGAAGGTCTTTGCAATCTATCACTCTCTATGCTTCCATGCATAAAAGTTGCCACTAGCAAATTCATTGTTACTTCTATCTCAACAATTTCTTCAATACTGAACCTATTCCCAATTGCTAATTCCAGCTGCTATAAAAAAATAAATCAAGAGCTGACATTATAGTAGAGACATAAAAACCCCACAAACCCCAAAACCAAAAGGCGCAAACCTCATAAAAAACTGACTGAACAGTAGTAAGAATATGGATTGTGTCTAACACAATAAGGTAAATCACTTAAGTAAGGCTCAAGGTACTACTGCAGTTTACATACAGAGGTCAGAGAAGGGAATGTGGATCACTATTTCCTGAAACTCACTCAGGAAACTGGCAAGTCTCTACGGCCTGCCTCTCACAGAAGGCAGGCTGCTGTCCCTCAGATCATCATCAACCTTTTTTTTTTTCTTTCTTAATGTTTTTGCAAATATTAATTTGTCAGTGAGAAATCCTGAAGAGTCACCAGCAAGTACAAGGGCAAAACAGTTGCAGAGTTACTTCAATAAAGAATACAACCATTCTGTGGGATGAGGAATTTTACCTAGTGAAATGTACACAGAGTCGCTTCACTTTGCATTCGAGAATGTAAAAATTCTAAGCTATTAACACCAGAACTTTTTCAATACCTGCATTTCTGTTGTTTCAGACCACGAATTTTCCTGAACACAATTGGAAAAAAGGTTATTTGTACCAACCTGGTCTCAAGCAGTGTATCCATAACATAAGCAGCAATTTCAATTTGTCGTACAGCATTATATCCTCCCCTCCACAATTAGCAGCAGTAAAACATAGCTACAAATACATTTTCAACACCCCCACCATGACTATTCTCTTTAAGCTGTTCCCATTGTCACACAGACATGGCTCACAGCACACAAGAAGGATGCAGAGAGATGACAAGTCACACCAAGAAAAGCTCTGTTCAAGGCTGTTTTGTGGGATGGAGGTCACCAGTGCTACCAACACAAGTTTCACCACTGGGAATTAGCACAACTTGCATCATAAAGGCAAAAATACACAGTCGGTGCCCTTTTTTTGAAGTATTCCAAGGTAATCAAGCAACCCAGAGATGCAACACACTTGCATATTTTTGATGCATTAGGCACAATCAGCTGTGCATTTAGGTGGTTCAGACATGACACCAATCCTGTCTGGGGAGACTGGACACGTTTTGCAGCCAGCCCAGACCTAGGACATTGAACATCTTCAGCCCCCCTTTCCACAGCCCAGTGACACAGCCCATCTGCAGGTCCCACACACCCAAGAGGCTCCAGCCCAGGCTGGTAGCCCTGAGCTAACCCAGCACTCAGCCATTGTGGAGTCTCTGAACCAGACAGGGCACAGAACCTGGGGGTCAGCAGGGCTTTTCAGTCTGGCTCCAAACACAGCAATGCCAGCGTAGGGGACCTTCAGACCCAGGCTGGCTCTGCCAGCAGGGAATAGCTCTGCCTTTCCAAGCACCCGCAGTGCTGAGCTACACACAGCTTGGACCTTCCTATCCACACACATAGTACACTTACTGGCAAACTAGATAAGCCCCCTAGCCATGGAGGATGAGTTGTACATCAGTGATGTTTATTTATGGCTTGTTTGTTTCAGGAAGAAAGGAAAAGAGCCACAGCAAATCCAAACAGCCGTTACTTCAGCAGTTATTACGCACACAGTTACGCTGCAGAAAATTAAATTTTACCACAGTACAAAGATGTGCTTCCTAATAAAATGTCAAGCAATCATATGAATTACAATAGAGTATATTCCATGTAGCAGCCCCTTCTCACAGCAATTAGCTATGAAGTATGTTTTAATTGCTCACTTTGAAACATGGCTTCCCCTGCTTTTTTCCAAAGAAGAAAAAGAAAGCAATTAAAATCTTTAATGAGTGCCTGCTGCCTGCCCTCTAATTCATGGGCATTCGAATGTTCAACTTGTGTCTTTTCATAATAGACATAATTGCCAGATCCACTGCAACCCATCTATACAGAACAGCAGCATGTTTTACACAGTGTACTGTAATAATGTAATTGGTGTGATTCAATACTACCATTAAGAGAGAAAAACAAATGCTGTGTGTGTAAGATCGACAACATGCAATTGATGCCTTTTCTGCTAAGAGCTGGGAAATATTTGCCCATATCCTTTGGGTCTGCCTTCTGCCTGTTTTGCCTGTACTGCCAACGAAATAAAGGAATTCTTCACAATGGCAAGAACCTCTTCAATGCAAGAGGCTACAGACTTTTTGCCTAAGTTACTGATCATCTCTACACAGCACCTGAAGGTTTCCCTCACTAACATATGCAAAGAAAATATTCAGGGTTGACTGCACAGTTGCTGTGAAAATGGCACGTGGGTAGAACAGAGAGGACAAACCATGCCCCAGGAACTCACAAAACTCCTCTCAGAGAGGTACTACAACTCATTTCACTTCAGACCAGAAGCACAGCAGATGAAAACTTATCCCCTTATAAACCACGTGGCATCTGTATAATTTCTGGTAAGCAACAGACCACAAGTTACTGGTGCCCAATTCAGACGTCAATTCATCAAAACAGCCCATTACAATTGCCTATTAAATATGACCACATAGACACATCTTACACGTTTCAGGTGCATTCTAGTACCATGTACTGTAGCAGTACTAATTCTGGAAACATCACTGAAAGCAAGACAGATATATGCCCCCATCCAAAACAGCCAAAGAACCCTACACAAAAGGAAGACAGAGAAGCAGAAAGTAACCAAGTTTGTTTATCGTTATTATCTTGGGTAACAAAGTCATCCGTTTGCTAACAGTTATCTGGATTTAGAAAGGTATCTTCCAAGAATTTACATCTTCCTTGCTAGTTTGGAAACAAGAATTACTACTGCAAAGCAAAAGAAAAAAGCTCTCATACCGTGTTCTCCAGCAACTCACATTAGAACCATTTATTCAAGAGGTAATTAGCAGAGGTAGTTTATTTCCCACCTGAAACATCCTGCAGTCCATCTTTGCAGGTCCCACACACATAGCTTTGCCTTGCAAACCAGTAAAGAGACAGCCAGATTTGGTACTGCAAGTGCACAACTGTGATTTGGCAGGAACCAACAGAACAGGCAACCCTGTCCCCAGTCGTCTCTTTCAGCAGCCATAGTCCAACAGCTTTCAGTAAAATAGCCATGATGGTCATCCAGCTGTTGTATTGCCACTGGGCTTGGTGCATTTAAAGAAAAAAATGGAAAAACCAACCTACAAAAGCAACAAGAGATTCTTCTTCACCAAGCCATTTGTTGGACAGAGTTCTTTAATAAAACTAGGAACTGAAGAGCTAACAGGCTTTATTTATTTTTGTGTTTAAAAATACATGGGTTTAATGTTATTTGGTTAAAGGCACGCTCACAGCCATGAGTTTGTTCTCACCAGTAAAAAGAACAGGACAAGTCCCAGTATCTTCCTTCCCCCTCACCATCTGTTCCATGCTCTCAGGCCCTTCAAGGTCAAATCGCCTTTAGGGATTCAAATCAGAGATAAGATGGGGATGACATTTCTAATCTTTGTTACACATGCACAGAATTTATTAGTTTTGGATACAAGGAGCTTCATTTCCAGTATGAGTGAATACAGAGCCAAAAAAAAAAATAAACCATGTTACCTGGTATGTTTGATGGACCACATCAGCTAAAACCCCCAGTTGTAAGAGCCAGCATTGCCAGCACTGAATAAAAGCATTTCAGACTGTATGTTGGACCTCAGATTCAAGATGGAAAGGTTTCTAAATGCAAACAAAGAACTTTTTCTCTTTTTTTAACCTCAAAAGTAAACACAAAAATAATACTAAGTGTTCCATTCCTAGCTCTGAGAAGCTTCTGGCTAACTTTAAGGGCAGTGCAGTCAACTCTGAATACTCTTGAGAATAGCTATTAAAATAAACAAAACTGCAGCTAAGGGATAGTCATGCCAAACCTCTTCTGTCTACACCCTGCAGCTCAAAGCACCGAAATCCCTGACGGCAGAACCAGTTCTGCTCTCACTGGTAGGTGAAGCAGAAAAATCACACTGCAGCAAGTCACAATATGTCCTCAGTTCTCCTCATAAACAGTGTCACTGGTTTAGATGGGTTAAATGCTGTAAGAGAGGACTAGTGGTTTAAAAATAGGCAAGTCCATTTTCTCCAACATGTGCTAGGAACACACCATTCTGCCACAGCCTGAGCTTGTAAAGGCTATCACCAGCTGACCTTCTTGGTCTGAAGGAGAGCATTTTTGTCCTCTCAGAAACACAGCCCATCCATACCATAATTTGGGCTATACAAAAGGAATGATAGAGTGAGTAGCCAGGTCACAAACACCCATAAAGACAGCCCTGACTGTGACAATCTTCAGGCTGCCTGATTTGTTTCACTAGGTTCCTTCATGAGAACTCTACTGCCAAAGGCTGTGACTAAATAACACCTGGCACAGAGAAGGAACATTTGCCAAGCTCAACAACCAGGGTTCTTTTCATTGTTTACTCAGATACCTCAGCTTACGAATATAGGTTCCCATTTTTAACAGGACATAAAGAACACAGGAGGTAATTAGTGAGAATGCCAGGGCAATGCAGTCTACAAGCTCTCACTGTAAGTGTTAATATATTCACAGAAGCATCTTCAGAGCCAAGAAAGAGGACACCATGTTATTTGGCCATTTGAAAACCTTTTACATACTTAGGCTCAAAGGCAGAGTGCAATACTGAAGGAACGATTAATTGCCCCTTTCTAACATTCTCATTTCATCCCACCAGAATATGCAAACTGGGTCCCTTGCAATGCAAGGGAAAGGGATGAGTAATTAAAAGCCAGAATCCTCCACCATTAAGAGCCAGAGAAGGTTTGGTGAGAAATAGGCTCTGGCTCTCAAGAACCTCAAAGCAATTTCTTGCTTTCCCCTTTACAGGAACAATTCTACTCCCCCAAACATCTTGGGAATCACACAGATCTTGGCAAAGTAGATGTCAGCTTCATCTTAGGAAGGCAAGTAAAACATAAAAATAGGGTGAATTTCAGCAAAAGGCAAAGGTGTTCCAGGTGTATACTTCTTGAAAAAGTACCTCTCATTTTCAGCACATATTTACTTTGAGGTTCTCTGACAATCTATGCTCCTCCCCAGTACATCTTTGCTCTGTGTCCCCTCTATAGGCCGATTTTTTTTATGTCCCTCCTTCCTCTAATTCTGTCCCCCTCAAGGTCATTTTGGAGTGGTCGGAGTCAGGAACAGGTATGTGAAGAAGCTGTTTGACTTTACAGTCCTGCAAGAGAGTTACAATGGCCTGACTGCTCTTTGTCCCTTTAAAAATCAGAGAGAAGAAGGATCTTTCTGGTCAGTTTTGCTGTGACAGACGAAAGTGTCAGAGAAGCCAATGCAATTGCATACTTCTGTTTCATTTTAAGGGGTTCACAACTGTAAACAGTGGAAGAACACCTAAGCCAGCCAAAATCCAGGAACACCAACTATGTTGCTTGCTGGCCTACAGAAACATCATTATCACTTGCCATTGACATGCTGTCCAGGAAGGAAAGTATGTTTTATTCAGTTGCTAACATTGTATCAATAGGTAGAGACCTCAATGGGAAATCTGCTTCCTGTTAGCTCATTGCATGAGCTTCAGTAAATTGTTTCTCTAAAGACAAAAAACACACATGAAACCAAAAACCAAAACTTCAAACAAACAACAAACCTATACATGAGAAAACTCACCAGCCTACAGCAAATGCTGTTATGGAAAATATATCATGTCATAAGTTAAACAAAATTTCCCCTTCTAAGTGCCATAAAAAAATGTACAGGAAAGTATTTATGGATTACAAACATATGTAAGAATTAGATTGCTCTCTCTGTTCCTTCACTTAGGAAGAACATTCATGCAGTTCCTAAGTGTATTTCGGTACACTTGTCCTGAATTTTAGTTAGAACAAACTCGTGGCAAGGCTGATGCAAGATGAAGGCTCAGATGTTCCATTTCCCCAAAATCAGAAATACAGTTACATGGCTCCTACCGTGCTCTGCTACAGGATCTTCCTTTGTTTATTTTATATGTAGCAGATCAAAGTGCCTTGCATCTTCCTCCAGGAAGTTCCTATATATCAGAGGCAGCATCTCAGCATACACCAAGCTTACTTATTTAAGCTGGAACTCAGCACAGCAGTCCTGTTTCTATGATTAGCATTTTCACACTACTTCATCCATAACTTAGCTACAGGACCAGTTAGTTCATCATTTTATGCAATTAGATAGGGATAGCTTTCACCTCCTCAGCAGAACAAGATTGTGGTGTCTAAGGTCCCACATCTATGGGCCTCTCTCACTGCAAGTCCAGTCGCAGAAAGGCTGGACCAGCCAGTTCCGTCACTGCTCCAAACCCCAATCCTCCTCCTGCTTGGATCAGCCCCGACAAGCCCCACTGACATGAGTACTTCTGATTTTAATAGAAGTGCACGTGGGTTTCTGCAAGTCCTCCCTCCTGCAGTCTCCACTTCTAATTATGAAAGCCCTTCTGACTGAAGGAAAGCTCTTGAAAACACAAAGCAGATGTGCTGCAGAGGTTTAATTTAGAAAGCACTGAAAAGCACATAGCAAGACTCAGATGTACATGATTTTGAAGACAATTTAATATTTTGGGTGGTTCCACCTCTTCAGTTTTTCCCTGAATTTTTAAAGCAGACAATATTAAATTGCCCTGTTCTGAAGAAGTTTGTGGGAAAGGGAAAGAACTTGAGCCAGAAGAACCAAACAAGAAGAACTGAAGGAAGCAAAAACCAAAGTTTCCACAGTATCTCTTTTCAACTGGTCTGAAAGTTATTAAAAAAGTTTCTAAGAAGATTGTTGTTGCTCCAAGGTTTTGAATCTCATTGAAGTACAAGTGACCACCCTGTATTTAAAACAAAATACACATTACTTACACATTTTCAGAAAACATTTCTTACACATTTTCTGTACATTTGCATCTTCTCAGAACATGAAAATTTTCAAAGGTTACCATGCAGTTATTTTTCCTCCAATTTTCTGCCTGCCTCTTAAATGGATTTTTTAAAGCCACCAATGTTATAAATAGAAGAAATCTAATTTTTTCACTGTTGCTTGTTATGAATGTTTCTGCATGTCACAAAATTCCCTGTATCACTGCATCAGAAACTGTCAAAGATCACTCCAGACTGAAAAAGCCAAGGACTGCAGACTAAGGCATGAAAGCAGAGTACTGCATCCTGTAATTCCAAAAAAAACAGGTACCACCATCACGCCTGGCTTTAGGCAAGGCTCTCTTCCTCTCATTCTTGATCCATAAATCCACACAGATGTTATGAATGGAAACATCTGCCTACTAACAATGTATCTGGATGTCAGAACCTGCATAGAGCTGTGGTGAATGCAGTCAATTTCTCTTCTTGACAATTTCCAAAACTCTTCACTGACATTCCACTTCTTATTAAGTGGTGTTACTAATAACAGCATTTTCCACTCAGCATTTGAACCCTTGCTTCTGTTTGTCTAGGGAAGATTCTGTAAACAAAACCAACCAGGACACATGGAAATGCTAGATATCCCTTCACACTACTAATACTACAAACTCATTTTTGGCTTACCATGGATTCACTGATTAAGAGGAGGAGAAGAGCTTCTTCTACGTTGTCTTGAGGGCAGTACACACTGAAAGACAGAGTACATTTTTCTGAGGAAGATCAAGAGTTATCCTGTCAGCCTCTTTCTCATTTCACAAGAGAAGCAGTAACTTGAAACATCTCATGCATAAATTATTTGCTAGGCAATACTTTCTTTGCAGGGTCACGCAATTAAAAGCTCTGCAATATATCTTAGATGAGCTATACTAAACCCTAAGTAGATTATTTCAATTGCATAGCAAAGACAGGCCTTTGGTTGGACTGTCTCCTTCTGGAGGAAAAAGAAAAAAATCACTCAAAGTTTAATGTTTTATTTTTCCAGAAGACTTTTTAGTGGGAAGTTGAAAAACAAGAAGGCACAAAGCTACTACATGAATCAGCAGTGTGTGTTCAAATACACTCCTTCCTCCTTTCAATAAACTGAAATAAAAATTAACACTTACTTCTCTTCTGAGTACAGCTCAGGCCTCCGACAAAGACGATTGCCAACATAAGACTGATATTCCTTGTTCATGAACTCAGGAAGCGGATCAGATAAAGGGCTCCAGTAACAGTCTTCACTGAGGGAATGGAGAAGTACTTGGGCTAACTGTTTGGCTGCAGTCTGGAGATCAGTAGAGAAAAAGGCATAGATCAGTGAAGCCCTCTCCAACACAAAAGATTCACCCCTCACCATGTTCCACCTTGGGAAGGAAATCTATCAGCATGACAGTACCCCTTTTCAGAAAGCTGGAGTACCAAAATGAGCTGCTAAGATCTACAAAAGGGTCAGTTTCTTCCCTCCTGAGAAAAGACCAAACTTCTGCATTTACATGGTCTTGGTGCAATGCTCTAGGAAAAAAGTTATCAAAAAGTTATCAAAAGCAAGAGACGCTTTGGTGAACAAGGACAACTGATTGCCACATGGATTGCTGAGACAATCTTACAATAGTTACTATACAGGAGTATGATGACACTACATTGTGTTCTCAGCCTCAGAATTTTGTATGCAAGTCTCAGGACCAGAGGTGACTCTTGTGTTAGGTTTAGAAGATCAATCTTTTATCTGTTAATATCACTCTCCCTTGTAGACTCTTACAGTTTGATCTTGGTACTAATTCTCTCTTCCTGTTGCAGTAAAGGAGGGAGGAGAGAAGATGTTTAGGATCTTTATAGTGAGACAGCAATATCACATGTACTTTTTTTACCATTAAGCAGCTGAAGATCCTTAAACAGTTGCTTTCCATTTCATATGCACAGCTGGCAAACTGGGCCCAAAAGGAGGCAAGTTAACTTCATTTAGCAAAACTATCTTTGGCATTTACCCTTGTCTGATACCCATCAAAATTCTAATTTCTTGCACTGTAAATAGATAAGCCTGCAAACAAGCTCAGAGACATCCAAATGGATGGTATCTTCTGTGAATTCTAAGCAGCACACCACTCTATGGTGTAAATACTGTACAAAACAGAGGGGAGGCTGAAACTTCAGCCCTTCCGTCCTAATACTTGCAAACAGTATTTTACAACTTCTCTGACTACTGGATATGTATTTTATATGAAATTTACACTTTGAAATGTGTTAAGAGCCCACCAAGAGTAATTTTCTTTTAAATATCAGAACAGGTGTGTTACAGATATTATCATACCTCAACATCTGTGGGACCAAATAAACCACACTGAAGTTAAAGTTCCAGTTATCTATTTCAGAAAAATAACTTGTGTTGATGCAAGGCTCTTGATTTTCATCCACCTCACCACACATGAATTGCCTGAATTAGTCTAAAATGCAACCACAGTAGTGCGCACTACCTCTTAAACATCATAAAGGGAGACTTCAGAGATGGCAGTGATCTGAGTGTACGATGGTGTCTCAAAGAAATGTCATCACGTACAACTCCCTGGAAACCCCAAGACCTTCCATGCCTTGCTACTACTGACAAGTTACAGAAAGCCGTCTGTTTCTAACTAAGCTTTTCTATGCCTCTTATAGCAAGTAACTATGAGCAAAATGGCCTAGGGCCCTGCAACATTAGCCAGTATCATTTTATCATCTCAGTGTGTAATTATTTAGTCAGTTTTATCCTGAGGAGTAGGCTCTCCTATATCTTTTTCCTACAGTCTTAGAGGGGAAGGAAAATAATTAGCCAGCAACACAAAGATCTCTACTGGTTCACACAGAAGTAGGAGTACCGTTTGCAGTAAGCCATTCAGAAGGCGAGTGACAAATACTTATGGTGCCTTTAATTTTAACATACAGTACGGTAGCTGTGTAAATTAGCTTCACTCTTATTTTGAGTAAGACCAAACAAACCAGAACAGGCCAAGACTCTGATTTATGTTATTACTGCCTTTGGCTAAAAAAAGCATCATGATGCTTGAAGAACACTGTGATCCCACAAATTAGGGGGAAAAAAAATCATGTGTTTTACTTTCATGCTTGAAAAACTTGTTTAATTAAGCACACTCCTTCTTTTGCCTCCTTGATGGCTCTTTAAAAATAAATAAGAAAATGAAAATGTAACTTCGAAATCTCAGGAAAAGCTATCAAATCAACACCTTGAAAGTTCCCCTAAGGAATAAACCCCCAGGGGTGTTGTACAGCTGTCCCCAGTTGCACAGGGACGGGAGCAATTGAGCCACATTCTGTCACAGTCTAGGAGCAGCAGATGGTTAGACTCATTTCAGCAAAATTATAAAACAGGCAAGCACAAAAATACCACTGAACTCTGATCTCAGTTCGGAAAAGGATGCAACCATTTGAGTGGACAATTATTTAAGTCATCTAATTTGCTACACAGGCTTCCACGTGCATCTGTATTCTCAAAAACACTACGCACACCCATGCCCACCTCCCCTGGCCAGCTTCTCTGGAATGACACAAAACATAAAGCAGAATCAAGTACAAGTTTAGCTGTAAGAGTATCAGTGCTTTTAGGGCTGCAAAGCTTTCATTCCCAAGACTGTTATTCTGCAAGCTGTTGACCTTGTCACCTCCTGAGTAACTTCAGGACAAGATGTCTCCGAGGGGAGACAGGGAAAAACCAGTTAAAGGTCTAAGAAGTTAAACAGGCACATAAGTATTTCTTTACCTGAGACATTCAGGATAAAAGGATGCAAAGATGCAGATTGCCAACACCAAAAAGAAAAATTTAAAACAATTAAAATCACTCTTTACTGAAGACGATTTTACAAAAGGAACACTGAAAGATGTCAGCCTAAAAAAGCACTGCTTGTTGCAAGAGACAGAAGTATTTAATGCTTCCACATGTAAATGCAGAAAGGTGTGCATGCACACTGAAATTGAGAAAGAAAACAAGATAGTGTCACCTGAGGACAGCACTGTCAAACTAATAACATCACTATCTCACTTGGGCTAGAAAATGCACCGAAAACAAGAAAACAAAACAATCAAACAAAAAAAACCCAAAATACAAACCCAGCAAAAGTAACCTATATGCGCAGGTCTGAAAGCTTGAAGGTTTCAAATGGGCAGCTTTTTGAATTAAAGGAATCACTTGACATATCATTTCCAAAAGTTTAAAAAAAAAAAAGAAAAATGAAAAAAAGAAGGAAACAAAAAGGAGAAAAAAAAGCCATCAATCAATCAAGTTAGGACAGACACTTTTGTGCTACAGCACTGGTCAATCAAGAGAATTCCTGCATACCAGACTGCCCCACCCTCCCATCTCCCATTCCCTTACCATTTTGAAGGTCTGAGTAGCTTTTGTTTCTACAGTCCGTAGTATTTCTCGCAGACTCCTCATTCCTTTCACAATATTTCTATGGGGAAGACACAAAATAAAAAAACCAAAATCAGCACACTGGAGACAGAATACCTTTATGATGTGCCAAAGCTCAGCAACACTCCTGAAGTTCAAACAGCCCATGAAACAATCACTAGCACTGAGCGTGCAGTAGTGAGATAAGTCATTCTGAGGCACAGACAGGACAATGGCACAGAGCAAGGCAGCGACTGTAGCATTGCCTACTCCAGATGGCTTCCTAAGAGAAGATCACATTCACATTTGATGAACAGAGGGGACATTTGGAAGCCTTTCATAGCTCATATTTATAAAGCAGATGCTGCTCCTTAAAAGCATCCACATCTCCTCTTCATACACACAGATTGTACTTGTTTGAATTACATTGAGCTTACGTGATGCTTTTAAATGACGATTTCTTTTAGGTGGTGCTTAAATATCTTGTGTCTGATGCTCTAGGCACATGAAGAAATTACAGAGGTTTAAACAGTTTATTATTAGACAGCTAAGTTGCAGTAACTGTCTGCAAGCACAGCTTAACCTGCAATAAGAGGGTTAGACTAAAAAAAAATTTTAAAAAAATCATATTACTCTGCATACACCATAAGCAATTAAAGCTGACTTGTTGCCAAATGCTATCTTAATCGTGTCTGTGCACTCAAAGAGAGGCAGAGAGGAAAGATTAAACACTGGACCTATCAGTTAACACACTGGGAGCCTATCAGCTGTTCAAGGCTAAGGGCACGCCCCAGCACCACAGTAACTGCAAAATGGTTCAACGCACATTCATTGCAGGGTCAAAGCTATCCAGAGAAATACAAGCTAGCAGAAAAGAAGCAATGTAGTACAAGACAACAGAATGAGCAGTTGTACTTGTACATTAACTGTCACTTCAGCTAATCCAGGAGAATTTTCTGTGCAGAGGAAAGCTAAATTTCATTTAAAAAACCAAAGCCATAAAAATCTTTTCTGTCAAACTGATTAAATTTTGAAGGTAAGCAGTCGTTGCATCGTTCCTGCCATACCATTCTCTACAACTTCCTGAAAGGTGTCTGTAGTCCCGTGGGGATTGGTCTCTTTCTCCAGGCAGCAACTGACAAGAATGAGAGGACACAGTCTTAAGCTTCACCAAGGGAAATATAGGCTGGATATTAGGAAAAAGTTTTTTACACAGGGTTGATAAAGTACTGGAATGGTTTGCCCAGGGAGGTGGTGGAGTCACCATCCCTGGATGTGTTTAAAAAACACTGGATGTGGTACTCGGTGCCATGGTATAGTTGGGGTGTTAGGGCTGGGTTGGACTCAATAATCTTGAAGGTCTCTTCTAACCTAGTCATTCTGTGATTCTGTGAAATGCTTAGGAACACCCTTAACAGATGGTAGGAGTGCAAAATGGGCAGCACAGGAGGAGCACCCAGCTCTCACCACCTCCCAGACAGGTGCCTGTGTGCTCAGGATCTATCAAAGAGCACCCACTCCATCCCCTGAGCTCGTAACAACACCAGTTCAACCGGGCTGAGGATTTGGTTTGGCAGCTTTCGTATTTTGAACTTTATCAAACATTACTGAGCCTTGACAGGAGACAGAGCACACCTGCCAGCATTCTGCAAACACAGGAGTTTGTCTTTCCACTCCACTGTTCCAAACCAGGAGACCATCCAAGCACATTTCACTTTGAGCATATGAATTGCTCTGCTTGTAACAATAAGGAACTCACTGTTCTGTTAATATATTTACATATATTTATATATTAATTATATATATTATTTATATATTACATGTGCACTTCAAGGGATTTTTTTAATAAGACCTTAAGAAGTTAACAAAATGAAAAGCATTTATTTGGAAGAGAAATACATGCTATGTAGGTGACTGGATGAGGATGCAGATATAAAGCCTCTGGCAATTCATGGTGAAAACATTTATCTTACTTAGATTAGAAACTAAACAATCTTGAGCCTCTGCAGGACCTGGATAGAGGACTACCTGGAAATCCCAGGTAATGTTGCCTCAAGCCATGGCATCGTTAGTGAACATTAGATCATGGAAATGAAATTAGTTGGAAGAGTCCATAGGCCCCTATTGTACCGCTAAGAGGCCAGAAAAAGAAATGAGGAAAAACAGGAAGAGAAAATGACACAACCATCAAACTGCCTCGGTTTTAGTTTTAGCCACAGTAGCAGTCAGAGCATCATTTGAAAAAAACATAATGAAGAGCTGTTTAGGATTCAGTAACAACTAATCTAATAAAAATGAACACAGACAATCATGGGCACAAACTGTGACAAAGAGCAACTTGAGAATCCAGTCAGCCCAGCTTGGCATAAAAATATGTTTTGAGCATGTACCCTGTTAGTAGAGATTAATTACCAGTCCATGAATCAAAGCAGTCATATCAGAGTTATGTCATATAGTTTGGTTAAAACTACATAGAATTTTAAGACACAAGAAAATAAACAAGTACACTGTTTTCTATGCAAATTGCTGGGAAAAATACTGAAAATAAAAGAGTGGACTGTGGACACAGAGGTCTGCAAAGACAGTCCCCCAACAATATGGTCACCAGCAGATCATGTTCTTATCCCCTCTCATTTACTGCTAAAACAAGCAGCTGCTGACAGATAGAACAGACCATCTTGAGATAATTACATGGCAGTTTGCAACATCACCTCTCCAGAGTAAAGTAGTACCCAAAGCACAGAAACAGCTGCAACACCACCGCCTCTGCCCACCTCCTTTTACATCTTTGCACCTCACCCAGGTTTCTAACAAACCATACCCTCTCCTTAAACAGCTGTTAATGCACAGACACAAGAAGAAAAGGCAGTAAGAAATGAATGCAATATTCATGTATCTGCACCAGGAAAAAACCCAAAACAAACAAACCAACCAAAACCTAGTGCAGATGATAACATGAAGACAACTGGCTGCCTCTTACAGTATGACAGCATCTGCCTTCCTATGTTCTAGCACCAACATTCCTCACTGGAGGACCAGCAGAAAGCTTTCTTGAGTTGCAGCATAGCAAACAACTGCAGGAAATGAGTCTTAACTGACACAATATTTTTACATGGCATCGCATTAAAAGCATCTGCGACTTCTACAGCTGCAAGTCTTGCTGGCCCTTACAGCTGGCAGTTCAACACCTGAAGGGGAGACTGGACCTTTCCTTTATATTGGTATTTTCTTTCTACTGCACACTGCAAGAGAAAAGGGCGTCTCTGACCACACTCCGAGAAGAGCACATCTGATCCTGCCAGCAGGAACAAAAGCATAACAACAGCACTTGTATCCCTCAGCTCTTCTGCCTCTTGAGACAAGAATAAAGCACTCACTGTTCCTTTAGTACACATTGTAGCACTGGGGAAGGACATCCCACCTGATAGAACCTACCCCCTGACAGCTTGAGCAGTCATCATTCAAGGCTTATTTCCTACCTGAACATGCTGGAAGCAATAAGGGGAACAAAAGCAATTCTTTGAGCTGCTCAGTACCAGGTGGAGTAATCTATTATACTCATGAAGCATCCTGAAGAGCTTCTTCCCATATCCCTCCCCTTTCCTTAATAGATCCCAATGCTGCTTATGCCCTCTCGTGGCAGAAACCACACATTAGTCTCAGCTGCAGGGGCGGACAAGTTGCCACATCCCACCAAGCTCCTTTTATCCCAGTGGGCCTTCTAACCCTGGCTGATGTTTCTCACTTGCACTGCAGGAGGTGAGAAGCCCGTGGGATTCCACTCCCAGTCCAACTGCAGGAGTTCCATTGTTCTTTCATCGGGAGACAGCTACAGAGAACATTTTGCTGCAATTCACACATGTATTTTGCTTCAAATTGTTTTCCTGTAGAATTTTTTGTGGTTTGTTTCTGTTTAGGATTTGTTCTTTGTTTTTAAGGCTATCATTAAAATAATATGGGAAGGGAGCACACAGGGCCCACAGTAATAACCAAAATATCCCACTAGATCTAATGAACTCCTCACTGATGAAGACTGAATTTACAATGTTGCCGAATAAAATGAACATGAGTTGGGTATTCAAAAGGTGCCGGAGGACATCAGTGCCATATGTTCTAAATAGGATTTTATTTTACTACATAGTAATGAGCTTACTGGCAAGACCTGAGCTTTTTGGTTGCCACGAGAAGGGCAGAAGGTTAGAAAAGCACATACTGTGCCACAGCTGGCCAACCCCAGCTCACCTAGGAAAACCACATACCAAGCAGATACTGAGACTATGCTTTACAAATTCATAATTTGCTTTATGCATTAACTTGTACGTGACTGACTACAAGGGTCATTTTACAGTATCTGAGCTTTGTGGTTTTTTAAGTCTCCAGGTTAAAACAAGGCACATATCATGGATATGCTTACAGGTACAGCTTTGGTCTACATGCATGGAGAACAGTGGCTATTTGCAGTTGCATTTGAAGTCATCCTTCAGGGATAAAAAGGTAGCAAAAAAACCTAAACAAGAAGCAACCCTCCTCCTCCAGCAGAATCAAAAAATGGTATCGGTTTTCTGCAGAAGAATTTTAACTGATTTTTGCTGGGACTTTTTTTTTTCTAGTTTTCTTCTTTTCAATCTTCTCTGGGTTTTTTTGCTTTATTTTCCATTCTACTCAGCAGGAAAGGAAGTGAAGAAAATGAGAGAAAGTATCTTTTACTGGGGGTGAAGGCAAAAAAGCCAAAATTAAATATTTGTGAAGACAGTTTGTATTGAGAAACCCAGTATCTGATCCCTTGATAATATATGGGATAATATGGTGCAAGAAGAGGACTACGGAATGGTAGATTCTTACAAGTACTGTTTACAGATGCTGAAGAGACTCTCCTTCCTACATGACAAAATCTCTCCATTGGATAACCAGAGTCAATTATGTTTTGTAGACATGGCCTAGTTTAGGGAACAGCATGTCCTCACTAACAGCCTTTGGAAGTGGGCATTCAGTGTCTTTTCTGCTGATCTTGAGAAGGTTTTTCACAGTAGGCTTGTGAAATTCACTGTAGGCTTATAGATATTAACTCCTCCTGCCCTTCTGAAGTTCACTGGGAGCTGTACTTCAGAGGCATAATAAATACCCTGGAGCAGCACTGTTCCCGCACACATCCTCCATAGTAGAAACACACAGATTTGGGACATTGATTGGGATAATAAGGACCTTAGACAAACAAACAAACAAACAAATGAAAGAAACCACCTGTAAAACTTTACTCAACTCTAAACCAGGTGTTGTAGCTGAAAATTTTAAGTGTAAATCAGTGTAAATTCCACTTTCTCTTTACAGTCAAACTCCACAGGGAGCAAAGCTGAGTCAAGACAAGAATATTGTTGTACCCCACCCTACTTGTAGGTCTGGAAAAATGATGCTTAAATGGGCTCAACATTTTCTGAGTCTGAATTTCAGCTTGCTAACTATTGCTAGCTCCTCTCCCAAGAGAAAGTTGTCAACAGGTTTCTCTCTTCAAAACATCTCTCTCCATTTCCCAAAACAGGTTAAGTGAACAGTGTTCCCTTTCCCGTAACAACTGTCCCCAGGTGTTGTTTCCTATTTCTTAACCAATGGAGAGAAGTGTCAGTCCCATGGACCAATAATACACCTTTTTAGCTCAGCGTGTTATAAAAGAAACTGTTGGAATTGTAAATAAAGCTTTCTTTCTCTTCTGACAACTATATGGAGTCAATCTATTTTGTGTCCTACCGTGACACTTAAGACAGAGTGACACGAACAGGAGAAAGGGAAGGACACTGAAGAGACTTGAGGTGAGCCAGCAACCAAAAGTCATAACAGAACACAAGAAAAAAATTAGTCTTCATCTGAGACAAAACACGCAATATCATCCAATTCTATTAATATCTGTATCCACCTACCCTTTCTTTAACTGAGTCACATAGGCACTCTGTAGAGCTGCTTCCAGAAAGTAGGAAAGTTCAAACTCAGAGTAAGTCACATTGCTGCCCTTGATACTCCTTGAATGTGTGTTGTTTAATGTCTGCAAGGGAGAAAAAAAAATATTTGGGAATACAGATAACTGTCAGAACTAGTCAGATCCTCATGAGCCAGTGACATCTTCAACAATAAAATGTTACACTTATTAGCTATTCAAAAATGTTATAAAATCAATTTTAAAATAAGTCACACAAAGACTTCCATGAGATACTCTGCATGCAATATGAACTTTGAAACACTATTCATTATTACTTTCCAACCTTTAATAAAGTAAGTAGAAAGCTACTTATTAACACCAATAGCTGGAAAATACCACTCAAACTACAAAGACCCAGCATATTGCACAGAAATATCAATACAATGTTTGAGTAGGTTTATCTAGTTCAATATAACATAAATATTTTTTAAGAGTTAGCAAGCCATCAGGAGTCCTGATGGAAAAATCTTCATCTTTCCTCTATTTTGCTACCAAATCTTTCTTGGCTTTGCTTCCTTACTGGTAACAAGCCACCTTCATTGCCGAAAGTTGCATCTCCAAAGCAAGGTTTTTCATCTAGGACTGGAGAAAGACTATTAACTTCTACTATGTCTGTCACCAATGCTGCATTTTTGTGTCTGTGTCCCGAGACAACTGTGTGAACTGGGGGTTGGTCTCCTACCAGGTAACAAGTGACAGGACAAAAGGAAATGGCCTCAAGTTGTGATACAAGGAAAAATTTCTTTGTTGAGAGAGTGGTCCAGCATTGGAACAAGCTGTACAGGGAAGTGATGGAATCACTATCCCTGGAAGAGTTCAAAAATCATACAGTGTTGGCACCTTGTAACATGGTTTAGGGGCAAACATGGTACTGCTGAATTAATAGCTGACCTCAGTAAACTTAGAGGTCTTTTCCAACCTTACTGATTGTATGATTCTAAGCAAATGAATTATAGGTCAGACCCCTTCCCTTCTTCACAGACCCAAGCTATCAGTAAAAAAATTTACAGTGTCCAGCACTGGCAGGAACTCATCCTTCCCCAATGGAAGGACAGTAATAGTTTAAATTTAAAGACTATTCAACCTTTTTCTGCAGAGAAACAGAGGGGGTCACTTGTTAGTTGGCTTTGTTCATGAATTTTTATACATGAATTAAGCTTATTTTTTCTTGTTTCAATGCAATTAAAAACAAAACCTGAAACAGAAATACATCTTTGCTGCAGAGAAGAGTGGTATGTCCTGTAAACTCAGCTAGGCAAAGTCTGCATGTGCCCAGTAAATCAGAGGCACATATTATCTGCATGGCTCAGTGGAGCGCTCCCAGTATTCATCCTACCAACCACTGGCTAAGCAGTCACTTGGTACTAGCCACAGAATGATTTGGTTCGGAAGGGACCTTAAAAGATTATCTAGCTTCAGCTCCCCGGCCATGGGCAGGGTCACCTTCCACTACAACAGGCAGCTCCAAGCCCCACCCAACCTGGCCTTGAACACTTCCAGGGATGGAGGATCTAGGTTCTAATGATCTGGATTCCTCAAGGTTCCTTGGAAAAGGTGAAGCACTGCTAATTAAACTGTTATGGCTAACCCAAAAAGGTTTATTTCATGAGGGATGTCAATAGCCACTGCTGTGTATTATTTACACAGTAGGTACGTAAAGTGTCTTGAGTTCCTCCGTGCCAGCACTTGCCACACAAAGCTCACAGTTCCTCTTTAGTAACAGCTAAACTTGAGACACAGCTTGTGCATATCTGAAGTATTTGGTGCTTTACCACAGGCAAAACTTATTTCCAGACCTCATTCTCAAAAGAAACAGGTAGAGAACAGCTGAAGTGCTGTTTTGCAAATGATTTTACTGAGACACCTCACTCTTTCCAACCTGTTTTCAATCACCTTGCTATGATCACTTGACATTTCTCCACTTTTTTATTTTTGCTGTCAAAAATAAAATTCCACCCAGGCCAGCAGGCAATACCCTAAGCACATTTCTTACCTTCTCAAGCTCCTGCAAGTAAACCCGGGCAATAACACATGCTCTCTCAAAACAAGCCATGACTTCCTCCTCCCTTTCACACAGGCGAGCACGTGAGGCAATTGAGTTGGTTGAGCGCTCCAGGGACAAACCTGCAAAATGGCAAAATCTTCTTTAACTGAAGCCCAACAGCAGTATAGCCATATGATTCTTCATTTACCAGCTGATAAGAAAGCTTTTCCACAAGTGGTTTCCCTCTTAATTTGATGACTTTCAGGACACTACCCCCATGAAAATACAATTCCTACACATGCAAGGCATCTTTGACATGCTGCTTTTTAACACAACAGTGCCAATGCACACTCCTACCATGCCTTTCAAACACTTTATGAAGACAGGACACACAATCCCTCTGGTAGGAATCAGCAGAGAAATTAAGGCCTATATTGCCTAAGACAGCTATAGATCTTGGGTGCTTCAATTCAGTGTCAGCCTGGCACTAAATTTGATCGTTTCTAGGCATCTGCTGCTTCAAGTAAAGCTTTCAATAAGCACCAGTGTTGACGGAAAAAAAACAAAAAAAATTCCCTAACTGGAAAATGATACAGAAACAAAGTTGGAAAATCTGAGGCCTCTCTTGGAAAATCTGAGCACATGCAGATTGCTCATGGACACAAAGCAAGCTCTTGGCAAGGCACAGGAGACTCTTAACCACAAGATCATTCCCTTTCCGAAGAGAGAAAAAAAACCCCTGGGTTTTGTACTACTAAATTTCTTTCTTGCATCGTTATCCAACACCACCAACAAACAAAGAGTATGTTAATTGAACGTGCACAGCTACTGGTCCCTACAATAAAAATTTCTGCTATCAGACCCTTGACTGGCAAAACAGTACAACATCCTTTATATCCTTAAATCTAATTGGATAGGCTGCACATCCATATACCAGTTTTACTCTGATTGGTACAGGTTCTTATCCTACACTGGACCTCTAGAAGACACCACTGCTTGAAAACTTGGATCTTCACCAATCACAACTGCAGTGACGCCCAGTAGCCCAACACAGGTTGCAAAAAGTTCAGCACATGCTTTCCGATCAGTTTTATACATAACAACATTCCCTAATAACAATGACAAATATGCAAGATGTAATACAAAATTCTAGTGTTCCTGACACAGATCCATAGAGGTGACAAAAGAAAAAAAAGAATTCAGCTGTCCAGACAACTCTCCAATGAAGTAATTTCAACTGCTGCAGAATGTGGCAGGGGATCTGTGAGGACAGGTACTGGTCATCCTTTCCTGGACTTCCGCAGTTCGAGAAGCACAGCACCTCAGTCTGCTCATTCCAGGAGTCTTGGCAACAAACTGCTGTGAGACAGCAAAGGGCAGCCGGGCTCCCCCATGATGTATGATACTGTCTGGACACTCACGCAGGCGGAGCCTGAGGTTCCTAGGCAGTCTTAGCTTTGGTTACTTCAACATTTGTTTTGTCCCCTTGGTTACTCTGTGAGGAGTTTCCCTATCTCATGTCTTACATTTGAGGCAGACATAAGCAGTTAGTTCAGTGGGTTGAGAAAAGGCCTCCCTGGTTCAAGCTCAGGCAGTGGCTCCCCACTCATTCTGTCCTCTCCCAAGTCAGATGTACACAGCATATTCCCTCAAAGATCAGTATCTTGGATGAACACACATTCGTAGCTTTCACCTCTGAAAATACAGACCAGAGTAGAACAGGAGGACCGAATTTACTTCAAACTGACAAGGTGTGTGGGACAGGGATGACAATCATTTTCCTACTTTTAACTAATGCCCAATCTGTGTTTTCTTCTTCCTTCTGACAAACACCTTGTACAGCTTCCAGATATAACACATTTTGTCTCTAGTTCATCTATGAAATCTCTGTCTTTATATCATGGGTTGTTTTTCTATTATTTCAATGCTTCCATTTTCCAACCCTGTAACTTTGTAACGAGTAAAGGGAAAAGATGATTATTAACTCTCTCAACAGCAAAAGAACAAAAGTATCCAGCGCTAGATTCAGAACAAATAACCTACAAATATTCTTCTTACATCTGTCTCAGTTTTATCTACCTCTGAGTTTCTAGTCATTCCCCTTAAGTGAAAATAAATTTTAAGAAGTCTGCATTTCAGAATCATTCCCCTTAAGTGCAAAGTAGGGCTGAGGGCCCTGCAAAAAAAAAAAATCCATTACAATCCATTGACATTCATATACAAGCAGCATGTAATCAAACTGCAAGAGCCATCCTAACACCGTCTGTATGGGGGTGTTTATCGTGGGAGATGTCACACAGATAGAACAGGCTGATAAAAAGCCATTTACATACATGCTACAGCCCACTGCAAGGAGTTACTATCTCTAAGCTCTGACATGAGGGAGGACAACAAGCAGCCTCTGCCAACATCAGGTACTGACAACAAACACACCCATCCATGCAAGTCAGAAAAACAGAGCTGGGGTTGATCAGAGACAGGGGAAGGAACATCTCCAAAAGGATTTTTGCCACAGTAAGTATCCAGCAATACACAGTGTGTTAAAATAGATACTATGCTGCACTGCACTACTTGTAAAGGGCTAGAAGGAAAAATGACCCACATGATGTGACATTAGTCATGGCTCTCTCTCTAATACTGTATGCACTGACCTGACATCATTTGAGTACCAAATCTTCTACAGAATCCAAACAGGGCTATTTTTCCCTACCACAGAAATGCAATGAAAAGCAAAATTAGAGCAAGCAGACCGCAAATCCAGTATACAAGAGGAAGAACAGAAGAAAAACAACCTAAGTTCCCTACTCTGGCAGGCACCAATTCAGTTCTCACAGTACAAAGTCCCAACAATAAGATTTGCTTAGGGTGCAGTTGGGTAAGACATGACAAGCACAAAGATCACAAATTCCACTAACTCTTGGGCATCCTCCAGTTACTACCACAGAAGAAACTCTGCAGCACAACACACAATTTAAATTCAACTCAGTTTCCACAATATGTCAGAAAGCCACTAGAAGTGCATGTTACTTCCACACTGGGTTTAGCAAGAAAAGTGGAGCTACTGCCAAGACAGAATTAGCTTCCAAGCTAATCATAATGCTACATGCTTTCTTGTTAGCTGGTTAAGGTAAAGGGCCTCATGTATTTTTCACAATCAGCTGTTGTAAGAGAACACCCATTATCTATATCAAATATTATCTATACTAATATTTTTCTCATATGAATTAGGTGCTCAAATTTAAATAGATACATATCTATATTACTGTAGTAGTTTATCATACAGTGCAGACAGTTTTCTAATAAAGTATGGCCCAGGTTCAAGATTTCATGACATGTTTCCAGATTATCCTTCTTTAAAAGAACAAATTCTATCCACTTCAGAGGAAGTAACTTTCTATATATAGAAATGCTGCTTTTCTCTCCTGTGTAAAGTCAAGGCTTCTATTCACCTCCTCTAGCTCTCCCAGTGATTCCTCTCTGGCTCTTCACCTGTCTATAATCTTTGCCCCTTCTTCCCTGTCCTCCAAATCTAAGCTGCATTTATGTAAGAAAAAACCCAAATACGTAAGGTCTGTAAGACATACCACTGAACTAATCTCTTCCTTGAGTTGAAATGCACTACTCCCATATAGGAAATCTGAAAGGGGAATTATATGAAGGCTTATTTCCAGTTTCATCTCAGTAGTTCCTTGCCAAGGGAAGACACTGATATATAGCTCCAATGCTCTGAGGTGATATTATTACCAGGACTGGAACATCCATGTGCACATGGACAGGTGCTATCAGGTTCTCAGCAACACAAATGGGATGAAAATTCCTGCTGGAAGGAATCCTTGAAGGTCCACGGTCTGACTTTCTACACAAAGAAGGGCCAGCTCTGGGTGTTACCCAGCCTGGTCTTGAATGCCTCAGTGCACAGATGGAGACTGCACATGGACTAGGGAGGAGATTAGGGGGGCTTAATTTTTCTATGGTTCATAAACCAGCTCACCAAAGAGCAGCACTCCTCCTTCCATGTAGGAACAACGTACCAATCCTTCCAGAGGTTCTTTTAACTTTCCTTTTTACACAGACTTCAAGCTTCCTATACTTGGATGAACTTAGACAACCAGGGAATGGTGGGTTCATAGGTGCAAGAATTAGGGGTCATCACTTTCACCAACAGCGCCAGCCTTCAGCTACTAAAACCCCATGGCCCAGGAGCATTAGAGTTACCTGACAAGGCGAAGAAGAGACCAAAGAAAAACAACAGCATGAAGAGCATGAACCTCCTGTGTTGTATCCCAGTGTTATGTGTTGAACACACCTATGGCAATCTGAAGCAGAAGACATCTTAGTGTGGAACTTACAGCCCTGCCAACAGCACCAGCTCCAGACTGCAGGGCAAGGTTCCACTGTCTGCACTCCTGTGCCACACACACAGGCCAGCTTGGCCAGAAGACAGCGTGATGCTAAGGTAAGTGCATGCAATAGTTTTACTCTATGTACAGGAAGATAAGTGATTTGTCTTAAGGTAAGCCATGCATGAAGATACTGCATGGCAGCAGCTGCTGCAAGGAAACTGGTTGTGTGCACATTCTCATCCTGGAGAATGCCAGGTTATTCTGGGTCACTGTCCCCAAGCAGAGGATGCACTTCACTTCTAGCACATGGCCTTCAGTCTAGTATAGTAATGTGGCTCTAAGAAATTAATTAGCATTGAAACAAGACTATTTTTAAGACTTCAGAAATATGCACATGCATGCTGACTAATCAACATTCACCAGAATGCTAAACACATTTCAGAGACAAAATTCAAAAGCACAACCAAACATTTTAGAGATGATGGTATTACAACCAGTCTGCCCTGCCAGCTAAGGTTTGAACCTAAGAGCACAGTCCTCAAATAACGTATTCCATTACAGTGTCTTGGAAAGCAAAATAGCCCAACCTCAACAAGCAGCAGTTGGGATTAGTTAGACATAGGCATGACCCAGCCCCATGCATTATTTCTGCCACAATTTACAGCAGTTTAAATAATTCACAACCTGGTCTTGACACTTATCTCCCTAGCAACTAAGCTATGATTTTCTCAGCAGGGCTCATTTGCAATGAAAATAGAAGAGGGAGAAGAAAGGCCTAGAAGCCCTTGATTTTGAACACATTGATGCATATTGCAGCCCATCAAAGGTGGAGACAAAGAGACAAGTTTTGCTGTTCAAGAAAGCTGCATGTACATCTTTCACTGCTGCCTCCTATCATACAAGACTATTGTAAAGTTCTGGCACTCTGTTACAATCTTGAGGTATTTTTCAGGTAAAAGTCTCATAAGTAGAAAGGCAGAAAACTCCAGTAACCCCATGTAAAACTATCTGAAGACCTTTCTAATGATAAGCTAGGAATGAAGCTTAAAATTTAAGCAACCTGTGAAGGTTGTATCAATGCAGAACTCAAGGCCTCCTACTCCCTGCTTTCCTACTAGATGCAACAAACCAATACTAACAATGTTACTCCAATTATTTTCAAAGCAAGGACTCCATCTGGTTAGGCCTGTAATTACAGCTCAAGTTTATTGCTAAAATTAGGACAGCTTTTTGATCGAGTGGCTGTGAAGACAGAAGGCAGCAAGCACTCCTCTGAGATGCAACCTCAGTCCCCTGCCCTCAATGCTGCATAGGCTGTGCATCACACCATGTATCTTATGCATAGCGGAAATCTGCAACTTCAGTCCACAGACACTAATTCTTTGAAGCATATCCAGACCTGCTCAACTGGCTGTTCTTAACCTTCATGGCACATCTTTTAATCTTTGCTTTAACTAGAATACAGTGGTCTCCAAAATTCTTTGATTGTATTAGGCAAAAAAATATTTGAGCATGCATACCCAACCCATGTATAGTTATATACAGACATTGCTTCACAAACTATTTGTTAGATATATTTATCTGTTTATGGTTTCAAAAATACCCACTAGATAACATGCTACTGACAGCCACCTGTCAGCAGAGAAAAGCCCTGCAAATTCAGAACACCTGACCTTTTGTAAAAGCAAAAAGGCATAATTCACCTTTAAGTCTGACAACTATTTTAACCATGAAATAACTACTGAGCTGCAGCGTGTACAGATTTTAATGGTCATTCCCCATCCCATTACAAACTAGATTCTATTTTAAAGTCTTGTGTTTACGAAGTTAGCCCCACTGATGCCATCCTACAGCACTTTGCGCATTTCTGGGTCGCACTGTGCTCCTAAGTAGTTCTTAATGTATTTCATTATTGCACTATAATGTGTCAAGCTCCTTAAGCTGAGACATGTTAGAAACATTTATACTTCCATGCTGATATATACCAGGCCTCCCACGCTGCCCAGTTTCTTCTCATACCTGTCTTTTCAAAACTTTGGCAATGTCTTCTGTGTCTGTTTCAAAGGAAAGCAATTTAGTTTGCTGCCATATAGGTTTTTTTCCTATAACTTCAGCCATCTTTCCACAGCAGGAAGAACGAGTGTTTCCCCAATGGTATCTTTCTTCATATTTTGCTTTTATATAAGAAAGCTCAAGAGAGGCTTCTAAAAATTTAAGTACTGAATTGAGTGTCATTAGACTTCATTGATTAGATCCAATTAGACTGTCACTTTTTACCTGACTGAAGAGCTCACGCTTATAGTGTAAGCTCTGACATTCTTACCATTCACTTGCGCTCCTATTTCTAGAATTACCTGAAATCCACAGGTATTTGAAGGAATCTTTAAGCTACACGTCTATTTCTTAAGGGTTAGTTTAATTCAAACTAGAGAATATAATACGTAAGTAGGCACAACTGAGCTGCAATATATGAAAGTGAACGAGCTAGTGAAGATGCCCTTCCACAGTGTGAAACATCCTCTGTTTTGTAAGACACTTGTGTAGGCTCTACATGACACAAGACCCTCTGATATACAGACCAAGTGAGGGCACCACTTTCAATAAAATACAATACTAGAGATTTATTTCAATGTGGGGCGCTTCTTTGTGCTGGTGAATTATTTAAGAAAAATAAATATAAATTTTAATACTTTTCTTCTGCACCACAGTAGATCATCTTGCTGAACCCCTGGGGCATATGCACCACTTCGGGGACCACTGATATAACATCTTGATTGTCCTGGCATAAGAGACCACCTCCATTCTGTGACGTCAAGATACTTATACGGAAGCAAAGCTCTGAGGCACAGCAAACACAGGGGTGATCAGCCATCTCTTACAGCCCCACATCCATAAACTGTCATGGCATACTGCAGAAATTACTTTTTTTCCCCTGGTCTAAATACAACAGGAAGAAGCAAGAGAGAAAAAGTTGAAGGGGCACAAGGGAGAGGAAATGGTACTGATGACCAAGTACTGGAATTTATTCAGCTTGAGTTCATCTGCACCACAGTTAAGCAGCATCACCAGCAAGAAGGTTCTCTTCTAGCTGCAGAGTCACTGAATCAGATTAGCCCCAGAAACCTGGGTTCAATTTTTTGGCACCTCACTACAAGAAAGACCTTGAGGTGCTGAAGCATGTCCAGAGAAGGGCAACAGAGCTGGCGAAGGGTCTAGAGCACAGGTACTATGAGAAGCAGCTGAGGGAGCTGGGGGCGCTCAGCCTGGAGAAAAGGAATCTCTCTACAATGACCTGAAAGGAGGGTACAGCAAGTTGGGGGGTCAGTCTCTTCTACAACACCGAGTAACAGGACAAGAGAAAATGGCCTCAAGTTGTGCCAGGGCAGGTCTCGACTGGCTATCAGGAAAAATTTATTCACTGAAAAAGCAGTCAGTCATATGAACAGGCTGCACAGGAATCACCGCCTCTGGAGGTATTTCAAAGACGTGTAGATGTGGTGCTTAGGGGCATGATTTATTACTTGATTTGGCAGTGCTGAGTTAATGGTTACACTTCATGATCTTACAGGTCTTTTCCAATCTAAATTATTCTATGCGTATTTTGGGGAGCAGAAGGGAGAGAAAGGAAGGGTAATTCGTATTTTACTATGCTGATTTGTATCAAGCACTCAAGACAATCCTACTTGTTACAAAAGTTACAAGAATAAACAGAGCCCGCAAGGACTAACAGGCTTGTTGCCCTGTCGCTTGAAAGACAGAGACATTTGAAGCTTACTCCAGAGTAAACCACCACAAGGAAATCTTACCATAGCCACTGGATACATACCATACTACACAACACAGCCCCAGCATGACACCGTCACCACAAGTAATGTAAAAGCTACCTCTAGTTTAGGCCATCTGCAAGTATGTTTGTATTTGTTCTCTTCTAGGGAGAGTAACTGCAGGCATGTTGTTTCATGTAACCTTACAAACATTGTTCCATTTCCTCAGAAAAGCATGGGCAAGTATCTTTCAACACCAGACGCTGCTAACCACATAGCTTCAGAGAAGTAAGTCATAGTGCAGAAGGTGAAGAAGGTTTTATGCACGTGTGCAATCACCACCTGCAACTGTGTGTGGGGAAGGGAGCAAAATAACTAAACTTTACTATCACAGAAATCAAGTCACATTAACAAAAGGAACCAGAAGTTATTCCATTTTTCTACTTCCCAAATTTCAGTAATCTGCATTTAGTGGCCTGCATCTAACTCTCCTTGAAAGTCTAAAGTAACACCCATGCTGCATTTGTGCATAGCTGACCGTACCAGAAGTACAAACTACTTCTAAAAGGTAAACCATCTGATCTAAAAGCAGAGAAAAGCTCATGGAGCACAACAGAAAAGCCTAAGTACATCTAGAACACCAAGGCTGGGTTTGGCAACTCTTTCACATCCAAGCAGGAGAGCACAAAGTCACACGATTCACCAACATGCAACAGGTTCAAAGTCATTGTCGCACTATAAGAGCAACTCCAGACTCTTAAAAATTCTTTTCTGAAAACCTAAATAAAACATACTATTACTAGGTCCTTTTATCAAGACATCAGCATCGACAAAGTGGGGCTTTTGCCTATCAGACAGCTACTCTGATGCCAGCACAAAATAACAGCATGCTTCCTGTCTTGCTGCCAGAATTGTGAAGACTAGCACTTTGAAGTGCATACCAGGTATAGAACAAAGTCTCTCTCTCCCCCTCTGATGTGGATTAACATCTAAAAGATGCATCTTTTGCCAAGCAAAAGCACAAACAAGTTCTGCTAACAAAATGTCTTATTTTAATGTCCTATTGTATCATACGTCCTTTTGGCTGGGACTTAATTTTTCTAATGGCCAGGCAAGGAAACTAATTTTTTTATTTAGGCTCTGTTTAAAGGAACCCATCTCCCACAGATCTCAGTTCCCAGAGAGAAAAATCTCAACCTTTTGTGGTCATCAGAGGATTCCAACAAGGGAATTCATGCCCTGCCAGACCCTTAAAAAGAAACCCAAACAGGACAACACAAACAAACAAAAAGGAAAAAAAAAGAAAAAGAAAACCCGACACCAAAAAAATTCTCTTCTACTTTGTCCCACTAAGTTCTACTTAGTCACAGCAGCAACTGAAATTACTGACAAAAGTAACCTCACCAAGGAGCTGCTCACAGAGGAAACAGCAGTTAAGTAACAGAGAGAACTGCAAGCAAATATATAATCTCAAAAGCAGCACATAGGTTAACAGTTGCATGCTGGCAAGTGTTCATCATCCTCATAAAGCCCATTATCACTGAAAAGCTATCACTATATCTGTGCATTGAAAAAAGTGAAATCAGAGTTTTAGGTAACACTCCCCTTAACTATCACCCAAATCTATGCTTTTCTCATCTCAGCTTTGTGTCCAGTATAATGCTGGCTCTTCGTGATCAAAAGCTTTCCTAAAGACAATGAAGAATAGTGGTGTTGTCTTTAGGAACGTTCTAGATACCCTTCTCAACACTTCAATGAACCCAAGTGTCCCAGTCAGCATCATCACTTCCAAGGTGGGCAGGTTCCAGACAGTAGTGAACTGGGACCCTGGGAATTCAGAACATATTCAGGTAACAACCCTTCTGACTTAAACAGGATTATTAAAATATTGAAGATTTAGACTTTCAAGTAAAAGCCTATGGTACACATGCCATAATGTCAACAGTGCCTAAGCAACACGATATTTGACATTGAAATTAATGGAGAGAGACAGGGAGGGAATTGAGGCTCAGGATTTTTTCCCCTGTGCCTGACAACCTGCTGCCCATTTCTGCTAAATGGGTACATCATAGCACACTGCCCTCGAGTCAGACAGTAACAGCAATGCAGGCAAGATGACACCTCAGATTCTATGGAGGGTGGGGTCAGCAGTGCTGGAAGAAGGCGAGGAAGATATGAGTTCCCTCTTTTTTTACCACTAGGAGAGTTGAGTACTTTCCTTGCGTGTGTCTCCTAAACAACAATACAGAAATGGATCATCTTTATCTTGACATGGGCAATTACAAAGTGCTTTTACTTTTCTCCATTAGCACCTAGAGAGAATATATAGCAAACTACTTACTTGAGCATGGAAAAAATATTGTCAACCTTTCATTAATCCATTTTCTATACTTGTCTCAGTGGACAAGAGAAAGTATGTTCTTATATGATAAGATATACACATACACCATCACTTTTTAGGTATTCCAGCAATTTTTTCTTAAGGAACTTTAAAAATTCTTAAAAATTATCCTGTAGTAAAAATCTCAAGCACAAGAGTATGTATAACCACTGCAAAGGGGTTTTGGCATACAAGAAGTGGAACACTGTCTGCAAAAAGGAGAAGACATCCTGAAAAGTCCTATGCCCTCTGAAGGGACAGACTCAAAGTGCAAGTACAGTCCATTAACAGGTTTACAAAACATGACCTGAATTAAAAATGCTCCGGACAAAAAGAATTTAAAAGTGTAAACTCACTTTCAAAATAAGCTTATGAAATAAATTATGACCCTACAAAACTATGTGATGTTTCTAAACTCGATTGATCTGCGCTTGAAATTGTTCAAACTACTGGTACGCAAAATCATTCCACAGTGTCTGTACTCCAGAACACTCCACAGTTTTGATACTATGATCTCACTTACCAAAAACTAAGTGGACAAAAATCTCATTCCAGAGAAGCTAACATGAACCTCTAATTAAAAATAAGGCTGCTTAAGTTAAGACAATAACACAATATGACCCATTAATGTTACTTGATTGGAATATATCCGTGCACCATGGGATTGATAGCATATAGTAAAGAACTGAACTAGAAAAGTCAGTAGCTTAGGATCTGGAATAAGAGTTTGATGAAGCACTAGAACAGTCTTTAAAACAGAGGTGCTCTCTTGCAAAGAGGACAAAAATAAAAAGAAAAAAAACCAAAAACAAACCCACAAACCATACCTTTCTCCCTTTTAATTCTCTCTATTATTTAGTTCAATGAACCAATAATGAACTAAATAAAACCAAACAGGAAAGCATATTTTTCCCATTTTAATCTATGAATTTTTAAAAATGTACACATGACAAAAAATTTATCAGCTTATCAGAAATACTGAGTAAAATTCACTTATTAAACTGAAAATTCTGAATCAAATTCTCTAGAGAGCAGGGAAACATAGATTTATCAGAACATGGCTCTGCAATAAAGCTATCTTTAACTCTGTATTTTATTTTAATTTTCAGACAAAAGCAACTGAATACAATCTCACCTAGGAAATTACTCATCATGTAGAAAATTGTCTTAGAAAAATGGATGACACACAAGAAAATGTCAAAATTAAAGACTCCAATTAAGTATATGAACAAGTGTGTGATACATCCTCTGATTAGCTAGAATGAACAACTTAAATACCAAGCTTGTATTTACAGTATGCAAACGTTCTGTTTTTAACAGTAATACAAGTCAACAAAATAAGAAACTAATTAAGCAGAACAATCACTAAGAAGTTTAAAACAGTCTAATCATATTTTGGGGCTTCACTTGGTCAGTTTAAAATCATGATTAAAACCAAGCAAATAGTTTTCAAACCAGCTGAGTAAAAGGTCAAGTTTTCTGTTTATCTCTGTGTGATATCAACATTCTCCATTCAGAGCACCACCAGAATCTCCAAACAACCACTTCCAGTATGAGAAACCCAAGACAATCATTTCACATGGGCAGAAAGCAGAACAATATCAAGCATACAGACCTCAGTACCACTGAATTCTTAAAAGATACAACTACAAGAGAAACAGGAACACACATAAGCTCAGCAATTTGTTCTAAGACCAAACAAACACAAAATAATCCAAAACAAGATGTGCTGAACCCAGGACACTGGAAGCAGGTTCCAGGCTGTTTATCATTATCAAACTCAGGAAAAACCCCCATGTGGAAGCTTCAAGATTTTGCTTTCAGAAATATCACTCACAGCTCTTAGGAGAGCTCTAAAGATCAGTGGCTTAATCCCAGCAATGTTTGTCTCAAGATTTTCTTTGGTTTTTCAAGTGTTCCACAACATATCTTAAACATCTTTAAATGACTCAAATGGGTCCAAGAGCAAAATATAGATAACTCTGAACCACTGCACTAACACAGTCTCATTTCCTCGTAGATATGACTTGTGGTTGGATTTGTTACAATAAAATGCAGACTACAATCAAGGTTTCTTACAGACACATTACCACCTCGTTCTCTTCCACATCTTTCTGAAGATCTAAAAAGACCAAGCTCACATTGCAGCCTTTTGATAAAATGGATGTCTTTTCTAAAGTTAAAAAAACCCCAAGACCTAAAGAACAAAACCACTTAGAAACAAAATTACAAGGGATAAATCTCAACTTACTCCGCAGTTTTCTCTCTCAGAGAAGAGGCTGTATTGTACACCACCACTCTCATCAATCGTGGCAGACGCCATTTGAAGAGGTGACGAATCACCCCAGAACAGCCAGCTTCTGACTCTACAGAGTTCAGACTGAAGCTGCGCAAATTAAACCCACCCTGAGTTGCCAAATGATCAATAATAACAACAAAAATGACTAAATTACAAAAATTACAGGGAGAAAAGGAGCAAAAGAGACAGTGGGACTTTTAAAGCTTTAACTCCCTAGAAATCCATTTAGAAACTACATGTGTGATCCTACGGCATTGCTGCACAAATACAGAGCCTATCTCCAGGCTACTCCACTCCTGGTAGAGAAAGTCCAGTGCTTGTCCTGACAGACACAGGGAGCCCCTCAGCACAGGGTTCACTCACCTTGCAGCAGCTCTGACACATCCCTCACCACTATCTAAAGCCCCTCTCAGTCATTACAAAGACAGGACCCACAGGACACACGAGTCCTGCGTGGCTGCCCATCACTCAGGCTGGCAACAGCCTGCCTCAGGTAAAGCAGCTCTCATCCCGCTCTCAGCAGCACAGCAAACATTGCCACATCACAGAAGCCTCTTTCTTGGAACCTCGGTATGCTGAAGCCCTGGCTGGAGCTACACAGTGCTTTGTAAGGGTTAGGTTGTGGCCTCACTTACTACTAGGAAGATCTACTCCTTTCGAAGACAGAGATATCTGCAGTTTCTACAGCAAGCACAGAAGGAAACTAGCGGGCTCTGACAGCTACACATTTTGTTCTGAAGTCTTTTTTGCTTGCTGTTTCAAATGGACACCACCAGGTAACAAAGCCACAGTGTGTCCCAATGGAATTAGAAGCAAAGTTTGCTTCTTGCAACACAGCTGCTTGCATGAGAGATTACCAGCAGTAATGTGAACTGAGCAGAGGTAATATTTTAAGGAGGGATTGACTTCATGAAAGATGGGGAGGAAGGAGACAAGTACAAACCAACCACCTACTAACTAACCATAGAGGTTAAAATTAGTCATAATGAAAAATCAAACCATTGCCTGAGCTCCCCTCACAGAGCCCACAGAACCTGTCTCCTCACAATGCAGGGATTTAGAAACAGAACAGGAAGCAGCAGTCAGATGAGACACTGGAGAATCTTGCTCGCTCTGCCATTTCTCCTGCGACTTCTCAATTGCACGAGTCCTCACACTCACCAAGAACTTCAGTGTTTACTTCTTGACACTTACCTCGTGTGGAAGTTTACTGAGAAGGCAAGCAAGAAATTCTTTCCCTGCTCAACTTCTTCAATCCAAACACAAGGGTGCAAATCCATACTGCCTCTTACCGTAATACAAGCCAACTACATGCTGTGGGCCTCCAGAAAAAGACCCCGAGATTTAGTTCAACATCCAGCCTTCAGTGTTGTGGAGGTTAAAAGGTGCTCTAAGGAAGGAAGTGTGGTTTTGCTGGATTTCTACAACTGTGCAACTCCTCCCACCATATCCCACATCTTTCTTGTTATGTTTTTGTTCATTTCCAACACTAGAAGGATAGGTGTCAACATTAAAAAAATAAGCCTCTTACTTGACTGTTCTTCCATGACCGTTCTAGCCTAATCCTAAATGCCTGAGAACCTATGCTGCATTTCTGCATACAGGCATAACTCAGCAGTATTACCTACACAAAACTGAGGTTGTTTCAAGTTCACATTATGAGGTGATACAAAGTTCTGCCACTTTAACTAATGCTGGATGAACAGGGATATTCTATTAAACCAACCGCTTTCTCCCATTTCTGAAAATGTGAACAAGGAATTAAGTTGGGAACCTAACTTCTGCCTTGAAACAAACCAGACTGTGGCTTTTCTGGACATTTGCTTAAATGGCCCCTGCAAAAATTTTACTACCAACAACATTCAAGAGCATCTTTAAAGAAGGTTTCATATTGCATAAGCAACCAATAGTTCAACCAAAGGTGGTAATACAGTACGGATCAACAAAATTTCTGGAGAGATACCAACTTAAAAAGGGGAATAAGAAAAATCTATGCCATAAAGTGTCAAGGAATTTTAAATAATTCAACTCCATATTGTTACTTGCCCTGCAGAAGCAGCCTGGACACAAATGTTTTAAAATGAAAATTTAAACCTACACTGCTATTGCCATAGCTACCTGCACAAAGTGCTAACAAGAGTGGGAGGCTGAAGGAACATGGCATGAGGAAGTGATGATAGCAGTGAGTACCCTCTCCAAACTCAGCTGGACAAGCTCTACTCTGCTGGACTTTTTTCTGCCAGCAACTTTGGTAGAATACTGAGTGATTTACTATACTCTTGATATCTTAGCTAATCTAAAAATAATCATCATGGAGGATAAAGACTGGAACCATAACAGCACAGAAGTTCTCTGCAATGGCAGAGACTCCATGTAGTTTACAGGGGCAACACAGTATTTACATTCCATGCTAAACCACATGGGGAAAGAAACCAAAAAAGTTGCATGACACAAACACCTCCAACACCTTCATGTGTAAGTTAGGTAGTCAACACAATACCAGTCTTATAACATCAGGGCTATTCCATCAGTTTACACACACACGTTATGGTTACACTCACACCTCACCAAGGGTCATATCTGGTTCCCAAAAAGGACAGTGTCCTTCAGACTCTGGAGTGCACCAGGAGTTGCTCTCAAATACGTTGCTGAGAATGCACTGGCAATTACTCGCTCCTCTGCGCCATGCAAGTGTCAGTGTGAGGTACAAGTCAATTAGTCCTGCTCCACAAAAGCTCATTAATGAAGCAGACTTGATCAGTACCACAGGAAACAAAAATCAAAGCAAGCAAAGCAGCACAAACAGGGTTTCAAAAAAAAGCAGAATGACTCAAATTATTATCAGAAATGCTAGCAGCCCAGTCAAACAGTATTTTGGGTTGATTTGGTTTCACTCTTTTACATACCATTTGAAGGTATCTGATCATCAGAGTTCTCATTCACCTAATTAGCTGGTGGACATGCTGAAAAGAGTAGAAAGCAGTAGATAGGTAGCAGTACTTGAGCAACATTTATAAAGGAATCGAAAGCAAATGAAGAAGAAGATTACTGATCTTTTTCTCCCCCCAAGTCAAAAACTGACAAGGGTTTCCTTTCCCCCACTCAAAAAGAAAATGCAGTTTCGCTACCCACAGAGGTAGTTTTAATTAGAATCTCTCAAACAGTGCAATGCCTGTAGAGTTACAAGGGGGAGGAGAGATTCCTGTTTGTACGTAAGGTCTGATACTGTGTGACATGCATTGCAAAAATATACTATCTGCTTTGAAAGCACATATTCTTTTAGTCCAAAGTTTAAAACTTGGAGACGTTGTTGTTTAATTCACAGATATCACTGAAATGTACAAGTAGATGAACTCTTTCTAAGGGAAAGCATAGGCCCCAATTCAGCCAAGGGCTTGATTTAGATTTTCCCAAAATGGACACACAAGCTCAAGCATGTCGCTGACTTACAGCCAAGAGTTACCACAAGATTTCCAATTTCAAGCTTTTCTTTACAAGCCAGCCAAGTTGAAAAACCATGGACTAAAACTCCATAATGCCTTTAAGTCTGAAACTACGCAGACCACACCATGTAGGATTTTCTACGGCACACACCTTTGCCCTAATCCTGTTCAAACCAAATCACTTGGAGAAATAACTTCAATGTAAAACCAGTATATTCCAAATATACATACATGGTCCTTTACCTTTAATAACAAAGGCTTCTGTTATCAAACGCAGCACATACAGAGGTTCATCTTTGCTTGAAAGGTCATCAATTCCTGCTTTTGCATACATGCTGATGGCATCTCTGTAGCATCCCTCCACATAATGAAGCTTTCCTAGGAGCAGCATAGCTTCTGTCATATACTTTGGCTGAAATGGAGCAGGGAGAGAAAAAGTGTTTACAGGGTGAAATACCAGACAGGAAGAATGAAGTACTCCACAGCAAATTAGGCAGGTTCAGAATGCTTTCTTCCCACAACTGCAAGGGCTAAGCTCATGAGAGCAATAGGCAATGAAGGTCAGGTAACCACTTTGGAGCTCAGTTTTGAAACACAGTTTTTAAGCCAACTCTTTGGTCTCAGCTGACCTGCTCTATCAATTCACCAGCCACAAAGAGCACATAAAAGGCTGGCACTGTCAGAATTACCTACACACACACAAAAATAAAACCCCCTGCTTTTAAACTAGGCAGTAAACATCACTTTTTAGACAAGTGCTTCCCTCTCCTCTGTATTTTTAATTAAAGAGTGAGCAAACTCCAAAATTTTCTTTAGTTGTCAAAAATTTTTCATGCATCAGTGGAAAAAACAGAAGGCACACCTGCTGTTTCTAAGATTGGTTTCATTTAAGGATTGAAAACATATGTAACAGAACCTCAGTAAAACACATCTGTTCAGAACCTTTGGAAAGCATGAAAAGGTTTCTAAGCCTTCATACCCATTTTTTAATACATGCAATCAACACAGGGTCAATACTGCATCAGTAGCTAAGTCACCACTAGCAAAGAAATGTAACAGCAATTCATGCAGCCAAACTAAACACCAGGAGCTGAAAGAATTCCGTAGTTCTGACTGTTAATGAGGCTAAACTATAAAGAAAGAGGGTTGGACAGACCCCCCTTCCTTACTCCCTCCATTTTACGCTCTAAATAGGCCGACCTTGCTCATTTGAAATTAACATGGTGTAAGTATAACATACATTTCCAGCATAACTAAACTAGCCTGGCAAATTCAGGAACCAAAAGTAATACAAGTCTAGAACAGACTGTTGTAATTCATTTACATCTAAACACACTTATGCAACTGTGTGTCAAAGGACACCAGTAATGCAGCAGCCATCAAAGCAGAGCATTAAAACCCTCCCAAAAGCTCTGCAACTGAGTTGACAAGCAGCTACCAGCCACACATCCAGATCACAAAACAAAATAAAAGCATTACTTTTTTAATAGACACCCAAAGCAGTGCCAGGCTGTAGTCCTCCCAGCACAACCCTAAGTTCCTGACAGCAGCTTGTGGCACATTTTTTCTCCAATCAGGAGGTAACCAGTTGCGCACAATTCCTTCAGAACTGGAGCAGCAGGAGGTCACTCCGCCGTGCCGGCCTGACAGCACCCTTATGTGGCCACACCCCACCACAGGAGAGAAATTTTAAGTGTTTATCCTGCTTCTTTCCAATTAGAAAAAAAGAAAGAGAGTATGTCCTTGTAGCACATAATTTCTTTGCCTATGAAAAAGCAAGTCTCACAACATAAAATCCTGCCTAGGGGAATTATTAGTCTCTTAGTATCATCAATAAAGCACTGTACATCCATGGACACAAACAGGAAACACACACACCCTACATCAGACTAATACTCATATAAAAGAAGAAACCAGTTGACAGGAATTATGATGACTGGGCCCACTTACTCTTAGTTTCCCTCTGCTTAAGATATCGGTCAGATACTGTTTAGCTTCACTCAGCTTGGGCTCACTCTTCTCTGAAAGTGGAATGGAGTCTTTCAGTTTGGCAAAGTTTTCCTTCAAACATTCCTCCAGCAGAGCCTCTGCAAGTAGCAAACTCCCATGGTCCTCTGAAAGCACACATCAACCAACAAGAAACATTGCTTACTGCCATACTGATGTCAAACAGAATTCCAAAAACAAAACAACACACCTTTGAGATAGACAAACTCAAATGAGCGGATAAGGAAGAACTCATAGACAAAAAAAGTTCCGTTAACTTCTATCTAGTGGAAACAGTATGTTTGTATGGAAAAATGAATCACCACTTCATTGTAACTTCAAGATTTTCCCTCCTTAATTCTTTAATTTTGGTAGCACCATTCCTTTTTACATTGTCATTAATATAACAGTAAAGAATTTTCATCACAAAACTCACTTTCAGAAGTGCAAGACCAAACTTTGCAAGTATTTCAGTGGATGCTTTTTATTTACAAAGGTTCAAGCAAGAAATTAATGCTTTAGACTACAGAGAACTGATAGCAGTAACTGCATAAAAAATTTTACAATCTTCCTGAAAGAAAAGTTTACAGAAAAAAATTACAAAGATTAATGATACACATTCTACACATCCATTACTAAACACACACTAGAACTGATCCTCCACTCTAATACGCCACATAAAACTCTTTCTACATTAAAATCCATCCCTGTTCACTGTTCCACGGAAGAGACACTCAAACACAGGTAGCAGCAATAGATACAGCATGAAGCCACATGCAGTGTGGCAATCGTGCTGAAAAAAAGATGTTTCATCTGCCACAGTACTTGGAGTTCTTACATGACAGGCCCATTACTGCAGTTCCTTCATTCATAACAACAGTACCTCCAGCAGCAGACTAGTGGGTCAGACCAGGTAAGGAAATCTTTGAATACCAAACAGTCCAGCCCTACATTTCATATATTCTATGTTTCAAAGTCTGAAATTTGAGAATGAGTGAAACACAGTAGTGTACCTACCTCTGTATTTTCAGTCCAGGAAACATCTTATGCCTACTTTCTACCTATACACCACTTATAGCATATAATAATCAATGGCATGGTGGTTTAGACTTTTTTGTTATTGTGGCCTAAGTGTTCAGCTACATATTAAAACCGTACTATAAATCATAACCACAGCTCTTCCTGCTCATTCGCAGATGCATAAAATGGGAAGTGTTCAAGTACATGTCCCCCAAACTTGCATGCAACCATTTCTACACAATGAAGTGCTTTCATGTAATCATTAATCTCTTAATCAAAGTTAAGGAATTAGGTAAGATCATAGACAATTAAGAAATAAATATACACAACCTCACAAAGCAAATACTACTGTTTAAAAAATCCCATCCAAACACACAACCATTTCTAGAAGCACAAAACCTGCTGAAAGAAGCTCTGTAGCAATAACAAAGCATTACTCTTTTGTAACTAGCAAGTTATGATGACATAGCAGCAAATTAACAAATCATGTTTTTACAGCAATCACTCTGTTGTTATATCTCTTAATTACAAGGAAAGAAACTACTGTGAACTCTTCAACTAATGCCCCCAAAGTGCATGGTGATCTCTGCACCTGGGAAAACAAACACAGCTGAAACCTGACTAAAGTTCAAAGGTTGGCTGCATGATTCTCAGCACAGGGCTCGATCTGCATCATGTAAACATTTGGAAAGCCTCAAAAATAAACATGTATTAAACTACCAACATCTCCCCGATCATGATTCCCATTGTGAAATTTAAGGCTCCTTAGAAAGCTTCAACGCTAGGGTCATATTCTCGACACACTCCCTTAAAGAAGGGGGTTTAGTCCCAGAAGCAGCTCTTCCGACTTCAGTGGTAGAACCTCTCGTACCACTACCGCGGGGAGGATCAGGTCCTGCTCGCAACTTACTTGCTGACCTCCGACTGAGTTATGCTGCCTCACTTGTTACAAAAGATTACATTAAAAAAAAAAAAAAGGCAGCAAATCAGTGTGTTGTAACAAGAAAAAAAAATACTAATATACTTGCTATTTAAGGAGCCTGTTTTACGTGCAAAAGCCTTTAAGCAAAGCAGTGCCCCTCGGAAATAGCAAGAGGTAACACAAGGGCACCCACCCAAGAACAGCGCTGGGCAGGGGGGCAGGAGGGAAGCAGCACGACACGTATGCAGAAGCTGCAGAGACCTTTCCAAACGGGGGCGGCCCGGCCGCAGCCCAAACGGGCTGGCTGCGCGCAGGGTGGGCTCGGAGGCGGGCAGCCGCCACCTGCGCTGACCGCGGCGGGGGCGGCATCCCGAGCGCTCGGCAGCCGCC